>JAZKJV010002775.1:0-340327 GCA_037367405.1 Ottelia alismoides
TAGAAAAGACCATCTCACCTCATTTGTATTTTTCAACTTCAAAACTAGAGACCTAAAGAGCTTTCGATCTTTCTACGTCAAATAAAGTTCCAGAAAACTTTTTTAAGGAGGACATGAGCTGGAGGGAGCATCGAAGGTGGTGGTGGGCAGTCGAAGGGGGACTATGTGCAAAGATTCATGCACATGCTTCTATTATGGAGGTCGAGACCACCTTGCACGTACATGCAGGGACACGATGGTTAGTCTGCCGCGTTATAGGTTACATAAATTTTGGATGTTCAAGTAAGCGACAGCGCGATGTTGGTGTCAGTTATGATGGTATTGCACTGGGGGGTGGGGGATGCCATGATAGTGGTGATATTCCAAATTTGGACGCTCCTTTGGAGTGTGGGCAATGGCATTTATTTGATCGCCGTGGTTGGAGAGTGCTTCAATCAAGGATGTGTATGAACATCTTAGTTTTGGGGGTCACTCAATCGATAGTGGCAATCTAGGTTTGGTGGAGGGGGCGATTCACACATGTCTCCTCGTCTTACATACTTTGCAGGAAGGGAATTTAGAGAGTAATTTAGAGCATCCTCAAGGCGTGTTCGTAGTTATGAGATCCGGTTGTTCATAGAGACATTTTAAGTCGTTTCCGCATTGTAGGGAGGAGACTAATCGGATTAATCGACAGTCGGTTGACAGGGTCATAGAGACATCTTAAGCCGTTTCATAGAGACATCCTCAAGGCGTGTTCGTAGTTATGAGATCCGGTACTCGGTCGACAGGGTCACTGACTAAGGATTAATCGACAGTCGGGAGATTAATCGGATTTAGTCGGGCATTAGTCGGTTTCGAATTTTTTAATTAATTTAAATATATAAATCAAATTTTAATACATATACTCCCATTTATATTCATATATTTAGCAATTTCAATATTTAACAGTAGCCAATCCCTTGACAACCTTCTTGCACAATCTGCAAGTAACCGTATTCGGATCCACAATATTGCCATGCATGATCTGTTGATCCTTGCGGCACGTAAAACAATGAGTCGCTAACAGAAGTGACGTTCGCTGGAGGTGTAGCCACCTACATAGTCACAAACTCACAAGTTACTAATAAACAAACACAAAGCTAATCAAACTTACAAGTTACTAGCTAATCAAACTTACAAATTAGCCAATCAACAAACACAAAGATAACTAAACTAAAAAATTGAAGTACCTAAGTTACCTAATCATGCAAATCAACAAGTATCTAAATTAACAAACATTTAGGGTGTAATAAGACAATAAAGTAATCTTATATATAAGATACCCAACATGCCTTCATCATGAAAAATTAAATTTTTACTCCTAAAATAAAAAAAACTAGAAGAAACCCTAACCTAACAATGGAAAAACTAGTAATGAAAATCTAAGCAATAACATCTACGATCAACCTGCAAATTAGAAGAGAAAATATATCCTTACAATAACATCTAAGATCAACTTAAGCAAATCTAAGCAATAACATCTAAGATCAACCTAAGCAAAAACCAAAAAAATTGAAGAAAACCTAACCTAACATTGCTATTTGCTAACAATAACATATTAACATCTAAGTTCAACATCATCAACCTAAGAAAATTAGAAGAGAAAATATAAGCAAAAACAAAAAAACCTAACCTAAATCGGGAGCAAAGAGGCGCTGGAGGCCTAGGTATGGAGGCGGCGATGTGGCTAGGCGCTGATGGTGGCGACGACGACAACGAGAGGTGTGGAGGCGACGCCGGCGAGGGACTGGAGGCGACGAGGTGGTGCGGTGTCAGGGGGTATCACGCACTGGAGGGGGGGGGTCGGGGGGTCGCGTACTTGAGTGGGGATTATTGTCTAACAGTAACCCTTTTAACTCAATACCCGGATCCAATTGCCGGATCTTCTAAGCAAAAATCGGCCGCCTAATCGGCTGCCTTGACCGACTATACGTCCGATTAGTCGGGCTCAAGCGACTAAAGGACGACTTTGCCTATTCGAGTCGGGTACCCACTCGAGTAGCATAGTCGGGCCGACTAGTCAGTCTAGTCGGTCGACTTTTGCAACACTGACCACGAGAGAACGCCTCAAAGGGATGATTTATACATTGCACTTTCTCACTGGATACAGGAGGTCTGGGGCTTCTTATATAGTTATTATAGCCTCCCCAGACCCTCTTTCCCAACACTAGTAGTTGTGGGGAGTAAATACTGGATAGGGTAAATGGATATTGGAAGGAATCGGTTTACCCATCTTACATATCAATGACTCATACTCTAACACTCCCCCTCAAGCTGGAGCATGCAATGCTCAACTTGAACAAACAAAAAGAATTCTCAACTCACAATACAAGACACTACAGATAATATCAACTCAATATATATAACTGTCGGCTGCTGTCGAGGATGTTGCTTCTCATGCCGCACAGGTGAAGAGGACGAACGGACTGGAGTGTGAGTCAAACTGAATCCCCTCATTAGAGAGCACGTGGTTTGTACTGCGCCTGTCAGAGTCACTGCAACTGGAAATGAGTCTCCACTTGGAGAACTTTGGCCGCCACAACATGTGGACAACCTGCTCCATCTCTGAAAGGGCCGAACTGAAAAGTCGTGGAAAACATCCTCGTCGGAGTCCACGATTGCTGGAGAATGGAGTTTGAAAAGTCTCCTCGTCGGAGAACTGAGTGTCTCCCATACTGGCTTAGAGAATGGGATCTCTACTATGGAGTCCCTATGATACCACATGAAACCTTAGCCCACATGGTATAGGGAATGGATCTCTACTCTAGAGTCCCTATGGAACACATGAAAACTCTGACCAAAATAAAAGATGGTGACCACAAACAAATGATTGCAAGCATGCACACATCTGAATAGGACTCGGAATCTGATCGTCGAGTCTAAAAACTGAACTGTAGAGTCTGAATATCTGGCTGGTTTGGAATCTAACATCTAAATCTGGAAAAGATCCATGACTCTACACAATACTCCCCCTTTCCATACTTGTGGTAAAACAATAACATCGACAAAGTTGGGAGAAGACAAGATAATGGGGAGTAAAAACCATCAAATGACATGTTCATCATCCTTTTTTCCCGGCTTTCCTCTTTTATTTTTCTCGTGTACGATTTTTTTTGTATGTACGCACCCCTTTTTTTAACAAACCTCTTCTTGTTTTAATCAAATAATGCCAATTCATTTTTTGTGGCCTTCCCTCTCTCTTCTTGTTTTTCCTTTTTTTTTTAATTTACACGACCCACTTGGCTCCAGGACTAACTGCAGATTTTTTTAAAACTGAAGCTGGCCCCATTGGGCCTAAAGAAACCAAGAAGACAACCCTTTATTTAGGGTTCCCAACCAGGGACCCCTCTTGGCAACGACAGGGCTTCTTCAGAATTGGTGCCGCCGCCCCCCTATGGGGCTCTGCTCCTACCGCCCCTCGATGGGGGCTTTCTTCACTTGTCGCTGCCGCCGACTAGGTTCCGCTGCTGATGACGCCGCATGGTGCCGCTCGTGAGCCTGGAGGAGGCGAGGAGGGGTCGTACTGCTGGAGGTGCTCGCAGCGGAGTCTGGAGATGAAGACGCCTGCCCTATCGGCACAGGAGGGGCGACGCAATGGGCTTCGCTTACCAAAGGAGGTGTTGCCTGGAGGTTCTGCACCTCATGGAGCTCGTGATCGGAAGGAGCGACACGTGGAGGTGAACTGGAGTGTTGAAGAGGTGCCCAGATCTCGTGTCGGCGTGAGACAGAGATGGATCTAGAGCATGGTTTTAAAAACGCGCCTCGAGGCGGTTTTCCAAGAAACCGCCTCGAGGCTATAGCCTCAGTCTGGATATCTGAGGCGTAAGCCCTCAGAGACCCGAGGCGGTATCGAGGCGGTCGAGGCGGTGAGGCGTTCCGAGGCGCCGCCTCGGTCTGTTGTGCATTTTCTTAGGTAAATAAATAAAAAAACTATACAAAGTTGTACTTTTATAATAATATTAAAGTTATAAAGCATATTTTAGTTACAAACATACAAGTCACCAATATTGTGTTATAGTATCATCATATGTTATTTCCAAAACAATAACATTTCATAAATATACAATTATATATTTATATTACAATCACTATTGCATCAAAGAAATCATGCCAAGTGTATAATGATTGTTTCTAATTAGTACGAACAAATTTTTATGTCAACGATTGATATTCGATTGCTTATATCGCTACAATGATATAATATATGTTTAAAAAACTGTATATTTTGTAAGAATATAGAAATTCACATATTTACAATATTAATATTACTTAATCACAAATTAAAACTAGCATATATGGTTAATGTGGTATTCTTTGTACATCTATTAAATTTAAAATACTGAAATTTAGGATTTATGATTATATATTTTGTCAATATTTGAAGTTTACGGTTTAATGATAATATAATTATGCTTAATAATAATTTTGACATATATTTTCTCTATAAATCAGAGGCTTACGCCTCGACCGCCTCGAGGCTTACGCCTCGCCTCAATAACGGAAAACCGCCTCGATCCGCCTCACGTTTTTTTAAAACCTTGATCTAGAGAAACTCCAGATCGCTGCAGAGCGCCTTCGTTGCCTAGAGATGTGTTGCGTAAGTCCCGCCTTCCGTCGACGGCATCGAATTAGAAGACCGCGCACAGAACCTGAAGGGTCGAGCACTGGACGATGTGGGGGTGCGGGTACGGATGTCTATGAGGTTGGGAACTTCAGATCGATGAAAAATGGCTGATTGTAGCGAGAATAGAGCTCTAAAGACCTAATCTTGATTCTCATGCTGTAGCTAGGATGAGCCACATGCGTTGCTGTGGCGATGGAGATTTGTCGTTGATGCATGATCTCTCTGGAACTTTATTCGAATCCCAAATCAAACTAAAAAATATATGGCGATGATCTTCAGATCTTTGATATACAATAATAGTCTTCAATAACAAATCACCAAGGTCAAATCGTTAGGGTTTTAAACTTTTAACAAAACCCTATAACCAAATCTTGAAAATAAAGAACATGAAACCTTCGAGAATCGAACCCGCTCTGATACCATGCTAGAAAATATAATGCGGAAGCGTATCGGAGAAATAAAGATAAAGACATGAAGAACAACTGGATTTTAACGTGGAATCCTACTCCCTAAGGAGCGGGATGAAACCACAGGAGAATACCTCAAAGGGCTGATTTATGCGTAACACCTACTTCCATATCCGTTTCCGTCCGTTTGCATCCCTAGTAAGCACTCTTTGAATAATCTTATTCCTTCGAGCATGGCATCAAATTTCAACGAAATTCCACCGAATTTCTCGGATTTCCATTTCTCTAGGTCATCGAAATAAAAACACTACCTTATTTCTTTTTCCATGATTTCAATGAAATATCACCGAAATTTCATCGAAGTTGTGTTGAGTTCTTTACATTGTTTGAAGATGTTTCTTTAGTTAGTTTCCTAATTTTAGATCTAAATCAAAATCAAATTAGTTAGCCACAACATTTAAGAGTTAAATTCAAGTTTAAACTGAGAACTTTATTTTTTTTTGTTCTTTATTTTGATATATATGTTTTGATTAGTAGTTATTATATGTGTTACCTCATTCTTATTGATGAGATGATTATCATGGCTTTTGCTTCCAGTTTAGCATTCAATTCTGACTCTTGTGATGATTATGACGATAATATTACTTAAGTTATATTTACAATTCTATTATACAAATAAATGTGCATTTTTATTTTAAATTTTGACTTAGGAGTAATAAAAATCTTAGTTTATGGAAAAAAGTCATGTTTAGAGTCATTTCCAAGAATTCTGACGACTTCACCAAAATTCTCTGAAATTTCTGTTTTCGAACATGGCGAAACGATACGGAAATCTGAAATTTAAGGCTTTGCTTTCTTGCGGCTTCTCTCTACTACAAGGAGTATGCGCGGCTGTGTGAGGGCTAGGTTGTTAATAATGTTACAAATCTTGTGACTGTAAGTATTTGCTTAATATCAATTTGGATATAGATTGTGCTTTTGAATGCTATGCTGTTTCTTGGTGTTAATTGATTTGTTTGTGTCTTGTATATCATATATTTTGCGATCCTAAACTATACAATGCATCTATTAAGCATACATGTTAGAAAGATTTGTGTTTGTGTGTGTATTATTTTATTTTTAAAAATAACTAATTTTCTAAGTTGATAGTATTTTGGTTAGATACAAGTCCAAGCTATCATTTCGATCCTTAATTTCTTACATAAGATAATATTTTGCTAGTATTCTTTGTTGGCCTATATTTTTTCTCTTTTATTATTGAACGTGTCACCATTCTCTTCATATTCAAGAGCTAAAAGTTAAAACTATTGACTTCTAACTTCGGTTCCAATCTGGTTCTGATTTTGAGCCGTATACTACTTTTTTGATTGTTGGAGCGATTGGATGGAAAGTGAATTTAACATATCATGTTAATATCTTACTATTAAAAAAACTATGTAATATATCTCATTTATTGTGTTAAAGATGGTTAGAAATCTTAATTTTTGAAAAAAATGATTTTTCAAGTTATTTCCCGATTTCCGACCATTTCATCGAAATTCCACCGAATTTCTCTTTCTAAGCTTTTACCAAAACGAAATCGAAATCCGACATTTGAGGCCTTCCCTTCAAGCACCATTTAACACTCGACTTCATCTGCGAAGTAAAGATCTTGACTTGCAGAGGGACCTTCTGGCTCAAGATCCTTTTGCAATCATGTGCAAATATTCCAGGGTCTCTTCAAAATTATAGGCCTTCTTGGCCAAGAATCTTCTAACATATAAAATTGAAGAATCACGACCCCGGTGTCTCTTCAACATTAGAGAAAACTCATAATTCCTAAAAAATTCTCCAATGTTTAATCGTAGCTAGAGCGAACCAAAGGGATCCAAACACCATTCAAACAACGTCTACAACTCACACTCGCTATTTGAACTAAAGGGAACATTAGTGTGAAACAATCGTAAAGAGTTCTATCCATGGTCAGTCGTCTTGCCAAAAGCTGAAATCTCAACAATCTCCCATCCCAGACCTCGCCGAGGGTGTGTTAATTCGGGAGAAGGCCTGAAGATGGGGAAACAACAAAACCAATCTCAAATATATAATTTTTTTCGGCTATTTCTCTTCCCTCCCTTTTTTTTATCCGTATCCCTTTCTAAATATTTTTTCTGTGTATGGGTTTTCTTTCTTTTTATACGCTGTCCCTCTTTTATATAAAAAAACTAACAATCCGACTTGGGCCAAAAATACAGCTCAGCCCAATTAGGCTTACAAAATTGGACCCCAAATTTTTATGCAAGCTCCTTTGTTTTTTCAATTGACTGCCTTCTCATTTTCATAATCAGGCTCCTTTTTTTAAAATTGGTTGAAGCACAATTGGGCCTGAATTTTTTGAAATTCCTGAAATGAATAGCCTCCCCCTTCATTTTTAAAAAAGCAAAGCAATCGCGGGGGCCATAACTAGAGGCTCTTTTTTTAAAAATGCAAGAACAACCCCTCCTGGGTATTAGGCCTTATTTCTTGTTAGTCTTCAAGGTTAGGGATCCCATGTGGAGACCCACAACGGATGCTACTGCGGGTGCCCAGAGATAGCAAGAGGTTGATCGGCATTCCACGTGACACAATATCAAGGAGAGACGATGATGCTGGCGTTGCATCGGAGGAGGCGCTTGGGGGTCTTCGCCGCTACCTCTTGGGAGTAATCGAGGTTGGAAAATGGAGCCCTTGTGTGAGAAGATGATGGTGTAGATGGATGCACAGTTGAGGGTAACTAGCTCCCAAGATTTGAAGCCTCCTTGGCTTTGCCTAGAGTAGAGGAAGTGGAGTAGGTGGTTCCCTCTCGCGTTAGGGAGACCTCTGGGACCCCTCTATCGAACATGGGTCATAGAGATGCGATTTGACGATGGTGATATGGAATATGGAAGACCTCTTCACCGCTTGATCTGGAGGACCGTGGTATGACGAGAATGGCAGCGCAAATCGGAAGATTGACACTGCACACTGCCCCCACAGTTGCTTTTGATCGAACTGCGCTGTCTTCGATCATGATCGTGGATGGTTTTTCTTGTTCTTGTGCTGCGCACACCATGGATTGAAATTTTGCGAAATTTCGCCGAAATTTCGGTTTTGAGAGGTCATGGGTATCGAAACTCCTATATATGTCGATTTCTCGGATTTTGATTGAAAGTTTGATGATATTTTGACACATCGTCCCATTTCGTTTGAAATTCATGGGTTTCAGTACTGAACATGGAAGGCCGTATCGGCGATATATCGGCGATATGTCGGCGATATATCGGTATTGAGAGGTTGGGGGTATCGAAATCAGAGTGTATATCCTTTTACAGGGATATCGACGATATATCGCCGATATATCGGCGATATATCACCTTATCGGCCCATATCAGTAAAAAATGAATGGATTCAGTACAAAAAATACAAGATATCGACCGATATCGCCGATATTTCGTCGATATCCTTATATATGAATGTTATTATTCATGCAAGCTTGATTCCACTACCTATCTAGCTACACCTAGTATTAAAACAATCTATGATTTATATACTTTGTTTCGGGTCGGCGGTGCTGCCCCCGCACCCCCGCAAGGGGGGCCAACCTGGGCTCCCCCTAGCCCCCCCAGGCTCGCTGACCGAGCAGCGAGACCCCCGTACTGGTAGGGTATGATGCGACAGGAGGGTGCATACAATGGTTCTTCAACTTGGCGTATATTTACAGGTTATTTCATGTTGTAAAACTTGAATGAAATCCATTTCCAATATCTATAAGTGAATTCTTCAAAAAAATCTACAAGTCACGAATCAACATTAATATCGATATGTTCGAAATGATCGATATATGCAATATAAGCTTTATAGATGATCGATATGTGTGATATAAGAGTATATTTGTAAGTTATTTAGTGATCTAAGAACTTGGATAAACTATATTTTCAATATATATATATAGAGAGAGAGAGGTCAACAACTAACAGTACAACCGTATCGATATATGCGATATAAGGTTCATAGATGATAGATATGTGTTATCTAAGAGAGTAATAGTACATTTGTAAATTATTTAGTGATCAAAGTACTTGGATGAACTCCATTTTCAATATATATAGTATGCCAGCAACTTACAATATCAGCGATATGTTCGATATGACCGATATGTGCACTATAAGGATCATAGTCCCCATAAATGATCTATATGTATTTTCTAGGTGTATATTTGTAGTATTTCATGTTATAAGAACTTGAATGAAATCTATTTCCAATATTTATAAGTCAAGAATCAATATTAATATCGATATGACTGATATGTGTGATACCGATATGTGCGATATATGGTCTATAAATGGACCGAAATGTGTGATATAAGTGTGTATTTGTACGTTATTTGTTGTTTTAATATCTTGGATGACCTTAATTTCTGAAAAAAATGCCAAAAAATTGGCTTTTTTGCGTCATTTTCGACATTTCCACCGATATCGTCGATATATCGTCAATATATCCCGATATATCCATTTCCGGGCGGACCAAAACGATATCGATATCGATACGGCCTTCCATGGTACAGAATTTCCTAGACTTCGACCGATATCTGTGAATTTTGGCCGATATCTATGTATATGAACGCTATTATCTATGTGAGCTTGATTTTACTACTTATTTACCTATTCCCAATATTAAAACACATAATGATTTATATATTTTGTTTCGGCGAGACCCCAATCTGGTAGGGTATGGTTCGACAGGGGGTACATACGACGATTATTCAACTTGGAGAGCTTCCTCCCCTTTGAATTTGAGCAATGGAGATGAACCAACTCTATAACTTCTATATATATGATATGGCGTGTTCGTTTCATTCGTTTGTCATTTATTTTCGTAAATCGATGCATCTTTATTGTAAGTCTGTAAATAATTTTGTAATTCATTAGAACATTGTCCACGGCAGTTATTTCTATGAATAAAACATTGTTTAATTAAATTTTAGAATCAAATGCTCGTCTATTTTTATGAACAAAAGATGTCTTTTAAGTGTAGTTAACTTGGTTATTTTGATTTCCATTTGCAGTATTTATCAGTCAGCTCAACAATATGTTTGATATGAGCGATATGGTGTGATATAAGGCATACAAATGAGAGATGTGTGTGATATAAGTGTGCATTATAAGCTATTGTTGTTTTAAGATCTTGGATTGGATGATACCAATTTCAGTATGTATCAGCCAAGAATCAACATTAGCATCGATTTGGCCGATATGATTGATATGGCCGATATGTGCTTATATATGGGGCATATATAAGCAATATATGTGATATAAGTGTGCATTTGTAAGTTATTTATTGTTGTAATAACTTGGAAGATCTTAATTTGCGAAAAAATGGTCGAAAAATGGCTTTTTTGAGCCATTTTCGACATTTCCACCGAAACAGCCGAAATTTCGACCGAAATTTCGGTATTGGAGGGGACCGAAATGAAATCGAAATCGAGATTTCGAACATTGGTGCACACATGATTTATGATGGGAAGAATTTGCACACGAGATTCGTGCGCTTGGGAATTATGTGCTGAACTCAGACTGGAGATATCTGTGATTAGGGTTTCAGAAAGAACCCTCGAGGAATCTTGCTTGTCAAAGCTCGTGCTGGCATAGAATTAAGGTTTGAACAAAAGCCTAGTTGCGTGGAACTTCATGACTCTTCATAAGCACGAATCTTCAGAACTTTGAATCTTCAGAATTTCAATGACGATCTTCGAAATATGTAGATATTAGGGTTTTAGAAGAAACCCTAGAATTTACTTGAACTTGAATAATATAAATAGATCTTTGAACATAATCATGAACGTAATACAATTTTCATGAAAAAAATTATCAAAATCGAACACGCTCTGATACCATGTAGAAATACACTCTGATTCTATGCAGAAAATGATACTGTAGAAGCGTATCAGAGATAAAGAAATATAGAACGATGGAAAGAACATCGGAATTTTACGTGGAACCCTACTCCGTTAGGAGTGAGATGAAACCACATGAAAAGTCCTCTCAACATGTTAGATACTCTGTTATTCCTTTCTCTTTCATAACTGATACATTGGATGTGGGGCTTCTTATATTGCCCCACATATAGGCCGTAGTCCCACTAATAATAGATGCAGAACTAAACCTATGGATGCGTTAATTGGATCTTGGATGGATCTAATTACCCATCTATACATGTGACGCATACTATAACAACATCAAGCAAAACTTCTAAGTTCCCACGATCTAGTATGATCTCCTCATTAACACAAAAATCTTTTTAACAGTTGTAAATGATTGTGATGATCATCTGGGCTTGATCCACTATCTTTGCCACAAGTTTCCTTTAACTAACTCCTTCAAGATTAGATCCGTACAATATGCATCACATTATATCTAAAAAATACTGTAGTTGCTGGAAGCCATGATTATTTAACTTGGTTTCTTGAATTTGCTGCCATTGCCTATAACCATCTACATGATGTTATATCCTAACTTATTTGATATTTGTATTCATTAACTTCAGCATGTACTTGTGGTCTTTCGCATGTGAAGACATATCAATAGAGTTCAAGAACACTATCTTCCTATTACAGTATATGAGGAAGTTATGGTCTGCTTCCTCATGTAACTTGTCCAACCATTACACATTAAGGTCACCTTATACTCTGGCCACCTTCTTTTCAACTACTGGATGCACCCGTTCATCTTTTCCTTCTTTATGTGAGATACTTATTCATGATATCGTATGATGCGAGAGCTTTTACTTCCTTTCCTAAAGTATCGATATCACTGATTGCATGTTGCAAAAAAAGTTCATTAGCAATGTTTGCAGGAATGCTCTCTCTAAAAAACAACTTGCTAATAACCCTTTTGTCCCTCTCGTAGACATAGGGAAACATGCACTAACTGTCTTCTGTCTTGGATCCTTGCTTGGGTTGTACCACATGGAGCAACTCCTCTTCAAGAAGGTCTCGACTCCCTTCCATTTGTGTTTTTTCATGGATGGTGGTAATGGTGCACCTCCAGAGACACTCCCACTCGCCTTTGAAGTTCCTCAATGGTTCTTATATTGCCCTCCTCTTATATGGGTCTGAATATCAGTATGTTGTCAAAGTCATCATTAGAATAGAACATTGAACTCCTTCTCAAACTTGAACTCATTGAATTCATTATCCCTTTTCGTCCACTGTTTATCGTTCTTCTTCTTTTGTTCCAAGTTGGCCTTCATGAGCTCTCTAACATCACTTGGATAATGTATGTATTTGACAAAATTCTTGTTGTTGCCAACAAGAAGATGCTTTGGCCCAATGACCCCCCATTTGAGTCTCTTCCCACAAAAGTTGCATTCCAGCTTAGATATTTTGTCATATGGTACAATGACATATCACTGTCCAATCTCCCCCTCGTCACTTTGAGCATCATATGCCTCATATTTCGTCGATTCTTAACATATCGTTGTATACCGACTATATCGCGACATCTCAGTCCATGGTAGTGACTAGTAAGCTACTCTATGAACCATGGGTTTGATAACAAACATCATAGTATTCCTTTAAAAAACGACATTTTTCATCATAGTATCAGAGGAAAAATGAAACCAATGGTTGGTTAAGTGTCTTGAGACATCTTTCCTTACCATTGGGAAGTGAGCAACCGAAGAAGAGAGAATCTATATTCTTCTTATTTGAGCTAAAATGTGTGCAAGTGATGTCGAACTCAGTGGCCAACCTACTTTTGAAAATATTCAAGTCTGGTCCCCCATCACTAGCTACACCATATTCTTAACTTTTAAAGGAGCCTTAACCTTTCAAACGACATTCAAGGATTAGGGCCAGAATGTTCAGCTCCTGAAGTGGCTTTTATGCAAGATTCATAGAAAATGAAACATCAACCAATTCCAATCTATGAATTCAGCTAGCGATGGCTGGTGTACCTCAAAACGATAACGGGAGAAAATCCTTGACCTATTTTTTTACTAAGCAGGGAGATGTGTGAAGCCCTTTGATCTGGGTTAGCCGTTTACACATGATTCACAACATTGTATTCGCAATGGATCACATTATGTTACCGAAATTGAGGGATTTTTTTGTTTCGAAATGACATTCACATTTAATGTTAATAACCACTGAGCCGACAAGAAGTGTCACCAATTCACATTTCATAATTTCCATATATATATATTACATGCACAAAAGAAGCTGACAATGTATACATGTCTCCTACAATACAACAGAAGAGAAAGAAAAGCATATACAATATTCTGTACATAAACTGTAACAAGTGTACCGTCGAGTATAACAACGGATGCTCGGAATCATCAGCCAGCTACTGCGACGCATGCGCTTTGCCTGCCACACATGCAAGGGACAAAAGATTGTCAACAATTGTTGCATGCAATCCAACATATTAAATTTAACATGTAATTTAGTGGTTTCAAAAGGAAGCTATTAGATAGGTATTAATATTTAAATATAACAATCTAATTGTGTGGAGAATGGTTTTCAAGCTGCTCTATATGTAAAACCCATGTTCACCCATCACCCCATAATTTTCCATATATACGCTTCATATATTCATTGATAACTTGTGTGTATGTTATTATCTTTTGTCATTTAGAGATCATGTTCATGGATCTTGATAGTGAGAATGATGAGTTTCTGATCTGATTCTTGATTCTATCTAATTTCTCAATTCTAATGGATAGTCTGTGGTCTTGATCTGAGGGTAACCTCACACTATGGCTCTAAGGCGTGAAAATTTCCTTAGGATTGTAGTGCCTCTGTATGCATGCGGTGAAGTGTAATGCATATTAACTAAGTTCCCAACACGTCCACTAGTTTATCTTATCACTCATAATAGTAGTTTCAAGATCCGATTAATTGTCGATGCTTGATGCTTGATGATGATTATTGATTCTGTACCGAGCTCACTTTAGCGAACTCAACTGTAACCCTCTCCAAGTTCAACCGTAACATATCACCAAGCCTATGGCAGAACGGTAACCAAAACTCAAGCGGTAAGGAAGTCTCCTAAGAGACCCTTCCGTCTCGCCCTCTAAGTGGAAGTGCTGTCCATTAGCGGGATAGGTCTACTCCAAAACTACACCACTGAGACGAGTGGGAGAAACTCTCCAGATGAGTCACTCCAAAAACCCGCCCGATCGGTACGGGCTAACGAGCTCATAAGAAAAACTAAAATCGAGGGCCTCTCAGCCTAAGTACCATAAGAACAGAGGGTCTGCGGAACTTGTCAAAAATCGACATCCCAACGAAGTGTAAAAAAACTGCGAGCTCACGTAAAAACCATAAAAAGATTGGGATCCTAGACCCGCGCTCTAGGCGGTCGCTGTCTTAACTAGGCTTCCTATCTCCCGCCCAGTTGTGGATCACTGCGCCCTCGTACAGTCAGGTGTGAGGGTCACCTTGTCCGACACTAATAATTATCTGTCATCACTGATTCCCAATATTTTCACTTAGTTGACTACTCATTCCTTTCTCAATCTTTTCCGTGATTGAATGTACAGATCTAGGTCCTTTGTTGACAACCTTATTCAATTGTGATCCATAGTTAGTGACTCAAGCTTAAAGGATTGATCACGAAGATTTTCAGTCACTGGTCGTAAATTTCCTTTTTTTTAAATTATGAGATTAGAAGTCATTTATTGGATCTAGATCTAAGTTTAATTCTAATTTATATAGTAATTAGTCACAAACTCCAACTCTTCATTTGATATGAATTTTAGAGTCTAGATCTTATGTACTTCTTGCTATTCTCTACAAGATAGCATTGCCCTTTGTAATTTAGCTTCAGATCCTTATCTTTGGGATTAATAACAACCAACGAAGTATTTGCACACAACTAACTGTTGTCAAAACTATAGATTACTTAGTACTTGCTAATTGCTACATATTTTATTTCCTCAAGTAAACAATCCCAATTATCATCCTCTAGTTCTGCATATTTAATTAAAAATTTATCTTCGTCTCAATTTATCTTCATCTACAAATCTCTGCATATATGAAGTATCTCTCTTGTAGAAGTTAAACTTAAACAGCTAACCATCTTCAAAACCCAGTTACTACTTCACCTTGATAATTAGTCTTCAATTTATTAATAAGTCCACTTCTTGTCCCCTAATTCCATTATTTAGTCCAAATTATCTTCATGTAAAATTCTTAGCTCACATAAAAAAAACTCTATAGATCTCTGCTTTATGCATGACCCACCAAATCTGAAGTACAATATCCCAACTCCTACTTATGGGCAGTCCTAGATTGTTCCAAACTTCTTAAAATCCGTACTTCAATTATGAAATTATGCATATCCTCGTAATCCATTGGACATAGATGAAATTTGCCTAAAGGTTACATTCTGGACAAACCTGATTACATGATGGAAATGTGAACACTTTTTTTATTTGCTCATAAGTAGTCACATGATGGAAAACCATAAGACAATGTGGGCCACATGAATTTGAATTTGAAGGTAGGAAGATTTCGCTCGTTTTTTTATAGAGTGATTTTAGACGTCAAAGGATGATCGTCTAGCCTTAATGTTATTCAAATTTTATTAATCAACATGCTTTCAACTCATGACAGTACAATACACGACACATATAATGATTTTATTCTGGACACCACATTACAAATGCCATATATAAGAATGTCTTGCTTCTAAAGAAAATTGATTATCTTAATTTTCCTAAGTTCAATATGTCTTTATTTCTAATATACACAACATGATAAGAATAAACATATTCAACTGTATATCACTTTCAATCACCTGTATGACGTCAGAGTCGTGATTTTACAAAACACATTATATAAGTTTATTTTGGAAATTTTAAGTTTGATAATCATTTCAAAGATCAAAATATTGACCATGGTGGAAACAATGTAATGATAAAAAATGTGTCAAATATGACATGCAAGGAAGCAAGAGGTAGGGTAGGATTGTACCTCTTTTTGGATCTCCAAAATGGAGATCAAATGCATGCAACAGCTCCTTGAATTTGGAGTAACAGATGGTTGATCCAAGAACAAGAACAACAGCTCCAATGACTGTTTGGAAGCTCCTGAGGGCTTCCAGCAGGTCTTGAGCACCTCCAGCTGCTGCCTTGAGCATCACGAGCAGTAGTACAACTGCTACTTCATGCAGCAGCAGTACAGTTCCCTTTTTGAGCAGTACAACAGCTCCAATGAGGGTGCAGCAGCAGCAGGAGGGGGATTGCTGCATTGTAGCAGCAACAAGCTGCAACAATCGGAGAGGGGGAAAGGGCTGGAGCTCTCTTCGGTTGGGAAGATAGAGAGAAAAGAGAAGGTGTTTGGGAATTTGGGAGGGGAAAATAGGAAGGGTTGTGGGTGATATGAACAAGGGGAGGAGTATATTAGTTGTTTGCCAAATGGAGGGAGGAAATCAAACCAAGTGGCTGAGAAAGAAAAGTTCAAATGGCTGGACTGTACATTGTCTGTGCGCAGTCTCTGATTAAAAATATAATTTATTTTTTTTACCATTTTTCTCTTCTTTTATTTGAGATATTAAAGTTGACCGTCCTCAAGGGGTGGAAGGCGGCCGTTTTATCGGGGGGGGGGGGGGTTGGTCCTCCTCAAGGCGGTCCTGTCCTCCATCCCTATGTATTTTCTATCAAACCGCCGTATACCAAAGGGAATTCGTGATCGGCTGGAGAAGCGTATGCGTCGATTCTTATGGGGCAAAAATAGGGAGGAGACGAGGGGCATTCACCTTGTTGGGTGGGAGGAAACTACGCTCCAGAAGAATGAGGGTGGGCTGGGGGTAAAGCGTTTGGAGCAAATGAATGAGGCCTTGTTTCTTAAGTGGGCATACAAAATTTGGGGCCCTGGGGAGGATCCTTGTTGTACTGTGCTGCGCAAGATCTACGGTGTTGGGGGGGCATCGCCTAGGTCGGGTGCTCGCATGGATTCTCCCACTCCGTTCTGGAGGGGGGAGGTGGAGGTTTTCTCGAAACATATATCTTTGTTTAGATCGGTCCTTGGCAGGGGCGACTCCTTCGCTTTTTGGTCTGATGATTGGACGGGAGGGGGGCCCCTTTGATCGCGGTTCCCGCGATTGTATGCTCTGGCAGATGATAAATATGTGATGGTTGCGTCTTTCTGGTCGGATGGAAATTGGTTCCCGGCCTTCTCTTCTAGTTTCTCGGACCAGAGACTCGAGGACTTCATGGCGTTGCTGGATTCTATCAAGGATGTGGGGCGTCCAACGGAGGGGAGAGACCATTGGAGATGGCGTGCGGGTCCATTCACGGTTAAGAAGGCTTTTGAGGCAATTTGCAGGCCTCCGCCCTCTCGCTCGGAGGTTGTGATTCACGATTGTGCGTTTTTTTGGGCTCTCAAGTTTCCTGAGCGAATTGGTTTCTTCTTGTGGCTGTTTCGGAGACAAAGGCTGATGACAAGGGACCGACGTGCTAGGTTTCTGGGTTCCACCTCTGATAGGTGCCTTCTTTGCGAGGAGGTGATTGAGTCCGTCGAGCATCTATTCTTTAGATGCCCCAAGGTGATCCAGGTTTGGCAGGAGGCCGGTTTGACTTGGTTTTACGCTGACGATCTCGTGGCTTTCTGCGGCTCGCTGGTGGCTAATAGGAGCAGACCTCGGAGGGAGATAATCTATCCTGTTGCCATCCTGTGGACCGTTTGGCTGGGAAGGAATGCTTTACTCTTCTCAGGGCAGCGCTTCTACAAGGAAAACGTGGGGATTCATGCCGCGAGATTAGTGGAGGAGTGGGAGGTGTAATTGGTTTTTCTTTTTACCTAACTTTTGTTTTTACCTCCTCTGTTTCCGTTTTATAAATAAAAGCTGAGGCAAACACCGACGAGTGTCTCCCCCTATTTCAGGCTTTCAAAAAAAAAGATTAAAGTTGACCGTACTTGCACCTTGAGTCTCTGATGTGGGCGTACAATAACTCATTTCGATCGTCTCTGAATGACGATCAAAATGAGTATAATAATCATATACTTTTGGATCGATATAAATTCCCAAAATTTTTGAGATACAATTTTGGTTTGTGACTAAATTTTGTGATTTTAAAATATCAAACGTCCTCCGATCGACAAACGGCCGATTCAGTTGGTCTTATTTCGTCGAGTCAGATTTTTGGGTGGTCTTGATTTGTTTCGTGGTTTTCGAATTTGTGTCGTGGCTTTTTTGATGGCACACATAAATTGATCCCAAACAACTTTTGATTTCCGATGTATTGATCGATTTCGATTATTTAATATTGAAGTTTTCTCGGATCAAATGGACTCTAATCGGATCGGATTCGGGTTTATTCGGATCCGGATGTCACAAGATGAAGATAGGCAACTATGTTCATCCTTTGCCACTTTGCCGCACCAATAATATTCCACTGAGGACATTAGCCATCGACAAATCGGCCAATATAGGAGGAACTCTCCAGGATGCACCGCTGAATGAAATGGAAATCTTTGCTAGTCGCCATCCATCTTTGCACATTATCAGCGATGCACCAATCATATAAACACCCATTCTTTCTCGTCAAATGAAAACTAACCAGATAAAATGATGCTACCCTTTAGGATTGGAAGTTATCATGCAAATTGTCACACCCTTTTATATTTGGTTGAAATTATTTTTCTAGCGTAGTCTGTAGGTACATTTTCCCCAAACTTTACTTCTATACATTTTCAGTAATTGTTTTTTCATGATTTATTACCCCCATGTAGGTCTAAAGCTAGTGAACTGCTTAAGATTTTAAAAGACCCAGGATTTCCTCCTTCAATTTCTTTGATGATGTTTGCAAAGAAGGTACTTTTTTAATCACGTATGGATTCTATTCGGTGATTGCCTCTCAAATTTCACAAGGTTCTAGACAACTATCTCCTTACTGCAAAAGCTTTCCACAGCGTAGTAATATGCGTAGTACTATTTTTCGTCTGGTTGCTTATGTTTTTTAATTAAAATCTGGTGCATGTTTTGTTCATCGTTTCTGATTTCAGGTTGTTGGCTTATGCGAGAATCCAAGTGGTAGCTTCGAGGGTATTGCTTATGCTTGTGGTCATGTCATTCTATTGGTTGCATCTCAGGTTTGTTTGAGTTTCAAATTGACCTGTGTGTATTCAGTATACACCAGTGGGGATTTTGTGAATGCATTTCCTGCATCTGAATATTAACAGAGTCGATGACTGAACTAATGCTGAAACCGTATTCTATGATTATTGGTACGAGTATTTTTAGACTTGAGAGTCACTACTAGGCACCAAGGGTCCAAAAATGGTTAATGTGCTAAATGCTCATAAGGCGCTCACGCTTATATTTTGTGTGTATATAACTTTTAGATGAATGTAAAAATACATAATTTATTTGTGTATATGACTTCGTAAGATAATATTAATGATATTTACAACTTTAAAATGGATGAAATATGAAATTCAATTACGCAGACAAGTATAAATGCATGTACAAATTATGTATGGTTTTATCTTCACAAAAAATCGCACAGATTTCACAGCATGAGTTTTCAGTTTCAACAACACAGTATATGTTACACAATGTGTTTTTATGTATCCTCAATACTTGAAATCGAAAGACGATTTCCTTAAAAGTCGGACATATGGATTTATGAAATAGAAATAAGAAATAAATAGATATAAATGGGGATGAGAATCCTTGAAACTAGGAAAGTCTGTTTTTATAAAATCGTAGCAACCATCGATAAATCTATGTGGTTTTGTATCGATCGATTAATCTAAACCTATGTGGCTTTCATAATCCTAAAAAAGTTTCCACCTCATGGGAAGTTTTCCCTATATATAACCTAATAAAGAAATAAATTTCAAAATACGGGTCAAGATCATATGTTTTTCTTCAATTGAGTGATTAATGCTCGTCGATTTGACTTCATTAGTGTTGTCAAAAGCCCTTCGGGCGCTCGCCTAGGCACTCAGGCGAGGGCCTAGTACATTACCTCCCTCCAAGCGAGGCATTCTGTCTCAGGCGCTGATCAGACGGGCACTTGGATACTCAAGGCGAGTGCTTGAGGCAAAAGTAGGGCTTTTCATCCAATTTTTGTGATTTTTATCCATGCTTATGTTTTTACATGAGATATATATTAGTTCCCAGTATCACTAGCAAACATACTTATACATATGCATAGACATGTATTTGTAATTTACATACATACTTCCGTTACCTATATGTATACATATACATCCATGTTTTTGTTCTAAATATTACATATACTTTTGACTTAAAAAAGTATATATTCCTCTACATTTGCATATATATATATATATATTAATTTAATGTATAGACAAAATACATGTATAAAGCAGACACACACATGTATACATAGGCATGCACGCACACTTATACATACAGATTCACATGCATACAAATATCTACGCATACAAATACACATACATGTGAATACACACACAAACACAATATTTAATACATATCATACAAATATACGAAAGTACATGCATACATTACACATACACATATTAATAAATATTGAATTCATCATAAAATATAATTTGGTGATAGCATATGTATACACACATACATACACATACATATACATATACACATGTACACATACACATTTATATACGTGCATGTAAACACACTCAGATAGACTCAGATATACTGGATTGGTCTTCGATTGAAATATAAGTTATATATACATATATTTGCAATTACACATACATACACATGTGTGTATGTGCACATATTATATAGACTCACACATAAATTATTTATTTTTATATATGGTGCCTTGCTTTTCTCAGGCGAGCACCTAGGTGAACGCCTAGCGCTTTGGAGCGCCTCTCGCCTTTAACAACACTGGACCTCATGAGACAGAGCACTTCACTCGAGGCAAGGCAAGGTGTTTCTTTTTTTCATTATGATAGTATTGAAAATATCCAAATCTATGTAAATATATAAGAATGTATGTAGTATTTAGAATAATTAAAAACTACAAAACCGTCTAAATCTGATTAGTGGATTGACTGCCAGTAAAGTTTTAGGCTGTGACCTGACCGTCTAAATACGGATAACTGACTTTAGTGCTAGGATGTTTCCAAAATATTCCCTTTTGTGCACTTAAAAGAAGACCGGTGTCCTAGATCTTCTGGATTGCCTTCTTTTTGTTGTTTCTGTCAAGTACCAACTTTTTGGGAAAATATTTTCAAATTCAGGAATGATTTAAACAGATATAACCTTATTCCTAGACCATAGGCACCAGTACACTAATTCAGAAGATCTTGCATACGTGACAAGTTCATAAAATAGTTTACAATTTAATCTTGGGGCTGAAGTTCCTTCTTACTGCAATGGGCATGTAAAGAGTTGGAGTCATTTATCAACTACTGCAATGGTTATGTAAAGGTTTCGAGTCATTTATCAACTTTTTTTTTGATGTACATATATTGCGGGATGATATTATCAAGTTGGCGCACATGGGAAATATCTTTAGCATATGTTCTTGTTAAACTTGATTCATCTTATTCTTTGGTTATCAGTATTGTTTAGTGCATTCGTCTTTTGTTAAAATAGAAATATTTGTATTGATTTCGTGTGTTCAATAGATACCTGCTGTGATGGATATCGTTCTTGGTGAGTTCCATAGTGTATGCATATACACCGTTCCAAAGCATGTACAAGCGTCAGAGGTATGCTATAACTTCTGTTGCCTATTTGTTTACCTTTTAAATGTAATTCTGTACTTGAAAATATGAGAAAATCATTGAAAAACCTTTACAATTCACTGACGAGTTATCCTAGAATAGGCTGGTTCCTTCTCATGTATCCCTTGTTTGGCTTTGGCCACAACGTTTACTTTATTTGTAAAAGGGATTCTTACATGTCTTCCCCTATAATCTTTACTTTATAATACTTGTAATTAATCTTACCAATTCCTATGCAACTGCTCCTTGGGTTAACTTCCATCTAACAACATTGCTAAACTTAATGAAGAACATTTGGGTTACTCTAACATCTTACATTATTACCCTGATATATATGGTTGCTTGTAGGTTTATCGTACTAACTCTTACTGCTGACATGCTACAACATTTAACATTTGAGGGTTTAATTCCCTCCAACCTTGCAGCCAAATGCACGGTATTTGTTTTTACCGCTAGTAGTCGCCCTTGTTTAGAAGTTGTTATTTGGTATTCAGTCGGATGTGTCCTTAAATAAAGAATATTCGGTACTCGGAGAATATTTGGAATTATTTGATCATGTATTTTTTAATCATTTTCAATATAAAAATAATATCGAATATATAAATTCTTTTATATTTATACATATATGGTCATCATCAATGAGAATCAAAGATAAAAGTACCAATTAACAAATTACATATATGTAGCTTTAACATTTGTGGTTATATTTGGATAAATGAGAACCTTTAAAACGTAAAAAAAACCAGTAGTATGTTGCAATAGTCGTCCCGAATATCCAAATATTCAGTTGAATATTCATGAATATTTGGGTTGGATCGAACATTGTCTGATTAGAAATAATCTTTTTGGTCACCCCTTGAATAGAATATTCGGTCCAACTATTGCAACAGCTTACACCATTAGTGCTCATTTAGTTTTTTTTCTATTTGTTGAGAGCTTAACTTGTAACCTTAACATCAGGGGTATTCCGTGTATCTTCTCCTATTGGAGTTAACCTCTCTTGTAACCCTAACCCTAGGTCTCCTTATATAAGAAGCCCTAGGGTTCTATTCTTGATTAAGAAAATTGCAATTCTCCTATTCATCTTCGTGTCAGAGCCACCATCTTGCCTTTTTCCCTGCCCCCATTCTCTCCCTCTCTATCCTTCGCCGAACGACGTCGACGCCCCATCGCGAGAAGCATCGCCAGAAGCCCCCATCAATGTCCCCACGAGAAGCCTCCTGTCTCCATTGCCCTGGCGCCTCCACGAGAAGGTTTCCATCGCCGGCAAATCCCTTGCTGATTCCCACATCCCCAGCTGATTCTGAAATCCCCAACCAATTCCCACATCGCCCCCATCGCCCACAATCCCCAGCCGATTCCCACATTGCCCCCATCGCCCACATCTGATTCTGCCCAAATCCCCAATCGATTCCAATTCGCCAAATCCCCAACCGGAAACCTCGTCAACCACATCCGATTCCACCCAAATCCCCAAATCCCAATCCGTTTCCCCCCAAGTCTGTTTCCCAATTCCACGATATATTGTCAATTCTTCAATTCGTTTCCCCCCAAATCCACCATCCCCTGAAATCCATCAGGACGTATATCCCCAAATCCGTTTCTCCCCAAAATCCACTATCCTGATCCCCAATTCCCCCATCTGTTAGCTTTGCTAGAAGTATATCCCCAATTCCGTCGTTCGCCCCCAATTCCCCCATCTTGATCCCCAAACTGTGCCCTAGCACACAATGCGCCTGGTTCCCCCATATGTGCCTTACCTTGCACTTGCACTCGCACATTCTCTTGCGCATCATTGTCCACCATAATAACCCGCCGCCCCCAACCAACCTCATCTTAATTCGGCAATCCCCCCCGAGGTATGAAATAAAAAAATTGCTCAATGTTTTAGCATATTTTACTGCAACATGCTTGCCGTCCTAGTCGAAGATGTCAGAATTTGAAGTGACTTTTCAAGGTTATGAGGGGAGTAGTTCTCGCCTACCCTCTTTCGGTTTGATCACCAAGTTAGATGAGACCAAGTACCCTAAGTGGCCCCGAATATTCCTTGTGATCGTACGAGGATATGACGAGGATCCCATTTTCTTGGAGCCAAAGCCTATTAGCAAGTTTGGAAAATACATCTCATGGACGAAAAATGACATGATGGTCAACTCCTGGATCATGGTTAGCGTCATCGACATGATTGCTGTTGAGCTGATTTACTATACCACTCTCACAACATGCAGACTTGTATCATAACCACATATGGGCAGGAGAAGAACTCAAGTAGGAGGTATCAGACTTACTTCGACATGTTGAATATGAAGCAAGCAGGCCGCTCCCTATCTGAATACTTCTCTATCCTCAAATCGTTACTTGAACTATACAATGCATGCATTCCTGGATGTAGCTTCCCTAAATAGAAGAAACACTGTTGACAAATGGCTTGCTTGGTGTTTTTAGTGAGACTCGACTATGACTATGCTGTGGCTCGTGATCAGATGATCGCTACCGTTATTCTCCCTACCATTGAGGAGGCCTACAATACCTTGAACTGCTTAGCTGTGCCTCACGCAAGCATACAAACAAACATTCATGGACAAGTTACTGCACTTGCTGCTCCATCAGGGCGAGGAACGTATGGATCATTTAGGAGCCGTGGTCGAGGTCGCTTCAGTACATGCTGAGGTCGATGCACAATTCAATGCACATATTGTCACAAGTTCGGCTACGTTGAGGCCGTCTACGACAACAAACATGGTATCGTGCTCCTACGACTAGGACCCTTACTATTGACAGAGATGCACCTACAGTTGAAGTTTCCATATGAGACTTCGAAGATATGATGCATCACCTGAACATGCTTCACCCACACGATTCTGTGCATCCGATGATCCTCCAGAAACTACGGTTGTCACTCACACTGGTATCTTGATTTCCTTCCAATAATTTGCAAAATCGAAATGGTTGATTGGCATAGGAGCTTCTACCCACCTATGTGGAGAACAAACCCTACTACATCAGATGCACAAAGTACCATCTGGACAAACAATACAAGTTACAGTTGTTCGTTATCGAGGGATGAGGGATGTAAATCAAATGTTTACGATCTAATAATGCTTGAGAGTTTCTTTCTCATAATATGCCGTCTTTTCTATCGACCCATGGGATTTTACATCAAACTACTCGTGTCCATACTTCACAATAGAATGACATGGTTGAGCACAAACACAAACATATTCTTGATATTGCAAGAACCCTATTAATTGATTATCACGTTCCTTCCACCTACTGGGATGATGCTGTTCTAACTGCCACTTATCTCATTAATTGTGTACCTTCTACCTCCATTGATATACATGCACCTATTGAGGTTCTCTTTCCAGGAAGGGCTTTGTTTTCCATTCCCTCAAAGGTCTTTCGGTGTGTTGCCTTTGTCCATATTCTTGGTGCAAGAAAGGACAAACTTGCTTCCAGAGCAGTCAAATGTATATTCCTTGGATACGCCATGAACCGGTAGGGATATAAATGCTATGATCCTAAATACAAACAACACTACACAAGTGCAGATGTTACGTTCTTTGAGTCCCTTCCCTCCTACTCCTGGTCTGGCACACATGTTAGCCCTCCACCATCATCTACATCTCCCATTACTGTACCTACTCCACAGTTTGATCTTTATAGGATGACTCATCCTTCGAGTGTCACCCCTTCTGAGCATGCACCATCTCCTCATGTATGTCCTTCAGTTGAGTCTCTACAGACTAATGTCAATACTGCATCGATGGATATTGATACATGTACCTCTGACGAATTTAGGGATGCTCCAGTAGAGATGCCAATAGCCCTACAAAAGGCGATCACAGTGTCCTCGATACAATACCAAGCATCCGATCTCATACAGAGCTACTTAGTGACTCCAGATGATGCTTAGTAATGGAAGAAGAGATGTCTGCCGAACACCTGGACGCTTGTTGATCCTCCTGATGACAACATGTTTGTAGGATCCAAATGGGTATTTACAGTGAATACAATCCATACGGGTCCATTTCTCGCTACAAGGCAAAGCTTGTGGGAAAAGGGGTTCACAATGGTGTTGACTTCTTTGACACTTTTTCTACAGTTGCTCTTCTATCCACTGTACGAATCCTTATGATAGCGGCAGTACAACTTGATTGGTCCTTGCGTTAATTATATGTAAATAATGCCATTCTTTATGAAGACCTTCGGGAGATTGTTTATATGTAGCAATCTTCTGGCTTTGAGGCTCAAGGCCGGTGTCAGAATGTGTGCCTACTATACAAGGCCATATATACCCTCAAACAGAGCCCTCGCGCATGGTTTCAGAAATTATTAGAGGTACTAGAGAATTTGGGCCTCATCCGGTCTTTGACAGACCATTCTTTGTTCATACGAAAGAATGGAAAAGGAACTGTGGCTATGCTTATCTATATGGATGACATCATCCTCACAGGAGATGACTTTGATGGTATTCTAGAAGTGAAGGCGCAACTAGCAGAATAATTTGTAATCAAAGACTTGAGTCCAATACGATACTTCTTAGGGATTGAAATTGCAAGATCCAAGTGAGGATTAGTCATGTCTTTACGGAAGTATGCCACTGACCTGCTTTAGGAAACATAAATGCTAGGATCCAAGCCAGCAAAAATACCCATGGATTAAAGGACATATCTACGAGTAATTTGTAATCAAAGACTTGTTTAGATATCTCTCTTGCTGTCGGTAAGTTGAGCCAATTCATGGACTCCCCCACTTAAAGCTCATTTCGATGCATATATGATTGTTCTAAGGTACATCAAATCAACTCCTAGGAGAGTTCTACTATTCACCAAAGGCAACAGCTTCGTCCTCTTGACCTATTAATATTCATATGCAGATTATGGAGGATGCATGATATATAGAAAGTTCGCTACAAATTTCTGCATTTATTTGCCCGGAAATTTGGTTATTTAGAGAATTAAGAAACAAGCAATGGTTTCTCGTTTAAGGGCTGAGAGTGAATACAAAGCCATGGCTCATGCTGCAACAGAACTAGTATGGATTCGATTCGCATTCACTGGTCTTCATATCACCCCCAACAATGTCATAGAGCTCAGAAACGACAACCGCGGAACAAAGCACATAGCCAACAACCCCATATTCCATGAACACACCAAACATGTGGAAGTTGATTGCCACTACACTAAAGATCTGATACAGAGAGGGCTACTTTGAACTCACAACATACCATTGACAGATCAGACTGCAGACATGTTCACCAAGCTGCTTGCTCGCACATAGTTATAAAAAAGTTGTAACGAATTGAGCATGATTGATATATGCTCCAGCTTGAAGGGGAGTGTTGAGAGCTTAACTTGTTACCCTAACACTAGGGGTATTCAAGGTATCTTCTCCTATTGGAGTTAACCTCTATTGTAACCTTAACCGTGGGTCTCCATATATATAGAGCCCTAGCGTTCTTGATTAAGAAAATTACAATTATCTGATTCATCTCTATTTTTAGTTTTGAAGATCATTCTACTCCACTGGAGGAGGGGCCCCCATGGGTTAGATCTTCATTACAAGTTTATCAATGAACACAAGAGGTGTTGGGCTCTTTATATGACTTCACCTAAACACCGAAGTCCTGTCACTTAGAGATGTGGGACTAAAACACGAGACTTCATCTACATCGTTGGAGTATTTTGTTATGCGTCACTTATGTGAGGGATGGGTAAATGGATCTCTCCAGGATCCATTTACCCCATCCGGTTGTTTAGTCCCGCATCTGCCGTTTATGGGATGTGGAGACTCATTGGGGCTATATATAGACCCCCGCACCCATTGTATCCAGTGAGAAAAGCAATAGACTATCAACCCTTTGAGGCGTTCTCCCGTGGTTTCATCCCGCTCCTTAAGGAGTAAGGTTCCACATAAATCCCCATGTTGTTCCAAAGTTTATATTTTATCTCTGGTTCCGCTTCCGCATTCCTATTTTCTAACATGGTATCAGAGCGGGCCGATTCTTGAGGAGTTTTGTGGTCTTTATTTTTTTGTGTTTGAGATTCGAGATTCAATTATAGGGTTTCCATTGAAACCCTAATTATCTTGTTGTTAAAGATTTCTTGTTCGATTCAAGTTCTGATTCTGATGCACCATTAAGTTGGCGTCGATGGCACCTCCATCGCATATTCCTCCAGGCGGCATGTGATCACAAGCCCTCGCCAATACATTGTTTTTCGGTTCCAACTAGTCCTTGGTGCCTTGGGAGATATATGCCACCCAGATCTTGGCGATGCATATGATGAGGACCGCTGTGTGGGCAAAGCCGCCACCCATTAGTTCTCTATTTTGCTGGCAAGGTCTTGCCAGGAAGATCTCCAGGCGCCGCCCGCTTCTGCCAGTGTTCGGAAATGCGTTTCATGCGGCCACATATGAGGCTGCATATGCGTATTCGGTCACTTGACCGAACCACATATGCCATATGCAGCAACATGCGGTCAAAGCCCATATGTGGTTTGCATAAGCGGCATATGCGGCCGCATATCTGATAGGATTCATGTTAATTCATGACATGTTGATGACATATTAACTCGTTTTTTTCCGAGCAACTCTTATGTCATCATTGACATTGATGCATCTTTTCATTATTCTCGTATATGTTGCATTTGGGAATATAATCTAGGGTATTTTATCTCATATCCATTTTCCCCGTTGTTTTGAACACTTATTAATGAACTGTTTACTGCTATTTGAATTTTCTATCTATTGAAATTCATTCTAATTCTTTAAATAAAATATGAGATAATTAACTAACAGTCTGGCACTTCACATTTTTGTGCTTCTAATAAATTTTATATGCAAATACAATTTTCCCCTATATTTTGTGTCAACATGTTTTGTCCTTTGGAGATACACATATGTGTATGATTTTGGGTGTTTGATTTGTATACCTATAATTATTCTTTAGCTATTGTAATCTATAGGATCTATATATACATTAAAGGTTTTCTTATAGAATTCATGTGTTCCCTGTTGAATCCAAATATATATATGTATATATATGCACTAAATTCAAAATACACACTAAAAACTATTCAATTTATAATATCATGCTTATATATCTTATTGATTATATTATCTTATTTGAAATTTTGATTTTTGATTTTGTTAGATTATCGACGTTTTTATATATCACATTTTATTATTTATTTTATAATATTTTAAATTAAAATATTATAAACTGCATATACTTCCGTATACTCCTCCGCATATCCGCTTACTCGCTTTAGACCGCATGACCGAACGAATACCGTATACCACATTTCTGAACCTTGGCTTTTGCGCCCTTTAGCGGCTGCTCCAGTCAGTCGTGCAACAACCCCAGCAACGACGATCCCTCAGGCAGTGCTCTCCTCAACCATGCTCCCTCCACGCGACAGCATGCTCTTCGCTCCCAAGCGGAATCGTCGCCACGGTCTTCCACACCGCATCGCCTCCTTGTTACTTGCGCATCTCCACGCAAATCCACGAGCACTCCCAGGCGATGCTCCTCTCCTCGTGGCGACGCCTCTCCGCCTTCTCCCATCGGGCCTAGTTGTTGCAGATGATTTCACACCTTCTCAGGTGCTCCCAGCTTCCAGGCGAAGGCAACATGTCCAGAACCCTCCTCCCAGGCGCGCATGCGATGGCGCACGAGATCCCTCGCTTTCCCCTCTGCTCCACAGGCAGCGACGACATGTCCGAAGTCCCCATCGGGGGCGGCACGTTTTTGCGAGAGGAGGGTTCCCAGTTGGGAACCTTAAGGCTGCTTGTGATTTTAAAAAAATGAAAGAAGGGGGGATGGCGGGATGCAACAAAAAAAGAAAGGCCCAAGTGGACCGTTGGCTTTAAAAAGAATGAGAGAAAGGCCATCCGAAAAAATGAGGAAGAATGATTGCATGTTTTGCGAAAGAAAAGAGGGGGGATTTGTTTTGGCCTTATTTGGGTCGTTTTTTTTTCTAAAAAAGATGCAGACGATTAAAAAAGGGGAAAGAAAAAATTTCGAGAAAAGGCGCGTACAAAGAAAAGCCCTACACAAGTTAAAAAATTGCAAAAAAGGGGAAGGAAAAGCTGTAAAAAAATAAACGGCTCAAATTTTTTTCCAAAAAAATGATTTGAGAAATCGAACAAAGAAATGATGATGAAATGAGGATCGGCTTATTGATTTCATGTTTTCCCCCGTTTTATTGTGTAACATCCGGAATCTACACAAACCGAACTCAGTCCGATTTGGGTTCGATTAACCCAATAAAGTTGTCGGTCAATACCAAACAACCTAAATCGATCCATAAATCGTGAATCAAAAGTTGTTCGGGCGGAATCGACCAAAAATCGATCGCTTCGTAATGCGTGTCCGAAAAAGCCGCGACGGTAATTCGGAAACCGCAAAACAAACAGAGACCGTCATTAGATCTGATTCGACGACACGAGACCAACGGAATCGACCGTTCGTCAATCGGAGGTCGTTTGGTATTTTAATTTCACAAAATTTAATCTAAAACAAAAAGCGTATCCGAAAATTTCGAGTATTCAAAACCCGATCGGAAGTATATAAATATTATACTCAGATTGATCGTCTTTCAGAGACGGTCAAAATGAGATATTACGCGTCGAAATCCGATATCCGAGGCGCAAATTCGGTCAACTTTAAGTATGCCAAATAAATAGAGATTTTGGTAAAAAAAATATATATAATAAAATTTTATTTTTCTCTGCTGTAGCAGACTGCTACAGCCATACCAAGTGGCTGTCCAATCTCTTCCCACATGGCTCTTCATTCTCCTCCATTTGGCAGATACATAATTCTCCTTCTTCGTATATATATATATCAACTTTACCCTTTCTTTGCCCTTCTCACTTTTTTCCCCAACGATTGAAGTGTTTCCCTACTTTTTTGCTCTTGCTACGGCTAGAGGCTAATTCCAGGCAGATCTGAAGTCCATCCGGAAAGCTCCATATTCCAAGTAAAATCTAGCCCCTTTCCCCCCCAATTCCTCTCATTTCCCCCTGCAATTGAGTGTAGAGCATAAGCCCTTGCTCCTTCACCGAAGGACTGTTACATGCAATCATATCCATTATTGTTTTAAGTGTATTTTTCCAGGTAATTGCTACTCCTGGAACTGCATTACATGCAAGATCAGCCCTCCTTCCTTCAAAAAAGAAATTGATCCAAATAAGGTACACTCCCATTCCCCATCCTTTGCTGCCATGCATGTATATCAAACTTGATTTTTTTTACAATCCTTAGCCCCCTTGCTTGCTGCCATGCTTGCACTATCTCTAGTCTAGAACATACATCATCTTCTTGGATTATCTCTGTTGTAGCATTTTTATTTGATAGGTATCTGTTGAATTTACTATGATTCAAGAAGCTATGTATTTTCCAAATGTTTGTTTAAAATGTGAGACTGGACACTGTGTGTTGACAACAATGGGTATAAATTGAGATATATATATATATAGTTTGTATATGGTAAATGCATATAACAATATGATCTTTTAGTTGACATGCAGTGGATACATTTTTAAATTCCTTATTTCTGTTTGTTAAGAATTACAGTCTGATGGAATACATCTTTAATTTTCTGAAATTCAGATTTGATACTGGATATACTGCTAAACAAATTTCTAGTTGTTAAGAATTGAAGTCTGAATTCATGGAATACATTTTTAATTTCCTAAAATTCAGTTTTATACTTAAAATATTGCTCTGCAAATTTGCCATGTAAAATACCTCCCTTCCTATTGGGTCATTAGGAGATTATTCTCATGACCTTTTGTTCTTCCAATTCAAAACCTATGTTCTAAGGAAATATGGAATAGATATATGGGAGTGTAAAATTTTATATGAATATATTCACATATAAAAAAAATGACAGTTACAAGGATTACCATAAATTCTTTTAATTCACTACTACTATGGTTTAGGATGATTATAAAATCATAATAGTAATATGATTGACAAATCTCTATTACTATATGTTTACTAAATCTGTTTAAAAGATTTCGAGCTTTGGAAAGGACATGAAATAATTAGTGGGAAAATATAACATAAAGTATAGTATGTGGTTATACAACATAAGCTCTACTTCAATATATATATATATACAAGGAATTGTGGACCTTTAAGTAGAAATATGGAGGTGTTTTTTTTAAAGTTTTTTTTGGGTCCTTTTAGAACGAGATGTGACTTTTTCTGAGAGGAGAACACGATGTAATTTCAAACCCGTAAAGTTGATTTCATCATGACATCTATTTTAGACAGGATGTCAAAGTTTACATGAAGATGTCTATTTAATTGTTACATCAAAATAAAAAGATAAATTCTTTCTCCAAGTTAGATGCAGTACTTCCTAATTCGATCATTCTTCTATAAGACTCGAGTTAGGGATATACCCTTTTTGTCTTCCTTTTAAACTATGTGACTTGGATCGAGAATAATAGTGGTCACAATGCCCATACTGTATATGAATTAGACTGATTTTGGATAAGCCCAAGAATGATCCATGAAAGATCTGAACGGAAGCAAAGAATCCATAATAGATAACTACTTATTATTGTTTCGAGTTGAGCAGAAGAGTGCATACTAAGAGTATCATATGATGATGGTTGAGTCACATTTTCCAACTCCTCTGGTTACCTAAGTAAAGTTGATAGCTCTAAACAGAGACTGATACCATCTATAATTTATCTTGCACTCCAACTTTAGTAATATTGTCCTTACAAGAAAGTCATGGCAATGTGCAATGCAAGGATCATCTTAGAACTACAAGGCGATCAAAACAACATGATGTCAATCAAGTCTGCAGTTAAGTACATCTCTATGATCATGAATAATTAATGACTTATTGTGCCAGTCATGGTGGCTCTTACACCTGATTGTGCGAGGGCGCGGTGACCCTCAACTGGGCGGGAGATAGGAAGTCCAGTCCGGGCAGCGGCCGCCAAGTGCGCGGGTCTAGGATCCCAGTCCCTTCACGGTTTTTACGCGAGCTCGCAGTGTTTTTACGCCTCGTTGGGATCCTGCCTTTAGACCATTCCGCTGACCCTCTGTTTTAGGATACCCAGGCGGGGGATCCTTGGTTTTAAATTTTACGTACGAGCTCGGTTGCCCGTTACCGGTCGGGCTATTTTTCTAGAGTGACTTTTTCGGGAAGTCTCTCTCACCCGTCTCAGTGGCGTAGTTGGGGAGTAGACCTATCCCTCTATTGGACCGTCCTTCCAACTAGAGGGCGAGACGAAAGAGCCATTTGTAGGCTTCTTCACCGCTTGAGTTTCTTTCGCCAACAGACTTGGCGATTCTACATCCAGATCATCAATATCTACATCTATATCTACATCATTGAGAGTTACATCTGGGAGAGTTACTGTAAAGGTTTGGAGAAATTACAATTGAAATTTGAGATGATTGGGAGTGACTATAATATGTTTCGAAATCCCTATAAAGATCACAGTTTAAGTTGAGTAAATGGAAGTGACTATAATCTGAATTCGGAATCTTAATAAGCTAGTGGACGTGTTGGGAACTTAGTTAGGATGCATTATACTACACCGCATGCCTACGGAGGCACCCCAACTCTAAGACTTTCCTCAAGTCTTAGAGTCATAGTATGAGGTTTCACACGAACCAAGACCACATACTATCCACTAGACTTAAGAATTTAATAAATCATTATATCTTTTTATCTCATCTTTCCCATCATCAAAATCCACAAATATGATCTCTAAATAATATGAGAATTAAATATACTTACTTATGATCAATTAGTTACAATATAAATATGCTTATGTGGGAAATATTGGGTTAATGGCCGATCATGAGAAATGCTTCAAACAACTGGAAAACCCTTTTACTTATGCAAGTAGATATAAATTATACTTGTTCCACCTTTCTACTTGCTCTCTTTTGCACATAATAAATTACTTGTCATTTATTTTTAAAAACTACGGATTTGTATTCACAATTGTGACTCCTTTTCTTCCTTGCACGCATGGCAGGAAAGGAGTCTGTTGTTCAGTAGCTATACATGGTTCCAGGAGACAAGGTCTATACCAGACGGTATGTGGTTTTTGTTACAGTTTTTAGTTCAACTGATATTGTAAATGCTTCTTCTCTTCAGTCAAATTTTTGGGATGTTGTATATACTGACAGACATTGTAGATGTTGTAAAATCATATGGAAATTAATGAAATATGATTTTGGTGCCAATTTTCTCTATTAGCTTGTGGATGTGAATGTCATAAATTAGCCGCGCGAAAAATTTCCCCATAAAATTATGTTTTTAATGCGATGTCATAAATGGAATATTGCGAATTGTAGTGTTAACGGGTACCCGGATCCTCGGGGGTTAACATATTGTCTTCTCCCAACATAGTCGATGTCATGTATTCCAACTAATATGGGAGAAAGGGGGAGCGTAGAGTCACAAGCCAGATTGTCAGATCTAGATTGTCCGGACTCCAGATTTCAGGCCATTCAGATGTTCAGACTTTACAGTTCAGTTTCAAAGTCGACGTTAGATTCCGAGTCTTCAGTTCGAACACACACATGTATGCGGTCTTTTTCAGATGAGCACATGTTTGCCATCATTTATTGTGGTCCCCATTATTCTTGTTTTTGGCTAGAGTTTTCATGTATTCCATAGGGACTCCAGAGTAGAGTACCATTCCCTATGCCATGTTGGCTATGGTTTTCATGTGGTTTCATAAGGACTCCGGAGTAGAATACCATTCTCTGTGCCAGATGGGAGAGACCCAGTTCTCCGACGAGGAGGTTACTTCAGACTCCATTTCTCAAGCGATCATGAACTCCAGTACGAGATCCTTCCGAGGTTCCTATGAGAGATGTTTGAAAATAGGAATGCGGAAGCGAAATAATAAATAGAGCATGAACTGAAAAGATAAACATGAAGAACCCAATTATTTTTACGTGGAACCCTACTCTCTAAGGAGCGGGATGAAACCACAGGAGAACACCTTTGCTTTTCTCATTTGGATACAAGGGATATGGGGGTCTATATATAGCCCCCACTGAGTCTCCACATCTCCCAACTGGTAGATGTGGGACTAAAGATATGGATATGGTAAATGAATCATGGAGAGATCCATTTATCCTTCTCCCATATAAATGGCGCATAACCAAATACTCTAACACTCTCCCTCAAGCTGGAGCATGCAATGCTCAACTTGGACAAACAGAAAGAAACTCAACTAACAATACATGACACTATAGACAATATCAACTCAACGCGCACAACTGTCGGCTGCTGTCGAGGACGTTGCTTCTCATGCCGTGCATGTGAGGAGGACGAATGAGCTGGAGTGTGAGTCAACTGAATCTCCTCGTGGGAGAGCATGTGCTCTGTACTGCGCCTGTCAGAGTCACTGCAACTGAAATGAGTCTCCTCATCAGAGTAATCTGGCCTGCCACAACATGTGGACAATTGCTCCATCTCTTACAAGGGACGAACAAAGAGCATCACTAATTATCCATACACAGATCTCTGAAGATGGGTCTCTCCCATAGGGACCTCAAAGTGGGTTCTCTCTCATCAAGGTTGCAAAAGTTGGTAGTCGGTACTCGGTCGGTTGGGTCACTGACTAAGGATTAATCGGCAGTCGAACGACTAATCGGATTTAGTCGGACTTTAATTGGCTTTGAATTTCATGATTATTTTAAATATATAACTCAATTTATACATATATTTACATAGATTTTGTACATTTTTATACTATCATAATAAAATAAAAAAGTAATTGAATTTAAATAAAACACTGAGCATATTATAATAAGTTTGTTTATAAAAAAAGCAAAACATATAAGAATATGGTATCTCCAAGCAAAAACATTGTCGACTAGTGTACCTAGTCGAAATTAGTCGGTACTTGGTCGGCCACCCCACTGACTAGACTAGTCAGACCTACCAATCGGGTCAGTTGGGCGACTTTTACAACCCTATCTCTCATAGGAACCTCAGAAGGATCTCGTATTGGAGTTCACGATTGCCTGAGAATGGAGTCTGAAGAAGTCTCCTCGTCGGATTACTTGGTCTCTCCCATCTGGCACAGAGAATGGTACTCTACTATGGAGTCCCTATGAACCACATGACTCTGGAGTCCCTACGGATCACATGAAAACCCTGGTTGACAAAACAAAAGATGGGGACGACGGCAAATGATGGCAAACATGTGCACATCTGAAAAGACTGCATACATATGCGTGTCTGAAACTGAAGACTCGGAATCTCTGACTGTCGAGTCTGAATATCTGAACTGTAGAGTCTGGAAACTGGCTGGTCTGGAATCTGAATCTAAAATCTAGATCCGACCTGTGACTCTACATAATATTCCCTCTTTCTCCCATACTGGTCGGAAAATCAAGATCGACCAAGTTGGGAGAAGATAAGATAATGGGGGTAAACATGACATGAATCATATATATTTTTTAAAATAATTTTGTTTAAATCATCATTTCATTCTTTTAATCGCTTTTTAAAGCCGTTTCAACATTTTTTCCAGCTTTTCCTTTTTTCCGCAATAATTTTTTTTAAAGCCGTTCAATTTTTTTTTTATTTTTTTACGGCTTTTCACTTTTTCCGCGTACGTTTTTTTAAAAATTGGCCTTACTCTTTTTTTCACTACTCTTTTTAACTCAGGCAAGCCCCTCTTCTTATTTAGGGTTCCCAATCGTGGGAACCCCATCTCGAACACCATCGCCCCCAACAGGGCTTCTTCTTCACTTGCGGAGCCCTAGAGAGGCTTGGATTCACCTTCGGACTGGGGTTGGGATTCGCCTGTGCTGACCTATCATCATTGGAAGGCCATGGAGTGGGGCTCGATGGGCTCGCGTGGGGAGTTGCCGTATGGAGGTCTGTTTCTCGCCCTGGGAGATCCGAGCTGCCTGCTGCAATGCGATGGCGTGCGCGGGTTCCGCCTGGAAGGACGATCAAGCGAGAGATGGCACGCCAGACAAGGGTTGGGAACCTAATGCGCGAGGAATGCCACACGTCGTTGCGAGCCGCAGAGGTGCTTGGCGGCGTTCGTGCCTGGTGCTTTTGCGGCTCCCCCGATGATGCAGCAACCCACTACTGGGGAAGATTGTGCCAAGGAGATCTCGCCTGGAGCTTCTTCGACCTTTGAGAAGATGATCGTGCCTAGGAAGCTTCTCCTACGAGCAGAGGTAGAGATGCGCGAGATGCTTATTTGCGCGCTAGGGCTTGCGTAGGGCATCTCTCATGCGCGCAAAAGGGTTCTACGGCGCTGCCTGGGCGTTGGCTGATGATACAGAACATGAAGGTGTAGGTGGGAGTCTTTACTGCATGGACATCACAACCTGGGCATTTCTTCTTTCTTCCTCGATGGGAATCTTAGATTCTCTAGATGTTTGAGAAATCTAGCGTTCAGTGAACCCAAATTGATCCTGAATATGCTGATCATATCGATGTTGGCAGCTTTGATCGAATTTTGAACCAATCTTGAACAGAATCGGAACTAGAATCGACCCTACTTTGATAATTAAAACTATGCAAAATTAGGATTTCCGAAACCCTAAAATTCTGACGACGCTAGATCTGAATCTTGAATCGAATAATAAATCAATCTTCCGGAAATCTATGATGGTGAAAATTGAAGCACGTACTTGATCAATCTTAAACAAAAAAAATCTTCAAGAATAATTCTTCAAAATCAACCAAGAACGACTTGCTCTGATATCATGTTAGAAAATAGGAATGCGGGAGTGAAATAATTAACATAGCATGAACCAGAAAGATAAACATGAAGAACACAGATATTTTTATGTGGAACCCTACTCCCTAGGGAGCGAGATGAAACCACGGGAGAACGCCTCAGAGGGCTGATAGTCTATTGCTTTTCTCATCTGGATGCAACACATTGCAAGTAGGGAACGCCCCAACGAAATCTGTATGTTTGCTTAAATCCTTGTTGAAAAGATCCGACTGTCATGAGGCAACTTCCTAAATAGTATTTTTTTAATATTTAGGAAGTTGTCTACGGCTGTTTTATGCTGGCTGGCGGCTACCTAACGCAACCCTCCTCATTTACCCGGGCTTGGGACCGACCATGGTCGAGTTCAATCGTATGCCGTACACCTAGCAGGTAAAATATTAGATGCAACACAGAGGAATTACACAGTCGCTGAGAAGGAAATGCTCACGGTAGTGTTTGCCTTGGATAAGTTCAGATCATGTCTTCTTGGATCCAAGGTAACAGTGTCCACATATTACTCAACTATCAGATACTTATTGGAGAAATATACGAAGGTGCGTTTTCTTAGGTGGATTTTGCTTCTCTTGGAGTTTGACTTAGAAATTAAAGCTAAACTTGGAGTGAAGAATGTGGCACGTGACCATCTTTCCCCGATAGAGCAACAGAATACTCATGAGACCGATCCTATCAGAGGAACCTTCCTAGATGAATCGATCCTTGCAGTCGATGTACTTCCATGGTTTGCCATCATGGTGAACTACCTTGTTTTCAAGCAAGTTCCCAAGGGTTGACCCGGGAGCAGCATAGAACGACTTAAGTTGAATTCACGGAGCTGCCTTTGGGAGGATCCGTTCTTTTTCTTTGAAAGACTAGATTGCGTTTGGAGATGTATACCTCGAAAGGAATACAAGAGTGTCCTTGAGCACTGCTATACTTTAGAGGCAGGAGGACTCCACTCTGGGAAGAAGACCGCTTGGAAAGTACTTCAGTGTGGATTCTTTTGGGTGGTAGTGTTCAAAGTGATAATGCTTTTATTAAGTCGTGTCCAGTCTCCCAGAGAATGAGAGGAACTGTAGGTTCCAAAGATGAGATGCCCATGACAGCTGTTATCATATGTGCTGATGTATGGGGCATAGATTTCTTGGGCCCATTCTTGAATAGCCACGTTTATGAGCACATTCTCCTAGCGGTAGATTACCTTTCTAGTTAGGTGGAAGCTATCTCCACCCAAACCACATATAGTAGGAATGCCGGTAAATTTGTGAAGGATCACATAATTTCCTGGTTCGGGGTCCTTAAGATCATTATTTCTGATGGGGGTAGCCACTTTGTGAATAGGGACATGAAGAATCTTGCAAAGGAATATGGAATTGACCATAGGATCGTTAGTCCCTACCACCCACAATCCAAGGGTGGCTTATATTTCAAATAAGGAGGTAAAATGAATATTGCAGCAGCTACTCCGTCCTGACAGCAAGAACTGGTCTCAGCTTTTGGATCAAGTTCTATGAGCCTATATGACAACGTACTAGACCCCTCTTAGGACCTCCATATTTCACATGGTATTTGGGAAGCCTTGCCATTTGGCCACAGTTGGTGCACAAATCAGAATGGGCAATTAGAAAGATGATTTGGAACATTTACCAAGGACAAAAGAGCAGACATATGGATCTGAATATGTTGTTAGAGATCAAAAACACAGCGTATGAAAAGAACATGTTCTTAAGGATAAGGTTAAGAAATGGCACAATCAACATATCCGAATAAAAAATTGTCCCTAGCAAGAAGGTATGATTATTCAACACCAAGTTGAAGGTCTTTCAAGGCAAGTTGGAGTCAAAATGGACATGTCCCTTCATAGTCCGTGATGTGCACAACAATGGTAAAGTAGAGATCTCTGAACTTACATATGGTTCACGATCTTTCTTGGTGAATGGACAATTGCTTAAGCATTACGTGGATTCAGGTGAGCAATTAGTCCATATAGTGGAGATTATTCACACAAGGTGCATATGCAGATGTTACCCTTATCCACTCCGTGTGACATGTTGAGCTTCATCGCCATCTGCAACGTCGGAAGATTCCACAGTATGTGAAGATTCACTGACCCCATCTTATCCCTTTCTACCTCACTTATCGATCCCCTCAATTGTGAGTATTCTTCCGTACTTAGGTTGATCAGAGCCTAAGTATAGGGAGATTGATCCACATTGTGTATATGTCCCCACTTATTATTCTTTCTTCCTGCCCTGGACCGCCTCACTCTTACTCTTCTTCTATACTTAGGCCTTCAAAATCCTAAGTATAGGGGGACAGTCGACTTATATTCTTTTTCACCCACTTTTTCTTAGTACGAGCTGCATTTTATTTCACTCTGTGCAATGAGGACATCGCATCAGCTATATTGGGGGGTTGTGTACATATTACATATATATTTTACCCATAGCTCGTACTTTGGTTGTTTGTAAACAACTAATAGAGTATGGGTATCTTTGTTGTAAAATTGTATATTTGTAACTTTTGTAGAACTTTGTGTATAGTTGTATATTATTATACATAACTGGTTTGTAAACTTTTTGTCAAAATAAGGGAGTATAATAAAAAACCTTTAATAATGAATTTTAAAGTTATATTCCTGACACTTACACTTGCACATAAGACTTGTTGTACATTGGGCTTGCGGATTTAGAGAAGTCTCATTCTTGCGTCTTGACCCCTCTTGGTTATTAGGGTCTAAGACTTAAAGTACTTGAAATACATGAGTTAAGGATATACTTGCTACTTCATGTGTAGAATCTCTATGCTTAACTAAACATGATCAACACCTCACTTGCTTGATTGCTTGTATTTAGTGACGAGTCAAAGTTTCACCTTAGGTCTAGGTTTAGAGTGCTTGAATAATTGAATTGAAAATTTGAAACCCAATCTTACAAAACTTGATGATAGGAAGTTGTTGGGACTCAACTCATGATGCCTGAGTTTCTGCAGTTAACTAGTATGAGGACATGGATCCTTATGTTATCTTGTCTTAACCTAGGTGCCAGTGTGTGTTAAAAACAACAATCGTGGATCAAGGTGCGCCAACTTGGTAAGAGTTGAGGAGCTAGTCAGAATTTCTGTAAATTTCCAAAATTTCAGAAAAAAACTTAAAAAGGTAGAAAATTTCCACAAAAAGGGCTTCCGAATAACTGACAAACGCTTCTAACCTTTTTGAGAGTCCACTTGGACCAAGAGGAAGTAGGGCACAATATTGCCTCTTCCCACTGCTATTAGGCCACCAAATAAGAACCATTCGAGCACAAAAAAGGCCCTGCATCATAAAGGATATAAGTATAAATGTAGAAAGGTATACTAGATACTAAAAAAAGGCACACCACGGTTTATCCCAGAAAAACAAGTGCAGATGGCTTGCTTTTCCTGACAGACACCTTGATCTACACCAAAAATAATAATCTAAGTGTGCTTGGTACTCGAGTGAATCCCTTGTCGAATGAGAGGACATAAGAATAAGACACAATCCTACTTGATGCATAACTGGCTTTTCATGATGACATCTTTTAAAACTGACAACTAAAGAGACTGAAGATTAATTTGTGACTTGAAATTGGAACTAGACTGGAGTATTAAGTCTCTAAGCTAGCCTTTTAGACTCAACCTTTTGGTGAAATATTGATTGTATACTTATGCAATAATCCATACTTAATGTTATAACAGTTATATATTTATTGTATCCGTAGAGAGTTCGAGACTGGGGTCATTCAAGTTCCTTTTGATTAAGAGTGAGAGAGACTTACATTTGATGTTGCGTACGAAACCAATAGTTTGATCAATAAGTCTTATATTTTTACTTTACACGCAGAAATTAAGCTTAAGAACTCACAGTAAATCTTCTTTTAATAAATGATTTATTTCTCGGGGATGAGCAAAGTTTAAGTATAGGGGGTGATGAATCCATGGTTCAACTACCTTATTGCTCATTCTTAGTTTAATTTCAATAACTCATCTAATAAACCCATTAATAAACTCGGATAAACATTTCACATTTTGTACATAATTAAGGTTATTTTGTGGATATTAAATACACAATAAAATCCTAGGTCTTCTGTATATATTGTACATATTTTATCTTTATATTTATTTTATAAAAAACTAAAAAAATTAGATTAATAGGTGTATATACTTGTACATAAATGTAGTCCTTATTAAAAGTACAAAAAATAAAAGTCACAAAATGGGTATGCAATAGACATTACATACCCTCAAAAAATACGAGTTTGTAAAAATGAGGTCGTTTGTGTTTTTATCCTTCATGGAAGTTGTAGATCTCATTGAAATGAACAACTTTCATGTTGAACACTTTTTGATTTGATTTCATTTACTATATCTTTTTTTCTTTGTTTTTGTATTTTTGCTATTTTTCTATTTGGCCATGTGTCTCCTTCTGGGAGGGCTACATGACCGACCCTTCTTCTCTCAGCATATGCTTTTCCGCAGCGGTTGGATTGCTTTATCCAATGGTGCCCCTTCACGCCATCCCGCCCTTCCAGGTATCGTTGGATTCCATCTGATCCAACGGTGCATAGACCTTTACCGCACCGCTCACATGGAGCGATCCCTACCTTCATCACACAACCATCCAACATCTGTTGTGGCGTTGTCCACCTCTAGTGCCTCTCTCTCCCACGTTCTCCCATGCGACACCCTTGTCTTTCCCATTCCCCCCTCAGCCTCCACGTGTCGCCTTGCCGGTCCGAGTCGACCAACGGTTGCCCCCATCATCCCTCTCCTTCGCCAACTGCTCCTTCTCAACCCTCCACGCACACACAACTCACCCCACTCGATCAAACCCTTACCGATCTCCTACTTAGCCTCGCCACACCTCGTCGTGCCAAGTTGATACACCCTTGTACGAGCTAAACCCGAGGCCCCCTCTTCCTACAGGTGACAACTTAAGACCTAGGGTTGAGTGACGATAGCCTCTAGCTCCGGTGTGGTCCGTTGGTTTCCAACCACCATTGCAATGCTCCTCTGCGACACTACTTGAGCTCAGGCCTTGTTGAACCTTCGAGCGACGACCAGGAGCACCTCCCGGCTCCAGCACATGCCACCGCGATGCATTTTCTTCCTTCTTTGTCGAGTCCCCTTGATCTCGCCCCTCTTGTTTTCACCTATTTAATTAGATGCAGACACCCACTCTCTGACCGATTCAAAAAAACCATCTCCTCGTGTACCATGATCCTTGCCAACCCTTCAGGGCTCCACCTCCTCTTCTCTAGACCTCAGATCGCTCAGCTCCACCTTCCTACTTGCACAAGAGGAAGAACCCAGGTCGTCCTCCGCCTTCCCACGCCTCGCTGGACCCCCATTCCATGCAATTCCCTTCACACATAATCTTGTAACCCCTGTAGGTCCATCCTCCTTCACTGTCAGACGAGAGGACGCCCCTTCGGTCTTACCCTTCTTCTCCAACGAAGCCGCATCATCATACCATTTCACACCATGCAACAACTCTACATCCCCCATTGATCTTCTCCATCACCTCGCCAACCTTCCAGGGACATCAACCGAGCTCCAGAAGACAAGAGGATTTCGAACAACCTTGTCGGAGCTTTGCCCGAGCCATCTACGCACAGAGGAGTTGCACATAACATATACCGTTGGATTAGGCACAACCTGACTTAACGGTCCTCAGCAGGCGACATCACTTTCACTGGCCACACAACCATCCAATCCAGCCCGCATGAGCATCATCGACCTTCGACATCGCCTTGATCTGGGTCCTTGGATCCCAATTGATACAACGACCCAGGTCCCCTCTTCGAGGCACTTGCCATGCCAACTTCGGATCCCACGAGCTACCCCTGAGCCTCACTTGTCACGTAGGCTTGACTCTCCGATGTGTCTCGATCCTCCACCGAGCCTCACCTGCACGTGCTTCTCGCACGTAGGTGGGAAATTTGTAGCGCCAACCTCCCGCTGGCCCCCATCGGTTTTAGATTTTGCACTCATGTCCTCCGTGCACACATCACGTTCATCACTAGGAGAAATTACATCCAGGTCCCGTCGGGTTTCACAAATTGCATATCTGCCCCCACACACTTGGAACTTTTACAGAGAAGCTCTTGTTGTGGAGATGAAAGAATGAAAATTGCATTACTGAGTGGCCCTAGGATTCTCTTATATTGGAGAGAAACTTGTTGGGTAAATTACAAGAAGACAAAAAAATAGAAAAAACATAAGCATTATAAAATATAACAAATATCTTAACACTCCCCCTTAAGCTCGAGCGTATATATCGATCAAGCTTGGCTTGGAACAATTCCTCTACTAATGCCCTCGGGTTAGGGCCTTAGTAAGTACATCTGTTGTCTAGTCTCCAGAGCTAACGTGAGTAGTGGCGATAAGACCCTTCTATATCATTTTTTTGAGGTAAGAGTGGGTGATCCCCCATTGTCGGGGTCACCGCCTGTTTAATATTAATTCAATTATCAAGTTTACATCACCACATTATCCAGAAATTATAAAGCGCGGTGCAATGAGTGACTACATTTTCCCAGTAACATCTCTGACCCTTAAAAATGACATCATTTCGTCCGAGCCAAATGGCCCATATCACAACAAAAGGACACGAGCAGTCGTCCTTGGATCCCCCCATCCGGCGAACGGAATCCCAGAACGTGAAGAGATCGTCTCTGCGGACCCCGAGATCCCCAACTCAGTCCAGACCTTGGTCGAGACTGGATAACCCAAGAAAGATGGTTTAAATCTTCCTTCGCCTCATCACACGTGTCATAACAAGTATCAGGTTGAGCTAATAGTCTTCCTCTGCTGCTTTTGTCTAATAAGCGACCCCTTCTTAAGCACCAAAGGAAAAATTTGACCCTGCTCGGGATCTTTGATGCCCATATAATTTTAGTGTCTTCTCGCAGCTCCCGATCCTGCTCCTATGCCCACCTGCTGAATTCCTCGTATGCTCTTTTGACTGTAAACCTGTTATCCGTCCATAAAAAGTGATCTCTGCCCATGGTCAGCACCTCCGTCTGAGGTAGTTCTGCTTGCATTCTCAGGAACTCTTCCATGCGCCGTTCCGACATAGTCGCTCTGAACCCCGGCATCCACGAATCTGAGTGTATCATGTCACGAGTGTAGTGAAAGTCTACCTCTATGTGCTTGGTCCTTTCATGGAAGGCATGGTTGTTTGCAATGTAAAGAGTAGCCTGGTTGTCACATTGGAAGTGCATGGGAAGAGGCACCTCGATAGTCAAGTCAGTAAGAACAAATCTGACCCGCATCATCTCTGTGCTAGCCTGCGCCATGTCCATGTATTCTTAATCAAACACTAGATCTAGCTACTATAGTCTGCTTCTTACTCTTCCATAACACCATGGACTTCCCTATGATCATTGCGAAGCCTGAAGTAGACTTCCTATTCTTGGGACACTAAGCATAATCTGCACATGCTGTAATTGAAAGGGATGTACCTATGCTGAAAAGAAGTCCCATGCTAGGTGATGCCTTTAGATACCTCAGAATCATATGGAATGCATACATATGTGCCTATTTGGGTTGCTCCATAAACTGAATCACTTTGCTCACGTCAAAGGATATATCTGGCCCAGTAATAGTCACATACATGAGCTTGCCAACTAGCGCCCTATATATTCTCTTATCAACCTCCTCAGTCATCATCATAGAGTTTCATGCTCGGGTCCATAGGAGTAGTGACATGTATGCAATCTGCCATGCCTATCTCAAAAAGGAGATTTGTAATGTACTTCCTCTGGATCATCACAAGACCTTGCTGGTTCCTGGCAAACTCCAATCCAAGGAAGTAGCGTAAACTACCAAGATCCTTGGTCACAAACTACTGACCTAGGAAATCCTTATCAACCTGAATGCACTGCTCATCATCCCCTGTAACAATAATATCAGCATAGACAAGAATGACGACCGAACCACTATGAGTCCTGTGTTTAAAGAATGAGTGATCGACAGTCGATCACACAAACCCTATTGCTCTATCAAGTCCGAGAGCTTCTAGAACCATGCTCTTGGACTTTGCCTAAGGCCATAAATAGCCTTGTGTAGCCTGCAAACCTTCTGACACTCCCCCTCAATAGTGAACCCAGGTGGCTGCTGCATGTAGACCTCTGTTGGAGTATAAGTTGTATGCGTCATATGTATGGAAGATGGGTAAATGGATCTCTCCAGGATCCATTTACCCCATCCATATGTTTAGTCCCACATCTACCAGTGGTGGGACTTGAAGGTTATGTGGAGGCTATGTAAGGAGCCCCAGACTTCCTGTATCAGATGAGAAAGTCAATAGACAAACCAGCCCATTGAGGCATTCTGCCGTGGTTTCATCCCGCTCCTTAGGGAGTAGGGTTCCACGTAAATCATGGTGTTTCATGTTTATATTTCTTGTTTTATGCTATGTTTATCATTCCTCTTCCGCTTCCTATTTTATAACATGGTATCAGAGCGGGTATGATTCTCGGGGTTTTTATGTTCATTTTTTTCCTTTCGAGATTAGATTCTAGAGGTATTTTCATTGTTTTGTTCTCGACTCAGTTATTATTTATTTTTGAAGATTATTATGTTCGGATTTGTTCAAGTTCAAGTCCAAGTTCTACGGTTTTCAAATTCTGGAAATCTTGGTCTAAGTTCTGGAAATTTCAAAGATTTCTGCGCATGTTCATGATATGATGATTCACTCAAGTTGAAGGTCTAGGGTTTCCTCTTGAAACCCTAGATCCCTCCAGTTCTGATTCGGCCTAGATCTCCGGATCTCCAGATCCATGCGGCAAACTTCGAGGCGCTGATTGCGCTGCCATCCCCATCTTCAAGCGCAGGCGCATGCGCCCTTTTTCAAGGACGATGGCAGCCCCCAGGCGGTTGTCCCTTCCGAGCGGTGCATGCGATGCCGCACAACAACCTTCCCCTCGCACGAAGTCCCTCGATCTCCAAGTCTGCACCCGCTCCAGGGGCCCCTTCTGCATCTCCCTCCAGCGCGTGGTCCTTCCCTCTCGCACGCCGTCATGCAGGTGGGGAGATCTCGAAGTTTCAGGCGATGTACCCAGGCAAGAGCATCTCATGCGCACCACGCGCACTGCTCCAGGCTCCCCTCCTTCTCCGGTCATGCCTTGCGCAACAGGTGCAACACGCACACCGCCCAGCGCGAGCTCCTAGCGATGCCAGGCTTTAGCCCTCCAGATCACTTCTCGAGGAGGCAGCCTCCTTCTCATGTTCCAATCCAGGTCGGTGGCGCTTCTCCTGCATCATGGCGCATCTCCAGCATGTCGCGCAGGCGATAGCTCTCTTCCCCTCGCGCCGCTTCGCAGCGGCGCTTCTGCCGCACCTCCCTTGCACGCAGTCGCTGCGACCTACTCCAACAAGCCCTTTAAGGTAGGCGGCTCCCTTCATACATGGGTCCTTCCCTCTCCAGCAAGAGCTGGCGGCGACGAGATCCAGCGGTGCTCGATAGCCGCGAGCAAAATGAGATGGTTCCCTTGGGAACCCTAGCGACATATTAAAAAAAAGAAGGGCTTGATAGCTACTTTAATTAAAAAAACAAAAAAAATTGATGATGAAGGGTTGCAGTTGCAAAGGCCATGTGGGCCGACCTTGTTATTAAAAACAAGATGGAGGGGGAGTGCGTGAATAAAGAAAAGAGAGAGAGAAAGAGATTGGGTCCCTCTTTGGGCCGATATTCAAGTAAAAAAGGCCATTATTTGCTAAAAAAAGAGAAAAGGCGTGTACAATTATGAAAAGCCGTACGCATGTTAAAAAAATATTTTAAAAAAAGCCGTACGCATTTTAAAAAAATGATGTTGCAAAAGCCGAAAAAAGGCTGAATCGGCTTTCAAAAAAACAAGACGACTATTAAAAAATGGAGAAAAAGCAGCGTAAGTTCATGTCTTCCCCATTTTATTGTCTTCTCCCAACTTTATCGATGTCTCTATTTTCCGACAAGTATGGGAGAAAGGGGGAGTATATGTAGAGTCACAGGTCTATTCAGATCCAGATTCTCCAGATTTCAAATTCGTCAGACCGGCCAGAATTCTCAGACTCTACAGTTTCTCAGATGTTCAGACTCGACGTCCAGATTCCGAGTCTGCAGTTCAAGACGCACGGGTATGCGGTCTTCAGTTTCGTGGTCCCCATCATTCTTGTTGTTGTCAGCTAGAGTTTTCATGTGAGCTATAGGGACCCCAAAGCAGAGAACCATTCCCTATGCCATGTGAGCAAGGGTTTTCATGTGGTATCATAGGTACTCCAAAGTAGGGTACCATTCTCTGTGCCAGATGGGAGAGGCCCAGTTCTCCGACGAGGAGACTTTTTCAGACTCCATTCTCCATCGACCGTGGACTCCTACGAGGATTGCACTTCCGCGACCTTTTCAGTTAGGCCCTTTTCAGAGATGGAGCAGTTGTCCATATGTTGTGGCGGGCCAGAGTACTCCGACGGGGAGACTCATTTCTAGTTGCAGTGACTCTGACAGACGCAGTTCAGAGCACATGCTCTCCGACGAGGAGATTCAACAGACTCACACTCCATCCTGTTCATCCTCTTCCTACAGGTGACAACTTAAGACCTAGGGTTGAGTGACGATAGCCTCTAGCTCCGGTGTGGTCCGTTGGTTTCCAACCACCATTGCAATGCTCCTCTGCGACACTACTTGAGCTCAGGCCTTGTTGAACCTTCGAGCGACGACCAGGAGCACCTCCCGGCTCCAGCACATGCCACCGCGATGCATTTTCTTCCTTCTTTGTCGAGTCCCCTTGATCTCGCCCCTCTTGTTTTCTCCTATTTAATTAGATGCAGACACCCACTCTCTGATCGATTCAAAAAAACCATCTCCTCGTGTACCATGATCCTTGCCAACCCTTCAGGGCTCCACCTCCTCTTCTCTAGACCTCAGATCGCTCAGCTCCACCTTCCTACTTGCACAAGAGGAAGAACCCAGGTCGTCCTCCGCCTTCCCACGCCTCGCTGGACCCCCATTCCATGCAATTCCCTTCACACATAATCTTGTAACCCCTGTAGGTCCATCCTCCTTCACTGTCAGACGAGAGGACGCCCCTTCGGTCTTACCCTTCTTCTCCAACGAAGCCGCATCATCATACCACTTCACACCATGCAACAACTCTACATCCCCCATTGATCTTCTCCATCACCTCGCCAACCTTCCAGGGACATCAACCGAGCTCCAGAAGACAAGAGGATTTCGAACAACCTTGTCGGAGCTTTGCCCGAGCCATCTACGCACAGAGGAGTTGCACATAACATATACCGTTGGATTAGGCACAGCCTGACTTAACGGTCCTCAGCAGGCGACATCACTTTCACTGGCCACACAACCATCCAATCCAGCCCGCATGAGCATCATCGACCTTCGACTTCGCCTTGATCTGGGTCCTTGGATCCCAATTGATACAACGACCCAGGTCCCCTCTTCGAGGCACTTGCCATGCCAACTTCGGATCCCACGAGCTACCCCTGAGCCTCACTTGCCACGTAGGCTTGACTCTCCGATGTGTCTCGATCCTCCACCGAGCCTCACCTGCACGTGCTTCTCGCACGTAGGTGGGAAATTTGTAGCGCCAACCTCCCGCTGGCCCCCATCGGTTTTAGATTTTGCACTCATGTCCTCCGTGCACACATCACGTTCATCACTAGGAGAAATTACATCCAGGTCCCGTCGGGTTTCACAAATTGCATATCTGCCCCCACACACTTGGAACTTTTACAGAGAAGCTCTTGTTGTGGAGATGAAAGAATGAAAATTGCATTACTGAGTGGCCCTAGGATTCTCTTATATAGGAGAGAAACTTGTTGGGTAAATTACAAGAAGACAAAAAAATAGAAAAAACATAAGCATTATAAAATATAACAAATATCTTAACACTCCCCCTTAAGCTGGAGCGTATATATCGATCAAGCTTGGCTTGGAACAATTCCTCTACTAATGCCCTCGGGTTAGGGCCTTAGTAAGTACATCTGTTGTCTAGTCTCCAGAGCTAACGTGAGTAGTGGCGATAAGACCCTTCTGTATCATTTTTTTGAGGTAAGAGTGGGTGATCCCCCATTGTCGGGGTCACCGCCTGTTTAATATTAATTCAATTATCAAGTTTACATCACCGCATTATCCAGAAATTATAAAGCGCGGTGCAATGAGTGACTACATTTTCCCAGTAACATCTCTGACCCTTAAAAATGACATCATTTCGTCCGAGCCAAATGGCCCATATCACAACAAAAGGACACGAGCAGTCGTCCTTGGATCCCCCCATCCGGAGAACGGAATCCCAGAACGTGAAGAGATCGTCTCTACGGACCCCGAGATCCCCAACTCAGTCCAGACCTTGGTCGAGACTGGACAACCCAAGAAAGATGGTTTAAATCTTCCTTCGCCTCATCACACGTGTCGTAACAAGTATCAGGTTGAGCTAATAGTCTTCCCCTGTTGCTTTTGTCTAATAAGCGACCCCTTCTTAAGCACCAAAGGAAAAATTTGACCCTGCTCGGGATCTTTGATGCCCATATAATTTTTGTGTCTTCTCGCAGCTCCCGATCCTGCTCCTATGCCCACCTGCTGAATTTCTCGTATGCTCTTTTGACTGTAAACCTGTTATCCGTCCATAAAAAGTGATCTCTGCCCATGGTCAGCACCTCCGTCTGAGGTAGTTCTGCTTGCATTCTCAGGAACTCTTCCATGCGCCGTTCCGGCATAGTCGCTCTGAACCCCGGCATCCACGAATCTGAGTGTATCATGTCACGAGTGTAGTGAAAGTCTACCTCTATGTGCTTGGTCCTTTCATGGAAGGCATGGTTGTTTGCAATGTAAAGAGTAGCCTGGTTGTCACATTGGAAGTGCATGGGAAGAGGCACCTCGATAGTCAAGTCAGTAAGAACAAATCTGACCCGCATCATCTCTGTGCTAGCCTGCACCATGTCCATGTATTCTTAATTAAACACTAGATCTAGCTACTATAGCCTGCTTCTTACTCTTCCATAACACCATGGACTTCCCTATGATCATTGCGAAGCCTGAAGTAGACTTCCTATTCTTGGGACACTGAGCATAATCTGCACATGCTGTAATTGAAAGGGATGTACCTATGCTGAAAAGAAGTCCCATGCTAGGTGATGCCTTTAGATACCTCAGAATCATATGGAATGCATACATATGTGCCTATTTGGGTTGCTCCATAAACTGAATCACTTTGCTCACGTCAAAGGATATATCTGGCCCAATAATAGTCACATACATGAGCTTGCCAACTAGCGCCCTATATATTCTCTTATCAACCTCCTCAGTGTCATCATCATAGAGTTTCATGCTCGGGTCCATAGGAGTAGTGACATGTCTGCAATCTGCCATGCCTATCTCAAAAAGGAGATTTGTAATGTACTTCCTCTGGATCATCACAAGACCTTGCTGGTTCCTGGCAAACTCCAATCCAAGGAAGTAGCGTAAACTACCAAGATCCTTGGTCACAAACTACTGACCTAGGAAATCCTTATCAACCTGAATGCACTGCTCATCATCCCCTGTAACAATAATATCAGCATAGACAAGAATGACGACCGAACCACTATGAGTCCTGTGTTTAAAGAATGAGTGATCGACAGTCGATCACACAAACCCTATTGCTCTATCAAGTCCGAGAGCTTCTAGAACCATGCTCTTGGACTTTGCCTAAGGCCATAAATAGCCTTGTGTAGCCTGCAAACCTTCTGACACTCCCCCTCAATAGTGAACCCAGGTGGCTGCTGCATGTAGACCTCTGTTGGAGTATAAGTTGTATGCGTCATATGTATGGAAGATGGGTAAATGGATCTCTCCAGGATCCATTTACCCCATCCATATGTTTAGTCCCACATCTACCAGTGGTGGGACTTGAAGGTTATGTGGAGGCTATGTAAGGAGCCCCAGACTTCCTGTATCAGATGAGAAAGTCAATAGACAAACCAACCCATTGAGGCATTCTGCCGTGGTTTCATCCCGCTCCTTAGGGAGTAGGGTTCCACGTAAATCATGGTGTTTCATGTTTATATTTCTTGTTTTATGCTATGTTTATCATTCCTCTTCCGCTTCCTATTTTATAACATGGTATCAGAGCGGGTATGATTCTCGGGGTTTTTATGTTCATTTTTTTCCTTTCGAGATTCGATTCTAGAGGTATTTTCATTGTTTTGTTCTCGACTCAGTTATTATTTATTTTTGAAGATTATTATGTTCGGATTTGTTCAAGTTCAAGTCCAAGTTCTACGGTTTTCAAATTCTGGAAATCTTGGTCTAAGTTCTGGAAATTTCAAAGATTTCTGCGCATGTTCATGATATGATGATTCACTCAAGTTGAAGGTCTAGGGTTTCCTCTTGAAACCCTAGATCCCTCCAGTTCTGATTCGGCCTAGATCTCCGGATCTCCAGATCCATGCGGCAAACTTCGAGGCGCTGATTGCGCTGCCATCCCCATCTTCAAGCGCAGGCGCATGCGCCCTTTTTCAAGGACGATGGCAGCCCCCAGGCGGTTGTCCCTTCCGAGCGGTGCATGCGATGCCGCACAACAACCTTCCCCTCGCACGAAGTCCCTCGATCTCCAAGTCTGCACCCGCTCCAGGGGCCCCTTCTGCATCTCCCTCCAGCGCGTGGTCCTTCCCTCTCGCACGCCGTCATGCAGGTGGGGAGATCTCGAAGTTTCAGGCGATGTACCCAGGCAAGAGCATCTCATGCGCACCACGCGCACTGCTCCAGGCTCCCCTCCTTCTCCGGTCATGCCTTGCGCAACAGGTGCAACACGCACACCGCCCAGCGCGAGCTCCTAGCGATGCCAGGCTTTAGCCCTCCAGATCACTTCTCGAGGAGGCGGCCTCCTTCTCATGTTCCAATCCAGGTCGGTGGCGCTTCTCCTGCATCATGGCGCATCTCCAGCATGTCGCGCAGGCGATAGCTCTCTTCCCCTCGCGCCGCTTCGCAGCGGCGCTTCTGCCGCACCTCCCTTGCACGCAGTCGCTGCGACCTACTCCAACAAGCCCTTTAAGGTAGGCGGCTCCCTTCATACATGGGTCCTTCCCTCTCCAGCAAGAGCTGGCGGCGACGAGATCCAACGGTGCTCAATAGCCGCGAGGAAAATGAGATGGTTCCCTTGGGAACCCTAGCGACATATTAAAAAAAAGAAGGGCTTGATAGCTGCTTTAATTAAAAAAACAAAAAAATTGATGAAGGGTTGCAGTTGCAAAGGCCATGTGGGCCGACCTTGTTATTAAAAACAAGATGGAGGGGGAGTGCGTGAATAAAGAAAAGAGAGAGAGAGAGAGATTGGGTCCCTCTTTGGGCCGATATTCAAGTAAAAAAAGGCCATTATTTGCGAAAAAAAGAGAAAAGGCGTGTACAATTATGAAAAGCCGTACGCATGTTAAAAAAATATTTTAAAAAAAGCCGTACGCATTTTAAAAAAATGATGTTGCAAAAGTCGAAAAAAGGATGAATCGGCTTTCAAAAAAACAAGACGACTATTAAAAAATGGAGAAAAAGCAGCGTAAGTTCATGTCTTCCCCATTTTATTGTCTTCTCCCAACTTTATCGATGTCTCTATTTTCCGACAAGTATGGGAGAAAGGGGGAGTATATGTAGAGTCACAGGTCTATTCAGATCCAGATTCTCCAGATTTCAAATTCGTCAGACCGGCCAGAATTCTCAGACTCTACAGTTTCTCAGATGTTCAGACTCGACGTCCAGATTCCGAGTCTGCAGTTCAAGACGCACGGGTATGCGGTCTTCAGTTTCGTGGTCCCCATCATTCTTGTTGTTGTCAGCTAGAGTTTTCATGTGAGCTATAGGGACCCCAAAGCAGAGAACCATTCCCTATGCCATGTGAGCAAGGGTTTTCATGTGGTATCATAGGTACTCCAAAGTAGGGTACCATTCTCTGTGCCAGATGGGAGAGGCCCAGTTCTCCGACGAGGAGACTTTTTCAGACTCCATTCTCCAGCGACCGTGGACTCCTACGAGGATTGCACTTCCGCGACCTTTTCAGTTAGGCCCTTTTCAGAGATGGAGCAGTTGTCCATATGTTGTGGCGGGCCAGAGTACTCCGACGGGGAGACTCATTTCTAGTTGCAGTGACTCTGACAGACGCAGTTCAGAGCACATGCTCTCCGACGAGGAGATTCAACAGACTCACACTCCATCCTGTTCATCCTCCTCACCTGCATGGCATGAGAAGCAACGTCCTCGACAACAGCAGTTGTGCGCGTTGAATTGATATTGTCCGTAGTGTCCTGTAGCATGAGTTGAGTTCCTTTTTGTTTGTCCAAGCTGAGCATTGCATGCTTCATCTTGAGGGGGAGTGTTGGAGTATAAGTTGTATGCGTCATATGTATGGGAGATGGGTAAATGGATCTCTCCAGGATCCATTTACCCCATCCATATGTTTAGTCCCACATCTACCAGTGGTGGGACTTGGAGGCTCTGTGGAGGCTATATAAGGAGCCCCAAACCTCCTGTATTAGATGAGAAAGTCAATAGACAAACCAACCCATTGAGGCGTTCTCCTGTGGTTTCATCCCGCTCCTTAGGGAGTAGGGTTCCACGTAAATCATGGTGTTCCATGTTTATATTTCTTGTTCTTATGCTCTGTTTATCATTCCCCTTCCGCTTCCTATTTTATAACAATCTCATATAGATTACTATATAGGAAAGCATTCTTCACATCAAGCTGGAAAATGGACCAATCTCGTATCACAACAATAGATAAGAGTATACATAGAGTATAATGTCTGGCATCTGGAGAGAAAGTATCCTGATAGTCCACCCCATATGTCTGGTTGAACCCACATGCCACAAGCCTTGCATTATAGCGATCAACTCTGACATCTGTACGGTGCTTCATAGTAAACACCCACTTGCACCCCACAATGGATGCAGCAACTAGAGCTGAAACAAGACTCCAAGTGCCATGCAACTGTAGTACGACCGTCTCGTCATCCATGACTTGACGCCACTAACTGTCCTAAATAGCCTCCTGATATGTCCGTGGTATCTCCATGGCTGATAATGCCAAGGTAAACCTTGTGAAGTCGTCCTGATAGTTTGCTTAAGGAAAGTTGGGCTGCCAGAAGATATCTAGCACACGTACGTCTCTGCTTTTGCAGAGCAATCGGCACATCAATGTCATCTGTCATTTCCTGAACCTGCAAGCTTCCCTCTTAAGAGGGCACTTGCTCATCCTGTAGAGAATCCTATTGCACAGACAGCTAGTAGTACCATCAGTAGAAACAATGTGCTCATTACATACCTGAGGCGTGTTGGATGATATGGAAGACCTGTGAGCAGGGGTAACCGAGTGAGACCTGCGATTATACATGCATAGCAAGAACTCAGTAAGGGTAGATGGTGGTCTAGGAGCAGGCGTAGGTACAAGAGATGGCGGTGGCGGTGTTGGTGGAGGTGGTGGCAGCGACAACGGTGGTAGAGAAGTAGGTATCAGTGGTGGTATGATAGTAGGAGGTGGAGGCATGTAGATATCCTCATCATAGTCTGGTGGGACTAGTTTGTCACCTGTAGAAGGAAAATACATGACAGACTTAAAGAAAGTAATGTTAACACTGACAAAGTATTTCCGTCTAAGCGGATAAAGCAACGGTACCCCTTTTGGGTACGAGAGTAGCCAATAAACACACACTTGATAGCTTTGGGGTAGAGCTTGTCACGACCTGGTGAGAAATCTTAGACAAAAGCAATCGATCCAAACACACGAGGTGTAAGGAAGAACATATCCTTCTCGGGAAACACAATTGATAAAGGGACCTTCTCTCCCAACACAGAGGAGGGCATGCAGTTCACTAGGTAGCATGCAGTGAGGAGCGCATCACCCTATTAAGCGTGAGGAGCACACCTCTGAATCAACAAGGTTCTAGTCACATCAAGTGACGGTGTTTGCGCTCAACAACATCATTCTGCTGAGATGTATGGGCACAGGAGGTCTGGTGTACAATGCCAAGAGACCTGAGAAACTCAAAAAGCTGTAGGATGTGGAACTCTAAGGCATTATCAGAATGCAAATATTTGACCTTGGCAGAAAAATATTCTTTATCTCATTAATGAATGACTTGATATCGGACCCAACCTCAGACTTATTCTTTAAAAGGAAAACCCAAGAAAGTCGTGAAAAATCATCTACACCAACCATAGAAAAATGGCATTCCTAGTGAGAACACGACTCAGACCCCAGATATCTAAATGAAGGAGCTCAAACAACTGGGAACTGCTTTGATTCTGACGAGATAGAAAGGAGGAACGGTAGTGCTTTTCAAGCTGGCAAGCCTCGCACTAAAATTCGCGTGGAGATCTGTGGGAGGACATGACACAACTTTTGCAGAGGAAGGTGGCCTAAACGAAGATGCCACAAATACGGTGAGACTGGTCCAGTACGAATAGTGGAGACACCAACATGAGGAGGTTGGACCAGTCTATAGAGCCCCCGCTGCTTACAGCTACATCCAATCACCCTGCCTGTGAGCATGTCCTGAAACATAAGAGATGTAGGATAAAAAAATGGCACAACAATGGACATCCTTAATAATCTGACAAATGGAAGTAAGTTCATCTGAAAATAAGGTGCATATAAAACATTCTTAAGGCGCATGAATGGCGTCAAATGCACCTCCTACTGTCTTGTGATGGGAAAGTGGACCCCATTGGCAATAACAACCCATTTATCAGAAGTTATAGTCTTGTAGGACCTCAGCTAGGCTTTGTCTCCACACAGATGGTGGGAAGCACCAAAGTCCATAATCCACTCTGTCATATCTGCATCACCGCTACTACCAGTAAAAGCGTAAACGATACTTGAGGAGCTCAAAGTGGCTCTGGCTGCGGTTACGGTATCCGTGATGGTGGTGCCTACAACATGGGTCATGATCTCTCGTATACGAGAGATAATATCATCCAGACATGGATCGGCCTGGGAAGTTGGAGTCTCTGAAGGCTCAATCTATTCTGCCATGCAAGCACACAGAGGATATTCATGCTTCTGGTAGCATGTATCCTATGTGTATTCTGACCGACGGTAGTAGGTGCAAGGGCCATACTGACGCCCACCACCTCTGCCACGAGGGGTGCGTCCTCTGAACTTGGTGGTCCCTCTGCCACGAGATGCAACAATCATTGAAGAGGGCTGAGTGGTAGTAGGAGGTATGAGAAGCCTGCTAAGACGGCTATAGGCCTCCTCCATGGGAGGTATGATAGCTTCAGTGAGAAGTTGTGTACACTCAACATCATACTCTGGGTCTAGTACGGCTAAAAAATCTCCAACCATCGTGGAGTTCTTGTATGCCATCTGCTGCTCCGTAGATGTAATAGGCATGAAGCTATGAAGCTTCTCGAACATGCCACAGAGCGAGAAGCAGAACACGTGTAGAGGACATCCATTCTGCTTGGCCCTGTAGATATCGAACTGGAAGCTGAAGAATCTTGGCCTCATTCTTCGCTTGGGCATAGATGGAATGCCAAAATGTCCCACATCGTCTTGGCGGTGGGCTGAATCACGATATCATTGACTATCTTCGTGGTGAGGGTCCCGGGGAGCCAAATACGTGCATATGCATCATCTTGCTTCTAAGAAGCATTGGCTCCCGTCTTATCCGTCGGTTCTGGGCCTGTCAGGATGTGCTCTTTATTATTGCACTTCATGAGGGTGAGAAATTGTATGGACAACAACTCATAGTTAGTCCCATCCATCTTTACGATGGGAGCCAGTCCCTTCATGGCACCAGATGAAGAAAGTATATCACCTTTGTTCTCTGACATGACGAAAGAACGACCGAAAACGGAACTCGACTGGGAAGTAGACCGATCTGAGTGAGTCTACACGATCATATGAAATAGGTCTGAAGCACGTTTTCCGATCAAAATTAGACCGTTCGAAATCAGATCAGACTGTTGAATGGCCTTGAGAGGACCACAGGTATGCGTGGAGGCACATGGCGACGCCTAGGATGGTTGGTGGTGATCGAAGGTACCTTGGAGGGCTCGGTCGATGATGCGAGGCCACTGCTAGCGGCGACACGAGGGTACAACAGCACCGCGCGAGGTGCAGCGGTGGTGCGTGAGGGAGGGGGGATCCCTCGACAGTCCCGCAGAGGTTGGTGGTGCCGTTGCTGCTTGGCAGCGGCCTCTGGATGTCGCGCGAGAGGCCGACGATGGCTAGGGCTGGTGAAGGGTTGGAAATTAGGTCAGGACTCCGGTCTAGAATCGCCGCTCTGATACCATGCGGAGATGAAAGAATAAAAAATTGCATTATTGAGTGGCCCTAGGGTTTTCTTACATAGGAGAGAATCTTGTTGGGCAAATTACAAGAAGACAAAGAAAATAGAAAATACATAAACAATACAAAAGATAACAAATATCTCGGCACTTGCGACTTATTTTTATTGCAGATAAGCCCATGTTTGCCTGTTTTAAGTAGTTTTTGATTCATTTAAATTATGTTTTCTTTGCAAAAAGAACCTCTTGAATGTTTTGTTAATAACTTGAGCATCTAAACTCAATTCAGTGAAATTGGTCTTGCTTTTTAAGCTTATTCAATTATATTTCTATTGGCATGTTTAGCTATCTGATCTGATCTGTAGTTCGTTGATTATTAATCAGAGAAGTGTACTGATTTGCATATCTTGTTTTAGTCGCCATGCTTGGCACCTAGGTCCAATAATTGCAATTAAATAGGCCTTGGAACCGATGTTGAAAATGGATTCTAATGAGGAGTTTAATTATCTGATTTAAGACCATTAACTCCTGATTAATTGCTTGTTCTGAATACAGCTTAGGGCATACTTAGGCGCATTGTGTTTTTTATAGAAATTGGAGCTTAAATTGATATTCACTCATGGATTGATCTCTCCCTTACGTTGCTTGAGCTTGTTAGAGTTTTGAATAAGGGGTCTGATTGCAGTAGCTTGTGCATTCATATTTTAATTGCATCCATTTAGTGTCGTATCTTAACTTGCATAGAAATCACAGAAAAATATCACTCATGCATTCACCTAGATTAACTTGACATTAACTTAGATAAATTAGAATATTTGAGTCTATATTAAGTAGCTGACTAGTTTGTGTCCCTGAGTTCAACCATGGACTTGCCAGGATCGAGCCGCACATCCTCACGGAGATACTTTCGTGCGATTCTGAGTAACTCGTACTACGAAAATATCACATTCTTAACACAGTGGCAAGAGCGAGTTATCAGTATCCTTGAGCACCTTTTTTTATGCAGATGATTGGTATCCTTGAGCACCTTTCTATCGCCAATATAGAGCTCTCGATTCTTGAGAAGTTCTCGAAGCTCAGGATCCGATGGCGACAATTGGACCAACATAACTTAATCATGTGGTGGCAACATGACTTGACTCTCCGAGGGACCTCGATTTTTGAACAACAAGAATCAATTCATGCTGGATCTCATGCTACCTGCAAGAACAACACCTATGAAGGGACAATGCGATCATGGTGGATCTCGCTGAAGGCACCTTCAAGCAATTGAGGCATCCAGGAGAGTTGATCAACCAAGAGATTTTGAGATATGCTTGGTGCATAGCAATCTCGCCGTATGCATCTCCAAATAATAGAAAAAAATCGACTGGTCATCTTAACTTTGATAAATTAAAAAAATCTAACTCGAAGCCATCCAATCTTGAATCCATGAAACTTGAAAATAAAAATTTGCAACATGAGTTTTCAGATGAAATAAAATCAAAACTCGAAAGTCCTGTGATCGAATTGCTCTGATGCCATATCGAACTGAACTCCAAAAGGATGGGGATGAAAACAAGGGAGAAACAGAGAAGTAGATATTTCATCATGCCTTCTCAATGAGTAGAAGATATGTGTGGCTCTATATTTACCCTGCCAACAGAGTCAAAGTCCTACCTCTCAGCAATGTGGGTCTAAACACAACTCACTTACGCGTGGCCCAATTTCTTAATACTATCAACAGTCCCCACTTCTGATGGAGGAGATCAAAGTAACTGATGGGTTATGGTTTTAAGTCATCCACGTGCCAAATTTTGATGCAGGGTGTGTTATAATTGCAAGTGCAGAGAGAATTGAATATAATCACATGGCAGTAAGGTTCTCTGTTTGCATGTGGACGCCTTCTCTCGTATAAGGGCATGCAATGACTTCTCTTCGAAAAACTGTCCTCATGGAAGGTTTTGGGTGAGGAAAGGGTTTTCTTGCTTTCAATCTCTATTTTGGATAAGAACTCATCATCGGTTCTTATTTCCTTTCTGAATTGTTACTCCCTCGAGTCTGTATTCCTCATTTGGTCTTTTTTAGTAGCGTCGAAGGTGGTCTTCATCCTGTCGAACAACTTAAATATGGTACATCTTGATCTCTCTTGGATTTGCATTCGTACGTATGAACATCTACTCAATTTTTAGAATACTTATATTTCTATTTAGCGTTTCTTTTTCATTTGATTGCATATTATTCTACCTTCCAGACAGCTGCTAGATCAAAGGACTACTGGAAACTGATTGGTTATCGAGAGGAAAATGGTAAATTGGAATCATCTGAAAAATATCTGGGACGGATTGAAGCTTACATGAAACTCTATGGTGCTTTAGTTCAGGTGTCCATACCATAATCTTTCTGTAACTTCTAGTAGGGACTTATTTTTGCTGCATTATGAGTATTTATTGTACAACTTGTCCAATGTTAGCCGTTTCATATCTTATACAACACAGTCGTTTTCTATGTTATTGCATTGTTTTATGTTAATGAAGCCATGTGAGCTTGCTGATGTTTTTTTTGTTTTGTTAGATATGTGATAAATTAATTTCTTGGAAATTCGATTTGGATATTGTTCTTCGGTTGTAACGATCATGTTTTCTCGCTGCTTCATTTCACAACGTGGTTTGCACATGCAACAGCCTCTTCTCGATGTTGACCAAATTTTGGGAGTTGGAATGGTATATAATTGGAATTTCGTGGCGCTTTTAAGACTTTCTGTTAAGATCTCGGTTCTGATTAAGCCAACCATAAATTTATTTTCCTTGTAACTGATATTTTCTTAATTGGTCATGGACTATAGTTGGTGCATAACAGGGTGATGCATTGCGTCCTTTTTTGACAGGCCCAACCCCCAGGCATCCAGAATCCTCTTGGTCTGAAAGAAGGATGGGCATGGCTTGCCAGGTTTTTAAACGAGCTCCCTGCCACTGCAGCTACTGCAACGGCTCTGCATGCATTTCTGAAGGTTGGAATTGATTATCAACCATTCTTGCGTCCATGCCATTTCTCTGATTGTTTACCTTTTCTCTATTTTTTTTCTCAAAAGTAGCGTTTTAGCAATTGAACGACATTTCCTGAAACTCAGCAAGGGTACAAGTAGTTATGCAGACAAGCTGATAACTAGTGTGCCTCAAAGCTGTGTTGCCTCAGTGCTACGGGATCTCCAATCTCATATGCAGATAATACCAATTTGTAGCTGTAGTATGTAATTACAGAATTCTTATTTGTGCAGATGACCGGCTTTGCACTTTTCCAAAAATACAAATCCCAATTTAGAAAACTCCTTGCAGTGATCTCGGGTTCATTTTTACCAGCATTGAAAGAACTTAAAGTTCCTAGCCATGGTCCAATAATCAGCAACCTTGAGCTCTTTATAGACAACAAGGAGTATCTCAAGGAACCAGAGGGTCGGCAGTTAAGGACACAGTTGTCATCAAGGGATTATGTCTAAAGCCTGATGTCATCAAATTTTGTTGTAAGTTTCCATGCCATGATTTACATGTTAATCAACAAACAATCGACTGGCTACTTTTCTAACATGCTTTTAGAGTAATTGCAGTATAATCTTGATCATATTTATAAATTATGCCCCATTTTCCTAAATAAAATGCATGATTTTTCTCCTGTTTACTGCAACATTTGGTAAATCTTTGCAGGATGCATTTGTGATCTCATTTAGTTCCACCTGAAGTTTTTTCGTTGCTCGAAATTGATGGGTAGAACTCAATTCTGAAGTATAATCGGATGAAGTTGCTCTTGAGGTTTGCCAATGCCTCTTTGGGCTACGTTCCTAAGCCAGGAAGACAGGCGAGATATTCCTGTAAAATATTTGTTTATGTATTTGATTAGGACACATAATGTACATTTGATGTACAAAATATTGGGTTCTCATGAAGTCTACTAGAGCTCAGCTGGCCTTTTTTAATTGTTCTGCTGGTCTCTTTCACTGACTGATTGTGTTGGTGGATATCATGAAGTCTAGAGCTCAGCTGGTCTTCTAACAGATTTCCGCAAGGAACGGAACACTAGTATATTTGACTAACCCTATCACACTAAAGACATTGTAATTATATAATTGTTTTGGATATTAAATAATGAATTAAGTTAATTAATCAATAGTTGTATCTCCATTAAAGTTCCGTTTGTTTCATAGTATTGGGGACGGAATAGAAACATAATTTCTTTATTTTCTCCATTCCGGGTCCTGACTCATAGACGAATAGCGATCACAATGGAAATCCAATTCTATTTTACATGGGAATTGTCGTTCCTGAGCACCCGTTTAGAATTCATAATTCCATTCCTTTCAACATTCACTCTAATGCGACTAACTCTTCAACATTTGTTTATTCCTCCATTTATTGTCTAATTTTTTCATATCACGATAAATTCATAATTACGTCAACATATTAAAATGGGTAAAATGGGGCTGTCACTTTGGGGGAGCTTATGCTGTTGCTTTTTTGCATTTTTATGGATTTTTTTAATTATATTAGGGTTTTTTATTGACTAATTGGAAAATATTTTGTCATTCAAATTTCGACTCAATTGAAGATTCATATCCAATTGAGACAATTAATGTTTAATGGTCTTAGAATTGTTGAAATCAATCTCTTCCCGATGGACAACTTAATATTGTCTATTTCACATGAAATTTGAATGATAAAATATTGTCATTGAGTTATCAAAATCTCCTTAGGTGTTTAAAAAATTTCACAAATAAAACATGAAAAAAGTGCAGAAGGAGCCAAGTTAGATCTTGGTGGGCAATGGGCATACACATTTTACCTGTCAAAATAGATATATAAATACCATTCCTGATGTAAATGGATAACAAAATAATGTCGTGGACATGCATAGAGATGTCAGAGTATATAATAATGGATATTGTTATGGATAGTAGGAGGATGTATCTGCTTCTTGTTTTATAATAAGGTTAGTTCAAGAGATTTAGATATAATAAAATAAAAGGCCTACGAAGTAGTAAAAACAAATCAAATAAAAGACAAAATATTTTTAGTGGTTTTTAATTGTTTTTATATTTTTTTTGGATTTTTAATATGTGAAGAAAATAAAAGAAACACAAATAAGCACACTTCAACAAAAATCAAGCAAAAATTCAAACAAAAATATTTTTATGTGTTTTATATTTTTTTATGTTTTTGGGGAATTTTTGGAATTTTTCTGATGTATATTTTATTTTCTAAAAATCAAACAGTAACAAAAATGCAAGGTACTGTCCAGCCAGGCCCAAAAACCCTAGATAAAATATCTAAGGGCCTCAAAAGGGCCTGGAGTATTTTTCCTGTAAACTAGGTAAAACAAGGAAAATTTGAGTACCAAAATTATTGTTTTTGGGTTTTTAGATTATTTAAAATAATTTTTATGAGTTTTTAGGTGTTTTTAAGTTTTAAGGTTTTTAAGCAGTGAAAAATAGCCAAAATTGGCTAGAAAATCAAACACACTAAACTAAACAGTACCTAATTTTTATAGAATTTTTAGAGGGGTTTTTATATTTTTTTGTGATTTTCTAGTCTAGGCAGTAACAAAAATGATAGTTTTTGAATTTTTAAAAATAACAAATAAACTCAAAAATGTCCTCGAAAATTCTCAAAAATCCTACACCATGGCAGGAGCCATGGATCAAATTTTCATCGAATTTGGAGGTGATTTTATATTTTATTCAAAAATGGCAAGGGGGTACTGTGCACAGGGACTGAAATGCAAATACCCTAAGTTCTGGGGGTCCCGGTGCAAAATACCCAGCAAAACACGTGCGTGGCGCGTGCCTGGGGCACTCAGGGACCTCTATGTAATAAAAATAAGGTCCAGGGACCAAATGGTAACACGTACCAAAAATCCGAGGACCTCAGCTGCAAATTACCCAAGAAATCACGCACATGCGGAATTAAACCATTCACAGGGGCATAAATGCAAATGTCAAAAATATTTCATTCATTTTCAGAACCATCCAGAACTACAGGGACTAAGGTTGCAAATACACCAATAAAACACGTGACGAAGCACGTGGCTCACAATAGGCAGGGGTATATATGCAAACTAACTTAAGATCAAGGTCCTCTATGCAATTTAACCCAAAACTAAACAACGCATTTAAATATTTACAGGACTAAAGTGAAATAAAAACAAGATAAGGGCCTAAGGGTAATTTACCCTTTATTAATCTGAGCTGACGGATGGCCGCCACGTGGAGATCTGACGGTTCAGGATGGGGCGGCTCTCAACGCTGGAAGGCTCTGCTCGATCCAACGGTCCAGGCCAGGACACGTGGGGATCTAACGGTCTGGATCAACTGCCTCAGATCGGACGTCAAAGGGGGGCTCCAGCCACCAACGGTCAGGATGGCACCTGGAGCGGGAGGCTAATCCGACGACTCTGGAGGGTCCTGGAGGAACAAGAGGCCGACGAACTTCGCCGGCCCAGTACGCTCGCTCCGGTCCTCCTCTGATGCGCCTGAAGATCGGAGGGGCTCAGTCGTGACGATGCGCGGCTGCTGGTGTCCTCCGATGCCTCAGCCGAGCTCGGAAGAGCTCCGACGAGGGCGGCGGAGGTGAAGCTCCTGGGCTGAATGTCGAGGGGCCTCAGACGGCCTCTGCTGAACCTGCAAAACACCTCAGAAGCTTCGTGGGTCGAGGGCAAAGTACCTCGACCCAGTTAGGCGACGTGGGGATGATCGGTGCGTCGGGGCGAGCGAACCCCGGCGATGCGACGGTGGAGGGGTTCGAATCCCAGCTCCTGTGCGAGCTGGGTTGAACGGAGGGGCGGAGAAGATGCGCGGGGGAAGGGCGAACGTGATGGGGGATTCCGATGGTCGAACGGGAGGGTGAGGCGGTCAGAATCAGCGATGGTCGGCAACGGCGAAAATTGGGGGAAATCGGAAATTGGACCAAAAGGGGGAGCTACGGGATTACCTGGGTGGATGGATCGACTGTGCTGGAGCTGGGCAAGCTCCCGGTCCTCGCCTCAAGGAGCGTCGACGTCCGAGGCTCTGGCTCCTGCTCTGGGCGGAGCACGGCGGTGCTGACTCGCCGGATCAGTGGTATCCGGCCCCTCTCCTCGCTGCGACAGCACCTGGAGCGAGCTGTCACTCACGCTCGAGCACTGGAGGTCACTGGGGGTGGAGCGGATTAGCCAAATATAAGAAATGAGGAGGCGGTGCTGGAGCTTTATATGCTGGAGAGTCCGGGAAGACAGGCGCGGGTAGGGCGTGGAAGCGCGCGGATCCCGATGCAGGAGCTCCGGCGAGGGTCTCGGGTGTGACACGAAGGAGTCGGACCCGGGGTTTAGGCGAGATGGAGTCGGGTCGAGCGGGTAAAAATCCGAGAAGGGGGTCCGGTGCTCGAGTCCGTGGGAAGTGGTCCTGGGGGGGCCAGTTGACCGGGCTGTCAAATCCCGAGGACCCAATGGGTAGCTGCCACGTGGAAAAAGTTTGGAGCTCAAAAATAGGGCAGCCAATGGCCGATTTTGCAAAAACTTAAAACACGAATTATTTTTATTTTATTTTTTTTCTATTTTTTGGTGATTTTTAATTAATTTTTGGAAATAAAAATAAGCTATATACATAGTAGGGTTGGGTATAGGTATATATACAAAATGTAGGCTTTTGATTTTTGATTTTTAATTATTATTTTTGTACAATTTTATTCCTATTTTATATTTTATTTATTTATAGAATAAAATAGAGAATAAAAGGGTATTTTTATTTTGTTTTTATTATTTATGTATAGAGATAAAATAAATAGATATATACATCTATATACATGGTATATATACAATGTCTTTTTATATTTTGAATTTTGTAATTTTTATTTGATTTTTGTTTTGATTCTTTTTATTTTATTTATTCATTCTGATATAACATAGACTATTTACAAAAATGATAAAAATTACTTTTGTATATTTACAAAGCTTAATAAATATATAGGTGTGGCTTATGTACATGATGAAAGGGTAATTTTTAATCTTTTTGATTTTTAACTTTTTATTTTGTTTTTATATTAATAAATATATACAAATATGTACAAGCATATTTTTGGGTAAGGAAAATATAGTTTTATTTATGTACAAATATTTACACATGAGCCCCTATCTCCCTCTACTTTGGCTTTTATGCGGTCAGGCCCATAGTGAGCCCTCCCTTGGGTTAGGTTGCTCAATATTTATTCTAAATATTTCCCTCTTTTTCTTTTTAATCTTTATTCTTTTATTTTTGCACAAAAACATGCTAATTATAGGTTTTTACACAATGCATGCTTTTGCTAATTATCCCTATTTACACATATCTACATGCATTTGCAAAGGTTTTTGTAGCTAAAATATAAGAATAAAGAGTGATGAATGGGTATTGATCACCCCCCTATACTTAACTTTGCTAGTCCCTTAGCAAACACTTATTTGAAAAAGAAGTGAAAAAGAAAGAAAAAGAAAAAGAGGATGTACATGGATCAAGGTTGATTATTAAACTTGCCCTCATTAAATTGAGGTATGGAGCCTCTAAGTTCCACCAATCTATAACCAAGACTCCTCAATGCTCCAGATCAGAACAAGTCATCAAGCACAAACCCTGAAGACCATGAATCTTTCCTTGTCCTGTGAATAGTGAGGTCTAAGCTCTCCACCTCAGAAATGGCAACTTGACAGCCCTCCCCAACAAGGTAACTCTATGACCTCAATCTGGCCACTCTTTCCTCGAGGAGCGGGGTATTCCCTTCTAAGTTCAAGTTCAACCGGCTCAAGAAGAGGGGGAAGAAGAGAATGGGTCAAGGCCAGTGTAGCCAAGTACCCTTGGGAGCTTGACCAGTGTAGCCAAGTCTCCCTGCTGCAAGCTACAACAGGTGGATCATGAAATCAAGCTTTCCTTATTGCACTTATATACATACTCCGGTGGGATTATCATTTTCTCTCAGACCCACCACTTTTTTGGAGTTTTCCTCTTTTTGCACATTTTTTTTTTCGAGTGTATCTATACAACATATACATGTGCAGCATATATACAAGGAGTTTTTCCTCTTGAGCCAGTAGACTATCCCTCTTTTGAAGCTTTATTGCAACCCACAACTCCCGTCGTTAGACCTCATGGCAACCAGACCAAGTTGAGACACACTTCCTTCACTATAAGAAGAAGAGAGGTTCCGCCTAGAAGTACTACCCTCATATGCTACCCCAAGTCAAGGAAGACTGCCTCCTCACCACCTCATCCGTAGAGAGCTCGGTGCATAGTGCGGTTGTCCAAGTAAATCCATAATCTATATGAGTCATGTGTTGTTGTTAAGTGCTCTACTTAGGCTCATTGAGATGACATGTGATCATAGCCTAGTGGACTCAAAGAATTAAGTCACCATGGACCTGAAAAGCCTTAAACCTAAGTCCTATAAGGTTCCTCTTAGAAATTAGGTGGATTAAGATCTTAATCAAGCTCCATTTCTCAATTTGATTCCAGGCTAGTTTAAATGTCAACTATCATCCAGAAAAACTATATACATATGTACAAAAAGATGCTTATTTACACAAATTTTACAAACATGCAAAATTTTTGAAAAATGTTTTGAAATCATGAATGGATAATGCATGAAGTGCAAGTTTTGCCAAAAGATATTTACACACATTTACATAAGATTTTTGCAAACTTTTGATTTTCAAAATATTTTGGAAAAATTTTGTACTATATACATAATTTTGATACAAAAATATTTACACAAGCTTTACACAAAAGATTTTTGAAATTATTTTTACAAAAATAATTTGTACACTAGCTATGTATGTGCAAATAAAAGAAGATTATGTACATGAAAAATTTTTAATTTTTGTGGTTTTTAGCCATTTTATTTATTAACACACTCACACAAAGTACGAGTTATGGCTAAAGTATATATGAAATATATACACCCCCCTATACTTAGCTCGAACGATGTCCTCAGAGTCAAGAGCGATGAAGAAGACATAACTCGTGCTATGTATAGGGAAGTGAAAAGAAGGGCTATACAAAAAGAAATGAAAAGTCAAGAGGGACCCAGGTTTCCCCCCTATACTTAGGATCAAGTAATCCTAAGTATAGCAGGCTGTATACTAAGGGAAAACCTGAGTGCAGAATGTACAGGGTCTACCCCCCCTATACTTAGGGTAAAATATCCCTAAGTATAGGCAGCAAAACATGGGTAGACAGAAACAAAAGAAATACCCAAAAGGTCTCACATCCCCCCTATACTTAGGGTAAAGTGCACCCTAAGTATAACATAATCACAAGATGGAGAAAGGGATGTGGGACTTAAAAAAAATGTGATGATATGGACATCTGGATCTATATATAGCGGAAGATCAGTGAAACTCAGGCGTGAGATGCATTAGATGTGAGTCAAAGACCACATCTCACGCAAAATGAATAGGGGCAAGATCAACGACTCGCGGCTCATGATCTAGAAATGGCTTGAGCCGCTGGCCGTTCACTCGAAAGGTACTCTCAGAAGACAACTCAGATATGTCTATGCTACCGTTGTCGTGTACCTTCCTAACCAGATAAGGTCCCTTCCATTTGCTCTGAAGCTTCCCTGGAAATAATCGTAGCCTCGCATCAAACAGCCATACTCTCTGTCCAATCTCAAAATGCTTGTGGCTGATATGAGAATCATGCCACTCCTTGACTTTCTCCTTATAATTTAGGCTGCTTGAGAAAGCTGCATCTCTAAGCTCCTCCAGGGCAGCGAGCTCTGCCCTTCTCTGGTCTCCCATACCATCTGGATCCATGATAATATCTGTGACTGCCCATAGTGACTTGTGCCTTAGCTCAACAGGTAAATGGCATGGCTTGCCATACACGAGGCGAAAGGGAGATGTGCCCAAAGGTGTCTTGAAAGACGTCCTATATGCCCACAAGACCGAGTCCAAAAGCTGTGACCAATCCTTTCGGTCAGGGCGGACGACTTTCTGCAGAATAGTCTTGATCTCCCTATTCGACACTTCGGCTAGACCATTCGTCTGTGGATGGTAAGGTGTAGCAACACGATGATCTATGCCAAACTCGCTAGCAAGTGCCTTCACCTGGTCGTTGATGAAGTGAGATCCCCCATCAGAAATCAGAACTCGTGGAACCCCGAACCGCGTGATGATATGCTTCCTCAAAAATCTGCAAACGGTCCTCGCATCAGCGGCTCGGGCGGGGATAGCCTCCACCCAACGACTCACATAATCAACGGCCAACAGAATGTACTCAAATCCCTGACTCTTAGGGAATGGACCCATGAAATCGATGCCCCATGCGTCAAAAACCTCACAGAAGTGAATGGGCTGCATCGGCATCATATCACGCTGTCCACAAGTGCCCATCCTCTGACAGTCAGTACACCTCTTCACGAACTCATCTGAGTCCTTGAAGAGGGTAGGCCACCACAAGCCGGATTGGAGCACTTTCTGTGCCGTTCTCCTCCTAGAATGATGTCCTCCTGCCTCAAGCTTGTGGCAGTAAGTGAGGACGCTATGGTGTTCCTCCTGAGGAATACACCGACGCCAGACGCTATCCCCTCCTTCGTGGTAAAGGATGGGATCCTCCCAATGGTAGGACTTGGCCTTCGCAAGGAAGGTCTCAAGTCTCTGTCTGGGCCAATCTTGTGGGACTTTCCCAACAACGAGAAAGTTCACAATATCGGCGTACCATGGAAGTGAGGCGATAGCAAGGATCGCCTCATCTGGGAAGGTATCTCTAATAGGGTCAATCTGCTCAGAATCCTCAGGCTGCTCTAGTCGGGAGAGATGATCCGCCACCACATTCTTGACTCCAGGCTTATCCTTGATCTCAATGTCGAACTCCTGGAGTAGAAGGATCCATCTAGTCAGTCTGGCCTTGGCATCCTTCTTTGCCATGAGGTACTTGATGGCGGTGTGATCTGTAAACAAAGTCACTCTAGATTCGATGATATACGATCTGAACTTATCCAGGGCAAACACTACTGCTAGCATCTCCTTCTCTGTGACTGTATAATTCCGCTGGGCGGAATCCAATGTGCGGCTAGCATAGTGTATGGCAAATGGAACTCCATCCCTCCTCTGTCCCAGCACTGCCCCTACGGCAAAATCGGAGGCATCCGTCATGATCTCGAATGGGAGAGACCAATCAGGCGGCTGGAGGACAGGAGCCTCAATAACGCACTGCTGGAGAGTCACGAACGACGAAAGACACTTGTCATCGACAAGGAACTCGGTGTCCTTCGTCAAGAGGTCAGTCAACGGTCGGGCAATCCTGCTGAAATCCTGAATAAATCTCCTATAGAATCCAACGTGCCCCAGGAATGACCGTAGCTGCCTCAGATTGGACGGCGGTGTGAGTTTCCTAATGACATCAACCTTGGCCGGATCAACCTCCATGCCCCTGTTGGAGATGATATGGCCAAGCACCGTCCCCTGAGTCACCATAAAATGACTCTTCTCCCAAGATAGCACCAAGTGATACTCAATACATCGCTGGAGTACTCGATCTAGGCAGTCAAGACAAGAATCAAATCCGTCGCCGTAGATCGAGAAATCATCCATGAAGACCTCCAAGCACTCCCCTACCATGTCCGAGAAGATCGACAGCATGCACCTCTGAAAAGTCGCAGGGGCATTGCATAGCCCAAATGGCATGCGTCGAAAAGCATATGTGCCGAAGGGACAGGTAAAGGTGGTCTTCTCCTGATCCTCAGGAGCGATGGCCACTTGGTTGTAGCCCGAGTACCCATCCAGGAAGCAATAATGGCTCTTCCCTACCAGTCTCTCAATGATCTGGTCAATAAAAGGCAGGGGGAAATGATCCTTCTTGGTGGCTTGGTTGAGTCTCCTGTAGTCAACACAAACCCTCCAAGAGGTGGGTACTCGTGTAGCGATCTCCTCTCCCGACTCACTGATCACAGTCGTGATGCCCGTCTTCTTGGGCACCACATGCAAGGGGCTGACCCACTTGGAGTCGGAAATGGGATAAATAAAACCTGCACCCCACTATTTTGATATTTCCTTCATCACAACCTCTCTCAGGTTGGGGTTCAGTCGCCGCTGGAACTCACGCGACGGCTTCGCCCCTTCCTCGAGATAGATATGGTGGGAGCACACCGATGGACTAATCCCATGGAGATCTGCTACGCTCCATCCGATCGCCTTGCGGTTATTTTCAAGAACCCCCATCAAACGGGATTCTTGCTCTCCAGTCAACTCAACGGAGATGATGACTGGGTACATCTCTGGCTCGCCCGCAAGGAATCGATACTTCAACGAAGTAGGGAGCGGCTTCAGCTCTGGAATGCTGGGTGCTGGCAAATCTGGCTGCGGAAGAAACTGAGTGAAAGCTGCTAAGTCGGCCAAATCTGCCTGGGAAAGTGAAAGCGTACTCTCGCAAACTGGATCGGGAGAAGGCTGCTCAACTGCACTGTCTCTGGTCGGCTCTGCATCTACCTCCTCCTCCTCTATAGGCTCAGGTGAACTCAGGTCTGGCATCTGATCATAACAATCGGCCCAATCAGACTCTGAATCCGAGGAATCTGTATCAACCGCGGTGGCATCAGTACCATCGAAAAACAAGGTGGCCTCAGTACCACCATCACTAAACATCGTGCTGCGATCAAGGACCGGCTCTGCTGCCTCTATCGTATCCTTGACCAAGGCTGTGCTCTCCAGACTCTCCTCTGCTATCATCTCGGCATCAGCTGTATCTGAAAGTGAGAGGATGGTCTGTGTCTCAAGATCTGCCCAAGCTGCCTCATCGTCTGTGATCACAAAATCACAGTCCTGGTGGATGTCTGGCTCTGCGTCTGTCAGCTGCTCTGTATCTGTAGTAGCCTCTGAGCGTGCTCTATCTCTAACTCTGTAGTCCTCGACCGTCTCTATTTGTATACTCTCGCCCTCGACGTGAAAGTACACCTTCCCGCTGTCATGATCAGTCACCGCCTTGGCTGTGGCCAAGAACGGACGACCGAGGATGATGGGGGTATCGGTCACTGACTCAGGGATCTCCATGTCCAACACTACGAAGTCCACGGGGAATTTTAGGCCCTGAATCGTGACGATAACGTCTCGTAATAACCCCTTCGGCCTCTTGACAGATCGATCAGCGAACTGAAGGACTGTCCTGCTCTGTCGAAGAGTGCCCAACTCAAAGCGGTCGAGAAGGGCTGCTGGAAGAAGGTTGATCGACGATCCGCTATCTAGTAGAGTACGGTCGAACCTCTGCTCACTAATCTGGCATCTGACATACGGGGCCCCTGAATCTGGCCTCTTGGCTGGCAGGCGGTTCTGGATCGCGAAACACGTGGCTTTCGTCAGCACATGTATCTCTGAAGTGTGGTTCCTCCTCCTCCTCCTGACTGTAGTCCTCTCTCTCAAAGATCGCTGGAGAAGGGGGATGTGCTGCAAAGCCTCCTGGAGGGTCAGCTGGATGTGGAATCGATCAATCATGCTCTGGCTGAACTCCTCAATCTCTCTCTTTTTTGGATCTTTTTCTTTTTTCTTCCCCTTCCCCATCTGAAGGGCTCTAGGGAAGGGGATCACAGGGTCCTTCTCAGATGAAGGACTAGGAAAAGGCCTAGACGGTTCGATGACCGGATCCACACATACATCATGCACCACAGTGGGACTAGAAGAAACTAAACCTTTTCCTTTATTCACACCAAAGTCCTGAGATACAACACGGCGAGGAAAAACAACATCTCTCTCTATACTAACACCGGTGGCCTCACTACCACCGTGGGCTGGCTGTGCTGCTGCTGAAGGTAGACGTCTCGCGGCATCAATACCGCGAGCTGGCTCGGCTGAACTGGTGGCGTCAGTACCACCTCCTAGATCTGGTGAAACGGCGGCCTCAGTACCGCCGGTGGGATCAGCATCCTTGGTGGCTTCAGTGCCACCGTCATCATCTGGAGCGGCCTCAGTACCGCTTTCCTCCTCCTCATGTGGCGCCTCTGAAGTGTCCTCGTGGTGAAGCTCAGATGAGGCGCCGCCGCCTGCTGGGGTCCTACCGCTCCTAAGTGTGACAAAATCAGCATCAAATAGATCCGAAGATGTATCATCAAATGGGTCACTAGGAGTGGCAAACTCAGTATGTACTACCTGCTCAGATTTCCTCTTGAGGTTGTTCGGGTTCGGCTCAATCTGGGCTGGAATGGCGGCCTTCCCTCTCACCAAGTCCCGCATCTCCTGGCGGAACTCGTCCATCTCCCGTCTGAATGTGGCCTGCTAGTCCGTGAGGAGGCGGGCGATGTCATCCAAAGCAGGGCTCTCGTGGGAACCCGACGGGTAGCCTCTCTGTGGGTGAGGCTGCTGGAACTGCTGGTGCTGGTAAGAGGGGTATGAGGAAGGGTACTGCTGCTGAACTGGGTGAGCCTGCTGCTCACGTCTCCACGACTGTCCCTGCTGCTGATAGGGACGAGGACCGAAGGATGGTTGGTGCTGCTGATATGCTGGGGGCTGCTGCTGCGGCTGGTGGTGATCTCTCTGCTGGGAGTACTGCCCTCCCTGTCCTGACGGCTGCTGCTGGGGTTGGGTACCACCACTCCCCCACCTGAATCCGGGATGGTCTCGTCGGATCCCAGGCTGGGGGTGGTCATACCAAATCCCGTTGACATCCATCAACGGCTCGACATCGTAGGGGGCTGGCGGGAGTACTGCCAGAGGCTGGTCCGGCTGGTAGACCACCATCTGCATCTCTGGAGATGGTGGGGACTGGTAGGTGGGCTGCGGCTGCTGGTACGGCTCCGCCTGTACAAGATGGACCTGTCTAGGCTGCACGTGGGTGCTGGAGCACTGGGACGAGCTGCTGCTGCTGCCGGCGTCGCCTCGCGACTGAAGACGGGGCTGAGAAGCCGTCTGTGCCTCCTGGAGACACATGAGCTGTGTCTTCATGTCGCTCAGAACCTGTGCCATCTGCTCCATCTGCGTGATACTCTGGCACTGCTTCTTCTCGATCAGCTCCATGCGGTCCAGCTTCTCGCTGATAATGCCCATGTTCGCAGCTGACGACTCTGCTTGTGCTGCTGCGGCTGCGGACGAACTGGATGGACCTGCATCTACCTGTGCTATCCGCTGGTACTGCACGGGTCCTGGCTGATGTGGCTGGGTCTTCTGAGTATACAACCTGGTCTGAGACATCACCATATAGTTCTCAGCCATCTCCTCGAAGATGGCCCAGACCTGGTCGTGGTCCTTGGCGAAGTAGGACCCGCCGCACGAAGCGTTCACCAGACCCTGAATCTCTGGCGTCAACCCGCTGAAAAAGCTCTGAACTAGGTTCGTCTTGGAGATGTCGTGGTGCGGGCATCAGTCTAGGAGCTCTCGAAACCTCTCCCATTCCTCGTGGAACTGCTCGTTGGGGAACATGGAGAAGTTGCTGATCAGGGCCCTCGCTGCATTCGTCCGCCCGAGTGGATAGTACTTGTTCAAGTACTCAGTGCGGAGCTGCTCCCAGGTATAGACAAACCTCCCAAGATGCTTCAGCCAGGTGGCTGCTCTATCTGCCAGTGAAAACGGGAAGGCTATCATCCAGATCGTGTCCTGGTCCACATGCCGGTCGTGGACAATACTGCAGATCATCAGAAACTCCTGGAGGTGAAGGTGGGGCTCCTCAGTGGCAAGTCCGTGGAAACAAGGAAGCATCTGCAGGGTGTTCGGGGGGAACTTGAAGTCCCCCACGATAGCAGGTACCACCACCCAATGGTGCATCAGTGTAGATCCGGGGTTGTGCAACTCCCGCATCGGTCTAGGTGGTCCTCCTCCTCCTGCGGCTGCTGCCGCTGCGGCGGCGGCCGCGGCAGCTGCTGCTGCTACGGCTCGTGCCTCTGCATCCGATATCTCCTCGGGCTCGCTCTGCTCATCTCGCTCTAATCGGAGGCGCTCCAACTCTCTCCTCATCTCAATCATGAATGCTCCCTGATCGCGTAACTGCTGCTGAACTGTCTCTAATGAGGCGATCAAGGTGGAGTTGATCGCTCCCTGATCCATCACAACGTGCTCTGTGCGGGAACGATCCTCAGAACTGCCGGCCATGGCAACGTCTGCAAAACCAAACGAGCCCAACTCAGGTGCTGTCAAATGTATCAATCTCTCCTCGGGCTCGTGTCTCTCAGGTAGATCAGAAAGGGGGTCGAGGGGGAACATGGTGGAGTCGTACTCGGGCTCGGAGAGTGGGTCTGAGCTCTCACGAGCCAACCTAGATGAGGAGGTAGACGTGCCCGAAAGCGGTGCAGCCAGAGGCTGCCTAAGAGACCGTCTACCCATCATCTTGATCTGGCGAGTAAGGTGGATGAGATCTGGAAAAATTACGATCAGAAAACAAACCCCCGGTTCACCAACACAACGCGAGCTGAAGACCGTGAAAGTTCGGTCAAATTATTTTGTCTATTTTATTTTGGTGAACACATAAAATATTAGAGCGCTTACGTGACCTGTTGGGATATCCGATGCTAACCCAACCGACTGGCTCGCACGGAAAAGTCGGTAATCAGTCGGGACTAGCAACGGGGGGCTCTACCTAGGGTGCGGGTCACTCTCTCGCGCATCCAAACCAAACAATGAGGGGGTTGCTCTCCCCAAGACAGAGTTTTTAGGGTGAGCGGTTTTTAAGATCAATAATTTTAGCAGTCCCAATTTTATGGTTTCACTTTTTTAATCTTTTTCAAAGCAAACAAAAGGCCTAACGAATTTTTCGGTTCTCCTGATTATTAAGTCCAAAACAGGGGGGAGAAGACAAAAAAACCGATGCACGATAAATCAATGATGCATGCCGAGTAAGAAATGCGTACCTTGCCTCCAGCACTCTACATGCAAGATGATCCGCGCATAAAAGTATAGACAGAAATAAAACTACCTATATGGTGCAGCGGGAAAGCCGGGTCCTAGAAGAGCAACTTCTAGCGAAGAACCGTCTAACCGGTCACCGACCTCCAAGCCAAAGAGTCCGGTCTTGGCCCGTCCCTCCTCTGTCCGACAAATCGGGGGTAGGAGAAAGCGCTTTACAGGACGGGCTGCGGCACGTAGGCTACGGAGGCAAATGAATCGGTTATTTTTATTATTGATTTTAAGTAGGTCCAATTATCGATCTATAGGAACATATAATCAATTAGGTGTGTGGATCCTACTAGTTACTGCACATTCACCAGAAAATCCTAAGTCTAGGGGCTCGAGCAAAAACCGCGTAAACACCGGAAAAGGCAGAAATAAAAGAAAAATAAAACCGCGAAAAAGCCGCGAAAAACCGCGAAGGTCCTAAGGGTCCCCCGAGCACTCCGGTGCTCGGCAAAACAGACCCGCTACGGTCAAGTCACAAATGTCCAAGCAGTCCAAGTCCTGAGTCCTGTATTATTACAATAATAATGAACAAAAATAAATCTACCCTAATCCTCACCCACTCAGCTCTCTCTCACTCTCTCCTGCAGCTCCGCGAAGAAAGGAGCCGCCTCCGAATCCCGCGGTTGCGCCGGCTCTCGAGAATAGCCGCCTCGGTCCTCGAGCCCTCGCAAGAGAAAACAAGTGGTCAGAACCAATCAAATGATAATAAAGAAAATAAATGAAAAGAAGAAGGGTATATATGCAAAAATGCAAAGTAAAATAAACACTCAAAAGAAAACAAAACAAAAATAAAAGAAAGGGAAAATAAAGCAAAATAGAATGAAAATGAAATATAAACTAAAAGCCGCGAAAAGCCGCGAGCTCCGAAGAGCCGCGGAAACCGCGAAAATAAAAACGAAAAGAAAAGAAACACTACTAAGCACACTTCAACAAAAATCAAGCAAAAATTCAAACAAAAATATTTTTATGTGTTTTATATTTTTTTATGTTTTTGGTGAATTTTTGGAATTTTTCTGATGTATATTTTATTTTCTAAAAATCAAACAGTAACAAAAATGCAAGGTACTGTCCAGCCAGGCCCAAAAACCCTAGATAAAATATCTAAGGGCCTCAAAAGGGCCTGGAGGTATTTTTCCTGTAAACTAGGTAAAACAAGGAAAATTTGAGTACCAAAATTATTGTTTTTGGGTTTTTAGATTATTTAATATAATTTTTATGAGTTTTTAGGTGTTTTTAAGTTTTTAAGGTTTTTAAGCAGTGAAAAATAGCCAAAATTGGCTAGAAAATCAAACACACTAAACTAAACAGTACCTAATTGTTATAGAATCTTTAGAGGGGTTTTTATATTTTTTTGTGATTTTCTAGTCTAGGCAGTAACAAAAATGATAGTTTTTGAATTTTTAAAAATAACAAATAAACTCAAAAATGTCCTCGAAAATTCTCAAAAATCCTACACCATGGCAGGAGCCATGGGTCAAATTTTCATCGAATTTGGAGGTGATTTGATATTTTATTCAAAAATGGCAAGGGGGTACTGTGCATAGGGACTAAAATGCAAATACCCTAAGTTCTGGGGGTCCCGGTGCAAAATACCCAGCAAAACACGCGCACGGCGCGTGCCTGGGGCACTCAGGGACCTCTATGTAATAAAAATAAGGTCCAGGGACCAAATGGTAACACGTACCAAAAATCCGAGGACCTCAGCTGCAAATTACCCAAGAAATCACGCACATGCGGAATTAAACCATTCACAGGGGCATAAATGCAAATGTCAAAAATATTTCATTCATTTCAGAACCATCCAGAACTACAGGGACTAAGGTTGCAAATACACCAATAAAACACGTGACGAAGCACATGGCTCACAATAGGCAGGGGTATATATGCAAACTAACTTAAGATCAAGGTCCTCTATGCAATTTAACCCAAAACTAAACAACGCATTTAAATATTTACATGACTAAAGTGAAATAAAAACAAGATAAGGGCCTAAGGGTAATTTACCCTTTATTAATCTGAGCTGACGGATGGCCGCCACGTGGAGATCTGACGGTTCAGGATGGGGCGGCTCTCAACGCTGGAAGGCTCTGCTCGATCCAACGGTCCAGGCCAGGACACGTGGGGATCTAACGGTCTGGATCAACTGCCTCAGATCGGACGTCAAAGGGGGGCTCCAGCCACCAACGGTCAGGATGGCACCTGGAGCGGGAGGCTAATCCGACGACTCTGGAGGGTCCTGGAGGAACAAGAGGCTGACGAACTTCGCCGGCCCAGTACGCTCGCTCTGGTCCTCCTCTGATTCGCCTGAAGATCGGAGGGGCTCCGTCGTGACGATGCGCGACTGCTGGTGTCCTCCGATGCCTCAGCCGAGCTCGGGAGAGCTCCGACGAGGGCGGCGGAGGTGAAGCTCCTGGGCTGAATGTCGAGGGGCCTCAGACGGCCTCTGCTGAACCTGCAAAACACCTCAGAAGCTTCGCGGGTCGAGGGCAAAGTACCTCGACCCAGTTAGGCGACGTGGGGATGATCGGTGCGTCAGGGTGAGCGAACCCCGACGATGCGACGGTGGAGGGGTTCGAATCCCAGCTCCTATGCGAGCTGGGTTGAACGGAGGGGCAGAGAAGATGCGCGGGGGAAGGGCGAACGTGATGGGGGATTCTGATGGTCGAACGGGAGGGTGAGGCGGTCGGAATCAGCGATGGTCGGCGACGGCGAAAATTGGGGGAAATCAGAAATTGGACCAAAAGGGGGAGCTACGGGATTACCTGGGTGGATGGATCGACTGTGCTGGAGCTGGGCAAGCTCCCGGTCCTCGCCTCAAGGAGCGTCGACGTCCGAGGCTCTGGCTCCTGCTCTGGGCGGAGCACGGCGGTGCTGACTCGCCGGATCAGTGGTATCCGGCCCCTCTCCTCGCTGCGACAGCACCTGGAGCGAGCTGTCACTCACGCTCGAGCACTGGAGGTCACTGGGGGTGGAGCAAATTAGCCAAAGATAAGAAATGAGGAGGCGGAGCTGGAGCTTTATATGCTGGAGAGTCCGGGAAGACAGGCGCGGGTAGGGCGTGGAAGCGCGCGGATCCCGATGCAGGAGCTCCGGCGAGGGTCTCGGGTGTGACACGAAGGAGTCGGACCCGGGGTTTAGGCGAGATGGAGTCGGGTCGAGCGGGTAAAAATCCGAGAAGGGGGTCCGGTGCTCGAGTCCGTGGGAAGTGGTCCTGGGGGGGCCAGTTGACCGGGCGGTCAACATCCCCAGGACCCAATGGGTAGCTGCCACGTGGAAAAAGTTTGGAGCTCAAATATAGGGCAGCCAATGGCCGATTTTGCAAAAACTTAAAACATGAATTATTTTTATTTTATTTTTTTCTATTTTTTGGTGATTTTTAATTAATTTTTGGAAATAAAAATAAGCTATATACATAGTAGGGTTGGGTATAGGTATATAAACAAAATGTAGGCTTTTGATTTTTGATTTTTAATTATTATTTTTGTACAATTTTATTCCTATTTTATATTTTATTTATTTATAGAATAAAATAGAGAATAAAAGGGTATTTTTATTTTGTTTTTATTATTTATGTACAGAGATAAAATAAATAGATATATACATCTATATACATGGTATATATACAATGTCTTTTTATATTTTGAATTTTGTAATTTTTATTTGATTTTTGTTTTGATTCTTTTTATTTTATTTATTCATTCTGATATAACATAGACTATTTACAAAAATGATAAAAATTACTTTTGTATATTTACAAAGCTTAATAAATATATAGGTGTGGCTTATGTACATGATGAAAGGGTAATTTTTAATCTTTTTGATTTTTAACTTTTTATTTTGTTTTTATATTAATAAATATATACAAATATGTACAAGCATATTTTTGGGTAAGGAAAATATAGTTTTATTTATGTACAAATATTTACACATGAGCCCCTATCTCCCTCTACTTTGGCTTTTATGCGGTCAGGCCCATAGTGAGCCCTCCCTTGGGTTAGGTTGCTCAATATTTATTCTAAATATTTCCCTCTTTTTCTTTTTAATCTTTATTCTTTTATTTTTGCACAAAAACATGCTAATTATAGGTTTTTACACAATGCATGCTTTTGCTAATTATCCCTATTTACACATATCTACATGCATTTGCAAAGGTTTTTGTAGCTAAAATATAAGAATAAAGAGTGATGAATGGGTATTCATCAGTCATCTATCTAACTCCTTAGATATTCATCCAAGCATCATCCTCTATGATTCAATCAATGAATCAACAACTGTATGATTATCAAGTTGACCATGGTATATAACCCTTATTGTACAGAGGGACCTTATAGTGCAGTCATTCATTCAATCTCAGAAATGGAGTGAAAAACAATCAATAACTTTTATTGATAAATCATTTATTACAATAACATTTATTGCATGAATGGTTCGCCTTGGGCTCACATTGCTAACAATCTCCCACTAGCCCTCAGAATCATTCAGGAACAATCTTTAAACCCATACTCATTAGATGCTGGTCGAAAACCTTTTGTGTTAGAGGTTTGGTAAGAGGATCAACAATGTTGTCGGCGGAGGCCACCTTGGTGATGATGATATCACCACGCTTTTGAATCTACCGAATGATATGGTATTTCCTTTCCACGTGCTTGCTCTTTTGATGCCATCTGGGTTCCTTTACCTGGGCAATGGCTCCCGTGTTATCGCAGAGTAGCGGAATGAGAGTATTAGAGGAAACTACGCCAAGCTCCAGGATGAACTTGTGCAACCACACCGCCTCCTTTGCAGCATCCGATGCGGTAATGTACTCAGCTTCTGTTGTTGAATCTGTTGTAGTGTCATGCTTCTTGCTTCTCTAGCTCACATCACCACCGTTCAATAAGAATACAAACCCTGATGTCGACTTTCGATCATCAATATCCGATTGGAAGTCAGAATCTGTATATCCCAAGACTTGGAGATCACCATCTCCATAGACCAAAATGTAATCTTGCGTCTGTCTTAGATATTTAAATATGTTCTTTACTACATTCCAGTATTGTTGATATCTGGTCTAGTACACATCATGGCATACATTAAGCTTCCTACAACTGTTGCATAAGGGCATCCAGCCATGGCTTTCTTTTCCTCAATAGTTTGAGGAGTCATCCCTTTAGACATGTGGATACCATGCCTTAAGGGAAGGAAACCTTTCTTAGAACTATACATACGGAATCGTTCAAGAATCTTGTTAATGTATCCATGTTGTGATAATCCCAATATCATATTTTCTCGGTTTCTAAACAACTTCAGGCCTAAGATGTAAGAGGCTTGTCCAAGATCTTTCATCTCAAAGGTATGGGATAGCCAAATCTTCGTACTGGTCATCATCCCTATATCATTCCCAATGATAAGGATGCCATCTACGTAAAGCACGATGAACACAATGGCGCTCCCACTAAGCTTCTTGCACACACATGGTTCATCAGGATTCTGCACAAAATCATAACTCTTTATGGTTTTGTCGAATCTGATGTTCCAGCTACGAGAAGCTTGCTTGAGCCCATAGATGGATTTCTTCAGCTTGCATACGTTGCCATCCTCAGTTATGACGCCCTAGGGCTGCTCTATATAGATATCCTCCTCGAGGTATCCATTGAGGAAAGCCATCTTGACGTCCATCTGCCAGATGTTGTAGTCAAGATATGCAGCTATAGATAGCAGTGTCCTGATAGATTTAAGCATAACCATAGGATAGAACGTCTCATCGTAGTCGATGCCTTCTCTCTGTGTGTAACCCTTGGCTACGAGCCGTGCCTTGAAAGTCTCTACTTTCCTATCATGTCCCCTCTTTCTCTTGAAGATCCATTTACACCCAATGGGTTTTACCCCTTTAGGTGGATCCTCGAGGGTCCATACACCATTCTTATGCATGGAGTCAATTTTTGACTTCATTGCTAGCATCCATCTATCCATGTCATGATCCGCGAGTGCTTCATCAAATGAAGAAGGATCACTTTCAGTTTCACCTGAAACATGGAATCCATACCTTTCAAGTGGTGCAACCACCCTCGAACTCCTTCAAAGAGGTATGGGTGTTTCATCTTTATTCATCTCTTCAGTTTCTGGCTCAGGAAGCTCAGAATCCTCAGGGGATCCAATGAGTTCCTTTACTTCATTTTTGTCTTGACCTTTAAGGAAATCATTCTCCAGAAATTTCACATCTCTAGAAAAAATTTTTTTTGGGTCTCAGGGTCATAGAGTTGGTATCCAATACCATCTCTAACATACCCAATGAAGTAACACTCACGAGAGCGAGATTCTAGCTTACTTGCGTCCACGTTCTTCATATGGAACAAGCAACCCCAAACCCTCAAGTGATTAATACTAGGTTTGGTTCCATACCAGAGCTCATGAGGAGTCTTAGGTACAGATTTGCTAGGAATCTTATTCAGGATATATATTGCAGTCTCTGCTGCGTATCCCCAGAAACTAAGTGGTAAATGTGCTTTGCTCATCATTGAACGGACCATATCCATGATAGTCCTGTTGCGTCTTTCAGCAACACCATTAAGTTGGGGAGTTCCAAGAGGAGCGAGATTGGAGACAATTCCATTCTCTTTAAGATATTCCTTGAATTCATCTAAGAGGTACTCGCCACCTCGATCAGATCGAATCCGTTTAATCTTCCTATTGGTTTGGTTCTCAACCAAAGCCTTGAATTCTTTGAACTTTTCAAAGGTTTCAGATTTATGACGTAATAGGTAGACAAACCTGTATCACGAATGGTCATCAATAAACGTCAAATAATACCGATATCCATTTCGAGTCGCGGTACTGAAGGGACCACATACATCAGTATGTATTTGGTCAATAATACCTTCACATCTTGTAACCTTGTTACGGAAAGGCATCCTAGTCATTTTACCTTGACTGCAATGTTTGCAGATAGGCAAAGGTTGAACCTGTAGAAAATCCAAAGGTCCATCCTTTATCAATCTATTGATCTTATCAACAGATAGATGACCAAGCCTTTGATGCCAAATCTCATTCGAAAGATTTTCATCCTCCCTGAATCTTTTAGGGTTTTCATTCATGATACATTTATCAATGCACAATTCATAGAGTCCACCAAAAGTCAAAATACCATCCGCAATATATTTATCATAACGATTTATGACTATTTTTTTACAAAAAAGGAATGAATATCCACTTCTAACTAGTTTAGATATAGATATCAAATTCCTTCTGACTTCAGGTACATAAAGACACTCTTTAAGTACCATGACTCTAGCACTAGATAATGGTAGTCGACATGTCTCGACGGCGACTGCTGCAACACTTGCATCAGATCCCATCTAGATGACTATCTCCCCTTCTTCGAGATTTCTAGTTTCCTGAAACAAATGCAACAAATTGCATACATGAACATAAGCGCCAGAATCTACAATCGAACTTCCTTCTCGTCCAATGAGAAAACTAGTTTCAATGATGAAAGTAGATTTCATACCTGCTGGGGCTTTACCTTTGTTGACCGACTTCAGGTATTCCGGGCAGTTACGTCTCCAGTGCCCCAGCTTCTAGCAGTGGTGACAAACGTTGGTTTTCTTCGATGCTATCAGTATGGATGCATTGGAAGATGAGCCAATGCCTTGACTCTTCTTCTTTCTCTTCTGGGTCGGGCCCTTCCAAGAACCTTGCTTTCGACCGCGCTTCCCTTTTACTTGTGTAACCATTGCACTACTATCGAGACCATCTTTCTTCATTACGTCTTCTGCAGACTTTAATGCAACAAGAAGTCCAGCGTTCGTCAAGTCCAACTTGTTCATGTGGAATGAAACCACAAAATTATTGAAAGACTTGGGCAAAGACAATAGAATGAAATCAGCTTGCATGTCTGCATCCATGTTTGCCCCAAGGGTCTCCAACTCAGACAAGTACCCGAACATTTTGAGTACATGTTCTCGGACTGAAATTCCTGCATCTTGCAGCGAATGAGTTCTTTCATAATGTTGTAATGCTGGGTGCGATTAATGTCACCAAACATATCTTTCAGATTCTGCAATAAATCCTAGCATGTGCTCATCTTCACATGTTGCTTCTAAAGAACATTGGAGAGAGAACCCAGGATATAGCATCTAGCCAAGATATGATCTTCATCATACTTGTCATTGTATTTTTTTCTTCCTTCGATTTAGGGCTTTCATGCTTGTCTTCTGTGAGCACATAACTTATGCGCTCAGCCGAGAGAAGAAGCTCCAAATTACGGATCCAATCCGAGTAATTTGGTCCGGTCAACTGGTTGACCTCCAGAAGTCTTCTTAGTCGGTTCATGGATTTCATTTCTGAAATTAATAATGCACTATATTAGAACATATAATCATACATTTATGATATTTGATTAAGGCATTTTAAATCAAATTATTCTTGCATTGTCAACTTTGAAAGTTCATTCCCTTCATTACTTTCAAAGCAAAAGATATACTTACTGCTATATCTCTAGTAAGAATTGGGATCTCCACTTTATCTTTGTCACATCCTAATAATATGAGAATATGTGACTCCGATAAAGAGAAGAGGGAACACATTCCGCCTTGCAAGTCTAACTTGCATTTTCCAATTCGGTCTTTAACACCCGGACCCACCACCCCTAAGGTGATGTTGACCCGTCGTTAATTGAGCCAATAGTCAATAGGAATAGTACTCGCTATGCACAATCCAATATCGCCTCAATAATATGAGGATCCGATATTGGGGTCACTACGCATACGGTCTTACTCTTTCGAGAAGCAAAGAGCCCAATCCAGATGCACTTGCATACAGGAGTTGTCGCTTCGGACATGCGTCTCCCATATGCAATCCCTGGCGACGGAAACCCCTCGCCTTGACAGGAGACCATGGATGCCACTTCTGTGATCCTCCATCTCATATTCAAATTTTTAATTAATTGTCATGAATCATATTCATATAATTAATTCTTCCAAGGGAAATTACACATCTATTCACAATAGAGTGTTTTAGTTGGATATAATTAATTCAATCTCATTAAATCAATTATCAATTCAATTCAATCAACAAACTTGATGGGTTTTACTTAAATAAATATAAATATAAATATATATATATATATTGTATTATCTCAAAGTACATATTAATTCAAATTTTAATAATTTAAAAAATACACATTGATTTCTCAGGCATTATTGAGTCCCTACCCGTTGTCATGGCCAGTACCAATGGGAGTGGGACAAACCGCAATCAGTGCGACCCGCTATCCCAACGTTCCCCGACTAGACACCATATCCACCTCAGGAAAGGATAATGCCAAATAGATCAATGTGTACTTGAGATGATCATCGGTTCATCAACCGAAATTATACCATATAGTAATAATCAAAACATTTTTGATTATAAGGAAATTTGCTAGACAAATTTCCAATCCTATTCAACCACGTTGTTTGTTGATTGTGTTTCCAATTATGATCTAGATCAAATCTAATCAATTTATTGGTTGATGCCAAGTCAATTAAGGAAATAATCATCATTAAATATTTATCAAATATTTTCCATAATTATTTCAGGAAATTAACAATTAATTTCACTAATTGACAATCACATGGTTCTTGATTAGGAATGTAATTTCAACAGTGACCCCTACTTACTAAAATTAACATATCTCAATCAATTTAAATCCAAATTAGACAAAATAAGTTTCCAAAGATTGCTAATTTTAATTAGGACAGAATCTAAGTTATATTTCACGAATTTCTAGGCGGATTAAAACAGTAATTAACTCATTAATCATGTTAGGATTCGCATTTCCCGCAACAATGAATACATGTTTATTCAAACAACCATAGCTCGAGCAAACAAAATCCAAATTACGCAAAATCAGATCCTGTGCTTTTCTTATTTAATGTAAAATAAAATCCAAGTGACTAATTTGTGTTTAAACATTTTAAATAGGGCCGAATTTATTCATTAAACAGATGTGCGAAAATCAAATGTGACAAAAACTTTCACAACCTTAACGAACCCAAGTTGTCCTAGGTTTACGGATCGTATCCAAAACCTTCGACCTAAGTCTCTGATACCACTTTAAGGATATGGGATAATCCTCAAGCACATCATAGAAGCGTGAGCGTCGTATCAAATACGATGAAGAACGACTAGTCGGACTAGTTGTTCTATGCAACGGAATTTAAATTTTTCATGCGATGAAACCACATGATCCAAGAACGATTCTCGGATCGTTTCATCTAGAACCACATCAAGTATAAAGGAATAACTCTTGTAGAGTGGTTGATCGAGTCTCTACGAAAAGAAACCTCTTGTCTCAAGTCTGATCGTCAGAGAAGACGCTTGCGAGCGCGGGGATGAGTCGCGTGATCCTCGAAATCCAACAAGTTGATCCAAGCACGGTGAACTCTTGATCTCATCGTACGAGATCTAACACCTTCTTCGCGAGCGTAGAACTCCAAAGAAGATGGAGAATCGAAGAACGTCAATGCGGTGATGCGAGGGTTTGGTGGACGACCACCAAGAGAGAAGAGGAGATGAGGCTTGATGTGTGGAAGTGGGAGAGAGAGATGTGTCTCTATTGCATAATCCTATAGAGCATGGTATGCCTCTCTATTTATAGGGTTTCAGGATCCATGGATCACAATCCATGGTCGATACATAAAATCAATGGATGAGATTGATTTATGTTTAATCCAATGGTCAAAATTGTTGTTCATAAAATCCAACAACTAATAATTTAATTTAGATTAAATATATTTGATAAATTAAGTACAATTCAATACTAAATTAAATCAAACAAATAAGGAGATAATCATCATGGAGATAACATCTCCCCATGAAATATGGTGGACGGCCACCAATTCCATATAGGACTTCGTAGCCGTCCACTTGTTTCCATGTGGAGGCAATCTCATGAAATCTCATGAGATTGCATATCTCCATGAAAATATCCATTATTTCTTTCAACAAATTTTGTTGTGATTTATTCTACAAAAGTAATTCATAATTAATTTTGAAAATATTTCAATCTTGCCATTGGAAATTTGTGAATCACATTCACAACTCAAAACAAAATATAATTTACATTTTCAATTAATTACACAATGTGTATCCAATACACATCAATAATTAATTAACATATATAAATTATAATTAGCTCTCTCTAATACATTATAAATCATATTTATGATATATTATGATTAATTGGATATTTCTATCCACATTATTCTTATCTACAATAATTAAATCACATTTAATTATACTGGATAATTTCCACATGCATCAAGATAATTAAATCACATTTAATTATAAATTTCTCAATGCTTAGATATAATTCAACTATGGAATTATTTTTGATCCCTTTCAATTATAATGCGATTTCTCCACAGATACTTGGAGATAAGGACCGAGCGATTGTATTGTTCCATGTATAGTGACTTGGATATTGAGATCATATCTCAAATCTAGATCTCATGGACCTCCCACAGATGCTTGATGAAATCAAGACCGTAGATCTAATCTTCTCATTGCATCTGAATCTCATTCAGATCAATGTCCAATACATGGACTAAGATTAAGTCACTTCTCTACTGAGAGGAGTCACTAAAATCCAAACCTGTTTCATCACTCCCTCGGAATGGAAGCGTCATGGTTATACGTTTATGATCACATCACCCTTAGATATTCCCAACACCTGTACATCCTGCATACTGGAAGACCTATGATCGTCCTGAAGATATAAATCAATTTTACACTATCATCTTCAGGGTTTGATCACCAAGTTTCTCAATCTTGGTCATTGAGAATCGGTATAGATCATATGCTTTCCCAAAGCATATATCTTACCTTCAAATTCATGTCATGCTTCCAAAGCATGACGACCATGCATGGAATGTGATCTATCCCAATACCTCATGAGTGAGCTCATGTATTCCGGTTAACATGTGAACCTGTATGATCCCTTTGAGAGATCGTATTACTCATATGCCCTTACATGCACACCAGCTCGCCGGTGTATAGACCTTGATTAGGTCGTCAACCTATTGGTCTGCCAAATGTACATACTCAGACATAGTATAACACATATGTCTCTGGTCAGAGGATGCATGCCTATGTAGTGACAGTATTCAACATAGGTCTTTGGTTATCTCGATCTCGTCAAGTCAAACCATTGACTCAAATAATATGACATCTCCGAGTCACTATTCCCATGCAGAGGACCTGCATCAAGAGGTCAGTCAGATATCAACCAAATGAGAAAGGATTGCCATCTCCTACTCAGGTTAGAGATCATCACTTAACAATCATTTCATGATGCTTGATGAGTCCTCTATCTAACTCCTTAGATATTCATCCAAGCATCAGCCTCCATGATTCAATCAATGAATCAACAACTGTATGATTATCAAGTTGGCCATGGTACATAACCCTTATTGTACAGAGGGACCTTATAGTGCATTCATTCATTCAATCTCAGAAAGGGAGTGGAAAACAATCAATAACTTTTATTGATAAATCATTTATTACAATAACATTTATTACAGGAATGGTTTGCCTCGGGCTCACAATGCTAACAATAACATTAGACAACATATAATATGAAACACTTGACTCAATTGGTTATGAATCTCCATTTCATCATCTTTATTCTTACATTTGGCCTTCAATCCCTAGTTAAATGCATTTTATAGCATTATATTGTAAGAAACAACACTTATTAATTAAGCTATAAATATTGTATATAATTCTATATTTAAAGCCAAAATAAAAGAATAAAGAAAAGAAAAGAAAAAATTGAAATATCATAGGTATTGAAAAACCACAAGACCAAGTCAAGAATTGACATGGTCAACTAGGAATAAAGTAGGGGGAGATAAGGGCTAAAATTAACTCAAAAACCCTAATGTTTATTCCCCAATAAATAGGTTTTGTGATCGATTTTATTTTCTTATTTTTATACCTTAAATAAATCATCTTTGAACATGAAATTTGTAAATAAAAATACAAAGGAATAAGAAATTTATTTCATGTAAAAGTAATGACAGTGTGCCCTAGACACTCGGAATAAAGAGCCTCAAAGAAAACTTCACAGACATGTATCTTCTCCAAATGAACTCAAATTAACCAAACTCATATTTATTGTTCATAAAATTTAATTATCTATGTAATGAAGAAAGTTTCATTCAATTGGGAGCTAAGATACAAAAGTTATGTTTCTGACCCTCATTGTGAAATTTACTTGTATAAAATAATCAATTTATTTATTCTCTATATTTTTGACTTTTATTATAATTTTTTAAATATTATTTAAAGTACATGTACATAATTAAAATAAAATAAAATAATTAAAATATATTAAATAGATAGGTTTACCACAATACATATATGAAATATATTTGTATATACATATATAATAAATGTACATAATTATTTAAGTATATAAGTACACTCAGAAAAGTGTAATAAAAAATATAAGTGTGTTTATTTAAATAAGATATAAATATATACAATAACTGTATTAAATAAAAAATCTAAATACACAATAAAAAAATACACTATTTATAGGCAATATACCTATATTTGTACATGTAAAAAGTAACACCAAATAAATTCACTTGTAAAAATAAATAAAATTTATAATAAAATACTACATAAAATAATAAGTATTTTTTATATTTTAATAAAAAAATAATAAAATCATTTAATATTTTATATCGAATTAATAAAGTATTTATCCCTGTTTTTGTCGCCTAGCGTATTGACGTGGACCAATGGGAGACCGATCCCAGTTGACCTTGGTCAACTCCCTAGCCCCCCAGGTCTGCATGTGTCAGGTGCTAGTTGATTCTTTCATTTTTTAGCTCAATTCCTTCACAGATTTTCCTCCTCGATCATCAATCTTTCATGCCAGCCTCATTCCTCGACCGATGGAGTCCTGCATCGAGCTATCACCTCAGTCTATGTCGCGCATGTACATATACCCTCGCCAGAGCTCCTGTCACTTTTGATCCCTTCTTTTTTACCGAACCCCTCAGATCGACCCAAATTCTAGTCGAGAAAGGTGATAGCAGTTCCTCAGATGGTTTGCAGAGTGCGTGCAATGGAGAGGAGCGTGATCTGGGCATCGCAGCCGATCGCCTGGTAGAGCTCCACCATCTCCTTGCTTTGCAGGTCAAGCCATAATGTAATGGCTTTTTTGGGCAGATTTGAGCCTCAACTTTCATATCCTGCTTTTAGTTTAATTTTTAATCAACTACAGTAGCTTGGATTTTAAATTCGTAGTACATCGGAGCTCCTACCCTTGCCATTGTTCCCATCGTACCCGCCCGTGTTCTGATGCCCCTTCCACCTCCATCACCTTTCCCCTTCGTTTCTCCACGGATGCCATTTCATTCACCCTAATCTTCTTTGGGTCAGGACATTATCTCTCCACCACCACCCCTTTTCAGAGAGCACCATCCCTTCCCAAATATACATCCATTTCGCCACATAAAAGGTTAAGGCAGTTTACCCTCGACCCCTTTTTTGATCTGTGCAGGAGCCTGGAGCCCAGAGCCTTGTTAGAGGTGATATTGGAGCTAAAGTTGGTTCCCTAGATGCTCAGGCTTCTTCGAACTCCCATGATCTCTCCAATGGGTCCTGGACCTTTTTGAAGCCATCAACAGCTGCAGACAGTTGAGATGAATGAGTTGAGCACTAGAGCAGCGCTGATGAAGCTCGGAGGAGGAAGAAATCGAGGATCAAATATTTCCTACAGATTTGTTCGGCCCTGTTCTTAAGGAAGAGTAGTAGCTATTGGATCCTCCTTCCCCTCCAGTTTTAATCGGAGGCGTTAGATTGAGAGAGTCAACCATCATCAGATCTGTAGTGGAGATCTAATTCAGTCTCTCATCTGCGAACCCTCATCGGGCGATGAGGAAGCAACATGTTGATAAGTGAAGTAATCAGAGCTGTCCACCCGAGCATGTGGGTGTATTTTGCATTTCCTTCCCCACAGTTTTGTATTTTATATTTTGTCCTAAAAAGTTCATATGTAGTTGTTATATTTCTGTAAAATTTATAACCAGACTCCCAAGCTTTTAATAATTGCATTTAGGTCAGTCCACGTCACCTCGCGTGCATGTACACATGAGGGGACTGAGTATTTTGCACCTAAACCCTCTTGTTTTTGCATTTCCATTTAGCCCATTAGTTTTGAATTTTAGTGTAATATATTTTAGATAATTTGCATTGTGGACCCTCCACTACTTGATAATTACAAAAATACCTCATGGCAGTGCATTTTATATAGAATATTCGAGTCTTTTTGCAAGAATGCCCCTAAACTTTCATAGGGGGTTCAAAAAATAAGAAAGTCTTTTAGGAAATTACATAATGGTCCTTTCCAGCATTCTATATCTTTTTTGTTAATTTTTATTTTTATTAAATGTCATTTATGCTCTAAAAATTCTCGAAAAAATAGGTTAGATGTCTTAAATTTGGTTTTACCATATATATTTTTCTTAAGGCATTTTTCTTTATTTTTCTATTTATTTAATTAAAAATAGAATGTTTTCCCTTTTTACGTTTAAAAATACAAAAAAATGTAAAATCATCTTAAAAAATTCCATTCAAAATTTAGATATTATTTTTACTATATTTATCAACTACAGACTAGAAATCACTAAAAATAACAAAAGAAAATCACTAAAAATTTATAAGCTCTAAATTCATTATAAAAGGTATTGAAATTATCTAAAAATCCCAAACATTTATTTCTATCTCTGAATTTTGTTTATGTCATCTATTATATACTAAAAAGAGTTTTGGAAAATTTTGAGCTATTTATCTATTTTAAATTCCAAAATAATTCTGCCTTGTAATATGAGGTAATGTTTTGACATTTTTATTCATGTAAAAATCCAAGAAAATTATCCAAAATTATGAGAAAATATCAAAAATAGAGAAAATAATAATAATATAATATTAATTTTTTTTTATCAATTTTTAGTATTTATAGTTATATCTATAAATATAAGAGCCTATGTTATATATATAACTATATAAACTTAAGATATTATCATTATTATTATTATTATTATAAAAAATACTAACAAAATATTTTTAAACCCTTAAAAAGTAAAAAGGGCTATACCTTAAGGTATTTTCCTGATTTTTATATTTATTATATAATTATACATTATTTAATATATATATATATTCATTATTATTACATATATATATATACACACTATCTTATTAAACGGAAAAGAACTAAAAATCAGATTATATAAAAAGAAAATAAAATTTATGATTTAAAATATATAAAAAATAAAAAATATCATAAAATAAAAAAGTCATAAAAAATATAAAATAAAAAACAAATATAAAAAAAGAAAAGAAGGAGGAATATTTTGCCCATTCTATCATGTTTTCTCAATGAGTTCGACACTTTACATACTTAGACATATACATATCTTTTTTAAAGTTATAATAAAGTTTAACTCCACATTTACATTGCATTGTATTATTGTATCATTGTGGGTTAATTGTTGTTTGATGTAGTTTTCATGAGCGGTCCAATCGAGGGAGGTGCTATTAGAGTCATGTGCACCCACGCGAAGTGGAGTTGGCTTTTCAGCACAATCCAACATGAGAGAGCAACAATTGAGGTCCAAGAGAAATTTTTAGAATAATGTTATTTTGTACTTTTATTTTATTTTGTAATTTAATTAAGGGAGAGAGAGAGAAAGAAACATAGAATTTGTAATAATTAGAACTCTCAGGATACTATGACACTCTGAGTTCCATTGCCTAAGTGATTTTTTACTTGGGGGCCTCGCCAGATTTTTCACGATTTTCTCGCTTTTATTTTTCTTTGTTTCTTGTTTTTTGAGTTTTTTGCCTTTTTATTTTTATTTGATTTGTGTGATTGAGCCTTAACCTAGGACTTGCTTGCCCGGTAGTCTAAAATTCGAAGCCTTAATTATTTCATGTAACTATAGATACTATCGTTTGGACTTAGACAAATTAATTGTTGATTGCATAGATTTGAAACCGAGCACCGTGAGAAACTCTATACAATGCTAGTAGGATCCGTTGTTGCAGACACCGAAGAGTCTCCAAGAACAGACATTTGGGTTGCATTTTTGAGCAATTAGCATTTGTTCTTCACGATAATAACAACTCCTATACTAGGGTGATTTCATTAGCTTGCATTTGCATATAACATAGGTTTCAATTCTGTCTAGCATCCCGCACAAAAAGAGTTGGGAAGCAAGGTGAGTAATTCAGACTAAGCATGCATCATTGATTTCTCGCTTGCATTACTTTTCCAATCTCTGCTTTTATTTTGACCACCTTTGGATTCTAAAAGAATTGAAATCTCGTTAGGCATCATGTATGAAAAATATCAAAAAAAGTGAAACCAAAATAAAATCGGGACTATTAATTTTATTATACATTAAAATCAAACATAATTTGGATCCATTATTTTGGAAAGAGCAACTCCCCCATCGCACACAGGTTATATTTTGACTGAGTGAGGCACGTACACTTAAGGACTAAAGCCCCCATCCTGGACTTGTTCCCTAAGAACTTGGGTCGGATCTTGGGCCCTGTTACTTGCTGCAAGCACTTGCCTATAACAATAGACGGAGTGGTCCCGTTGATTGAGTAGGTGTGCAACACCGACTGGATCACAACCACTCTAGGAGACTACATCTGTGAGTTTGCATAACTTCTTGTAATTCACCTAACTCTAAAATTAAAAAGATATCGATCGATCTCTCATGGCCTTCACTGTGTCGAGTTGGTGAATTAGAGTTTGCTTTGTGCTTGATTTCTGACTTTGGATCGAAGCACATTTGTCTTCACTTCAAAGTTATCAGTCCTAAAGTATTTTGTTCTTTTTTATTTCTCGAGTCCTTTTTTTGTTCAACATCATCTACATAGTGATCATGGGTTACCCTTATCTCCAGCCGACTGTTGAGGCTTCTTTTCACTCATATCAAGTATTTCCTACTTTTTCAATTATTGAGTCGTTTTTTTGTTCAACATCAATTACATAGTGATCATGGGTTACCCTTATCTCCAGCTGGATGTTGAGGCTTCCTTTCACTCATATCACAGTGGGGTCAGCATCCCTGGTCCAGCTCAAGATGACTCTCTTCTTGAGCCATAATTTTACCTCGTTTAGTTCGACCTCAATCCTCGTGTGGTTGGGGTCCTATTCGGAACTTTGTCTCATATGTCTCTCCTTCTCTCTTCGTTCCCTCCCATGTCGCCTTCTTCTACCCTTAGGCATGTTGTGCTGCATGATGAGGCCCGCATTAAGGAGACCGTTGATATTATAAAGTCAGGAAACCTTGATGCTGGAATGAGTGTGTTCTAAATCACTTAAGAATGATATATTGTAGTATAGGAAGGCATAAAATGATCCATCAAAAACTACAATCTTTGAATGTTGTGAAGAATTTTTACTTGGTAAGTCTACCAAGGTCGAACACATGGAACTGTGATTTTTATTTGCGTAGATTCAAATTAATTTAAGTAATTAATTAATCACAATGTTAATCTCCGTGACAGAAAATAAGAAAAGAGATGCTATGCGATGTTGAAATTGCAAGGAAAAATAAATAGCGATGAAGTTTGGGATCTATGATAATTTCAATATTCAATTAAAATAATCAAATTGTTCTTGAAATAAAATTCATAGATCAAAAGAGAAAATTTCAAGAGAGATAATAAAATTAACCCTAAGCTGTAGACAAGAAGATTAATAATTTGTACTACTGCAAAATTGATAATTTTTAAGAAGAATGTTTGTCCTCAAAATTCATGTGATTTATTACTCAAATAGATAACTATCTAATCCAAGGAAATAGAGAAGTCCTTAAATTTGTCCCTACAAAGATTAAATCATCGAAGAATGATATTTTTTTAATAATCTATCCTTGAAGGAGCTTTTGTAATAGATTGAATCCCTCAATAAACACTCAATAAGAATTACAAGAGGTTTAATGAAATATCCCTAAATAAAATGAATTCTATTCTCAATAAGAAATTAATTCCTCCTCTGTGATATTCCTGCAAAAATGAATCGGATTAATGGAGCCCCTGCATAGATTAATTCTTTAATTAATAATTACAAATAACACAAGAGAAATAATCTCGTAAAATATCCTCAATTGGATACCTGCAAATTAAATCAAAATTATCTTAATAAGAATATTGCATAAAAATGTCAGAAATCAACCTGCATATGTCAATAAAGATCCTCAAATAATAATCATCAATAAATAGCTTCAGATCTTTCCACACGATAGATAAAATGAAAGGGCATAGAAATAGCTTCAAAATGACTTATGTTATGCTAAAATCGAAGTTTAAATGCAAAAGATATGACCAAATGAAGGTCTAGGTGCTTAAATGCAATAAAATAAATTTTTCTTCTTCAAAAGGGTCCTTGGAGGACTGATCTGCAATATTCAAAACCCATAGGACTTTTCTATAAATTCTCTAAGGCACTACGTGCGACACACGTGACTTGGACGACGGGGTATTTTCTGTAATTTATTGGATCGACAGGGGTTGTGGTGCAAAATCACCAGGCTAGCACGTGCTACGCACATGTTTCACCAGGCTCGAGCGCGGGTGGCGGAGGATTAGGACACAGAGCGTACATGGCAGCAGGAAGATGCTTTGGTCGACCCGAGCCTCAAGGTTTGGGACGATGCTTGGGAATAGTCAACGTGGTAGGCTAACAAGGCGTTGGTAACAGGTATGGCAGACCCGAGCCTAAAGGATTGGCCCTAGGCTCCGTCGGGAAATGTGATAAGCAGTGGGCCGTCGGATCAAGGGCTTTTTCCCGATCTGACGATCATGATGGCAAAGGCGATGACAGGGCTCAGAGTGAACTAGCGACGTATAGTTGGGGGTGTGCGAAAGAGGAGGTGGAACTGACCGAACAGAGGGCGATGATGAGGCTCGATCAGGGCAGTTGAAACTCGGAGGAGGAGGAGCCAGGCGTGTGGTGGAGTTTTAGCAAAACTGCTGGTCGCTGATGACAGGCGACTGATCTTGGAAGGCGGGTACGGTATGGCAAGGGGCGAAAGCAGATTTTCTATAGGGTGAAGCTCATGGTGGAAGGTGGTACGGGAGAATGTGCGTGGAGGTGACCAGGAAAGAAAGGAAGAAAGACGAAAGATAAGAGTAGAGGAGGAGGGCTATGCTTGGGGTTAGGAGCAAGAGCTCCGTCGGCTGATGATCGCCTCAACCACAGGAGAGGTCACGACAAGGCTCAAGATCTCGCGGGAGCAAGGAAGCAGGGGTCATAGCTCAGCCTCTGGATCAAGCCAATCGGGGTTGCTGCCACCGACCTTTAGGGATAATGGTGGATGGGGAGGATGGGCGTGACAATGTCTATTTTGAAGGTGCCACTGGGGTGGCATTACATGGATGAGGGGAAAAGGGCGATCAACGATCGAGGAAGGGGAGGGGTGGATGAACTAACTATTGTGGAAGTGGGGGAGGCGAACGATTGGAAGGGGAGAGGGTAAAGCACATGCGTGACACATACATGGCAGAATGTGTGCGACACATGCTGGTGGAGGGAAAGAGAACCTGGGCCACGTGTAGAGTACATGATCTGGGTATGGTATAGAGAGAAGAGGGGAGAGAGAGAGAGAGGAAGGAGAGAGAGAGGATTGAAGAAAAGATAGAGGGAAAAAAATTTAAAATTAAAATAGAAGTTAATGAAATAAGTAATAATTAAAATAAAAATAAATTCAAGGATTAAATAAAAGTAAAATAAAAATATAAAAAATAAATAAAGATAAAATAAATTGAAATCAATGAAAAATAAGAAAGAAATAGTAAATGAAGTCAAATTAAAAAGTGGTCAATACAAAAGTTGCTCGTCTCAACAAGATCTACAACTTTGTGAAGGATCCAAAATCTAACTAGGTCAATTATGCACAAACTATTTTTGGAGGTACTCTATTTATAATAAAATACTGAATTTTGTAATTTCTAATTTTTGTATTTTTAATTTAATTTAGTTAGTGGATTAATTTATAAACATATCTACATACTTAATCTATTTTTATGGATTTTTATTGGTTAGAAAAAAGGAAAATAAAAATAAAGATAAAATATACACAAAATATACATTGTTAGATATTTTGATTTCTTATTATTTTACTCTTTTTTTATAGATTTTAATTCTTTATGCCATATTAGTTAATTGATCAAAGAATAATTCATAGAAAGAATTAGGTTAAAATAAAGATTATTTACACATAAAATAATAAGCTCAATAATGGATAATTATTTACAAATTTTAAACCTAAGTCTAGCACAATTAATGAATGCTAATTAATCAATTGTAAGGGTATTAATTAGTGAATTTTTAAGAAGGTAGATGAACCATGGATTCATCAGTGCTTCATTTGGCGGATTTTGGATCTGAGTAGTGTGATGCTATTATCGAGGTAATTTTCAGTTACACACTAGGTAGAGGATGTGATCTCTAAGGTAATACTGATTGAGGATGATGCTACCAATGTCGTGTGCTTCCATTTCAATATACCGACCCTTGAGTCAGTTCTGCACATTTTGTTTCAGGAGCCTGTTGTACCACCACTGTTTGTACTTTAGGAGACATAGTCGGAACCAACATTGTCTCACCCATCCTACCGTCTCATCTATTTTCTCCTCCTAATGTTTAGATCCCCATTAAGCACATAGTTGATTTTGATCAATACTCCGAGCCATTCCAGTGTATGTTGTTTGGAGAGGACCTACACTTTCATATGCCACATCTTTTTAGCCACTCCCATCAGCCTTACATCCTCATGATTGATGAGAATGATAAATTTTTTGAGGATGAGAGTTTAGATGCTAGCATGACCCTAGCATGACCTCACTTTCCAACGATCAGCTTGCATTACGCCGCGAGGGTTTTCTGCAGGTGGATGCAACATTTTCTAGGAATTTGGTCTCACCTTATTATTATGCAACTGGTATGTCGAATGCAGAGATCGAGTCATCTGATTTATGTGACTCCTTTGAGTCCGCTCTCCTCAACGGCGCTCATGAGGGTCATCCCCGTTTTGTGGCATTCAATGATTTCTCTGCTCTTTAGACCATATGTCCATTGGATGCCGAGTTTCCTATAGAGTCTCCTGATCTTTACTCTTCATATCTTTGTGAGACTATGATTGATGTGGAGGATTTCATCACTGATCCATGGTTCTCCACATTTGATTTTATGGGCTTTTCACTCATTCCATTCTTACAAGCTGATTATTTCTTCTGAACCACAAGACCATGGATTAATTTTCATTTCTCTTCTCCCAGTGGTATATACCCACTTGATTACAAATACGGGTGTTCTTTTTTATTTTGTCATCGTTCTCACTACAAGAAGATGGTAAGAGTACACCATTCTTATGATATATGCGATCCTGAACCTTGACACAATGTTATCCTAACATTTGCAACCGGCTAGGGCATAAAACCTAGTGCTCATTGAGAGGCACCTCAATAATCCACACCTCCTTATATATGTGTTTCATCTTTTGTTCCTTCTCTCTTCCATTTGTCCTACACCTTAGATCTACCGTCTGATATTTGTGTCTATACTTCGAATGTACTTTGTCCTAAGTATAGGAGGGTGTAGACCGAATGTTCTTTCTCCGTTTTGTTTCGTCACTCCTATTGTTGCATATACTTAGGAATCTCTAATCATAAGGGAGTGATGCGTACATTCCCGCAACATAGTTTTTTTATTGATCTATTGGTCTCCTCGATTGTCTCCTGTCTTATTGATATTCCTGGCTTTACTAAGGCATCTTTTATCTAAGTATAGGAAGACACAATTCGAGTTGTTGATCTGTTCATTCCCATCCCTGACCTCCCTTCCTTGTGTATAGTTTATTATACTAAGGATTATTTGATCATAAGTATAGGGGGGATGACCGACTTCTCATTCTTTGATTCTTTAGTCGTTGTAGTATAGGCTTTTATATACTCAGTACGAGCTTTGTCTTCCTTTTTTCTCTCAGATCTATGAGGACATAGTTCAAGCTAAGTATAGAGGTCATATATATGTTGTATATACTTCAGCCATAACTCGTATTTTTGTATTTTCAATAATATGGTTATTTAATAAAATACACAAGAAATCTATGTAAATATAATCAATAAATTGGGTCAAAAATGTTTTACAAAATGATTTGAAAAGTGTCTTGAAAAATCTTTTGAAAACTACATGGAAATCTTTTTGCAAATTGTTTTCAAGCCTCTGTAAAAATATTTTGATTGTTGAAATTTCTTTTATTTGTGTAAATAAAATTTTTGAAAATCTATTTTCAATGATTTGAAAAATGGTTGCAAAAATACTTTGAAAAATCTATACATACTGCTTGAAAAATATTTGCAAAATGATTTTCAAATGTTGTAATGTTTGCAAAATTGTTTGTAAAAAATATTTTCAAAATATTTGTAAAATTGTTTTCATATTATTTTTATAACCATATACACAATCAAAGCAAATAAAGACTCTTTACTAACCTTATGTAGACAAACCTGTAAAAACAACTATCATTCAATATGTAGATTCCATGTGTAAACTACATTCTAATTCTTGTAAATACATATGCTCTACTATGTAAATATCTGTATATCATTATTTTAATAACTCTTTTATTTTATTTTTCAAAAATACTTAAAAAATTGAAGAATTCAAAACCCATAAAAATTTGCAAAACCTTTTTAAAAATCCAGAAAAAGTATGAAATAGAAAATGCTTCACAAAATGATTTTTCTGCATTGTACATAGCATTTGCATTTTTTGGATTTATAATGACAATTGAACTAGTCATAATAAATCCGGAGATTGGATCTTGGTTAGACCTTATTCCACTTAATCACAGGAACCTTATAGGAATTGGAATTGAGGCGCTTTAGGTCTGCTAGACATAATTCTTTGAGACGACAAGACTAACTTCAATGTCATTTTGACGTCCTAAGTAGAATGTTTCAAAACACACACATGACTCTTGTCGACAATGACCTAGCTTGCACACTTGCATGATATACATTGTTCAACTCAGTTGAAGTGGTAGAGGGCTAGATTTACCGGCGTGAGACACAAGCGAATGGAAACAAACAAAGTCATAATTATGTGACCATTATGCCCCAACCAATCCAGTAGCCATGAGGTCTAATGACAGAATGTTGTGGGTTACAATAATGCTTCAAAATAGGGATAGTCTACTGGATCAATAAGAAAAAGTCCTTATGTAAATGCTGATGTAAATAGTACTAAAAACTGCAAAATCAAAAATTCCAAAAAAAATAGAAGGGTGGAAATCAAAGAAAAGTCAATTACCATCAGAGTATGTACATATGTATTCAATAAACAAGCATGATATTCAAAGTCAAAGTATCCATGTGAGCTTGCAATCGAATGACTAGGCTACACTGTTCAAGCATCCTAGGATAGGTAGCTACCTGGCTACCATCCATTCTATTCTCCACCCCCTCTTCTTGAGCCGGTTGTACTTGAACTTAGAAGGGAATACCCCGCTTCTCGAGGAAAGAGCTACTATATTGGGTAATTAGGGTCACCATGTTGGAGAAGGCTAACTTTTACCGCTTCAGTTGAAAGAAGCTACATATCACTGACACGGTACAAGATAGACTCATAGTCATAATGGACTATGTATGACATTGACTTGTTCTGACCTAGTTTTTGAGGAGACTTGCGCGTAGTTTTGGGGTTCTTAGAGGCTATTGTGTTTCAAGTGTTAGCAATGTGAGCCCGAGGCGAACCATTCCTACAATAAATGTTATTGTAATAAATGATTTATCAATAAAAGTTATTGATTATGTTTGTTTCACTCCCTTTCTGATGTTGAATGAATGAATGCACTATAAGGTCCCTCTGTACAATAAGGGTTATGTACCATGGCCAACTTGATAATCATACAACTGTTGATTCATTGATTGAATCATAGAGGCTGATGCTTGGATGAATATCTAAGAAGTTAGATAGAGGACTCATCAAGCATCATCAAATGATTGACAAGTGATGATCTCCAGCCTGAGAAGGATATGGCAATCCTTTCTCATTAGGCTGATATCTGATCGACCTCTTGATGCAGGTCCTTTGCATGGGAAAAATGATTCGGAGGTATCAGATTAGTTGAGTCAATGGGTTGACTTAACGAGATCGAAATAACCAAAGACCTATGATGAATACTGTCACATCACAGGCAAACATCCTCTGACCAGAGACAGATGTATTGCTATATGTCTGAGTGTGTACATTTGGCAGACCAATAGGTTGATGACCTAACCAAGGTCTATAAACCGACGAGCTAGTGTGCATGTAAGGGCATATGAGTAATACGATCTCTCAAAGGGATCATACAGGTTCACTTGTAAACCGGGAGACATGAGCTCACTCATGAGGTATTGGGACTAATCAAATTCCATGCATGGTCGTCATGCTTTAGAAGCATGACATGAATTTGAAGGTAAGATATATGCTTTGTGAAAGCATATTATCTGTACCATATCCCAAGGACCAAGATTGAGAAACTTAGTGATCAAACTATGAAGATAATAGTGTAAAAGTGATCTATATCTTCAGGATGATCATGAGTCTTCCAGTATGCAGGATGTACAGGTATTGGGAATACCTGAGGGTGATTTGATCATAAACAATTGTATAAACATGACGCTTCCATTCCGAGGGAGTGATGACACAGGTCTGGATTTTAGTGACTCCTCTCATTAGAGAAGTGACCTAATCATAGTCCATGTACTGGACATTGATTTGAATGAGATTCAGATGCAATGAGAAGATTAGGTTTACGGTCTTGATTTAATCAAGCATCTATGAGAGGTCCATGGGATCTGGATTTGAGATGTGATCTCAATATCCAAGTCACTATACATGGAATAATACAATCACCCTATCCTTATCTCCAAGTATCTGAGGAGAAATAGCATTGTTCCTGAATGGTTCAAGAATAATTCCATAAGATCTAAGCATTGAGAAATTGATAATTGAATGTGATTTAATTATCATGATGTATTAGGAATTATCCAATATAATTAAATGGGATTTAATTATTATGGATAAAAATAATGTGGATAGTAATATCCAATTATTCATAGTATATTATAAATGTGATTTATAATGTATAAGACAGAGCTAATTATAATTTATATTTGTCGATTAATTGTTAATGTGTATTGGATATACATTGTCTAATTAATTGAAAATGTAAATTACATTTTGTTTTGGGTTGTGAATATGATTCACAATTTTGAAATGTCAAGATTGCAATATTCCCAAAATTAATTGTGAATTAATTTTTGGTGAATAAAATCCCAACAAAAGGTGTTGGATAAATAATAGAGAAAAATAAGGAGATATGCAATCTCATGGAGATCCATGAGATTGCCCACCCCACTTGGAAGGTGGTAAGCGGCACCCAATTCCTATATGGAATTTGTGTCCGTGCACCCTATTCCATGGGGTGGATTGATCTCCTTTGTAATCCTCTCATTATTTAATTGGTTTAATTTTGGGATTGATGTATATTTGATTTATCAAATATTTTTAATCCAAATTAAATTACAAGTTGTTGGCTTTTACAACAACAATCTTGACCATTGGATTGACATAAATCAATCTCAACCACTGATTTTATATGTCCCATGGATTGAGATCCATGGATCCCAAAACCCTATAAATAGAGAGGCATACCTTTCTCTCTTGTACATGCTATTAGTAACACATCTCTCTCTCTCTTTCTCCTCACACACCAACCCTCTCCCTCTCTCTCTTGGTGGCCGTCCACCATAACCTAGGAGAGGATCTCATCGACGCCCATGCCACCGCGCCGCCGCTTCGACGCTCTGCGGTTCTCTGTCTTCTTGGAGTGCTACGCTCACGAAGGAGACATTCGATCTCGTACGACAAGATCAGAAGCAATCGTGCTTGGATCATCTTGTTGGATTGCGAGGACAACGTGACTCATCCCCGCGCTCGCAAGCCGTTTTCCGACGATCGGACTTGAGACAGGAGGTCTCTTTTCTTAGAGACTCGATCAACCATGCTTCAAGAGGTATTGCATTATACTTGTTGTGGTTATAGATGAAACGATCCGAGAATCGTTCTTGGATCATGTGGTTTCATCGCACGAAAAATTTTAAATTCCGCTGCACCGAACAACTAGTATGACTAGTCGTTCTCCGTCGTATTCGATACGACGATCATGCTTCTGTGATGCGCTTGAGGATTTTTCATATATCCTAGAAGTGGTATCAGAGCCTTAGGTCGATGGTTTTAGATACGATCCACAAACCTAGGACGACTTGGGTTCGTGGAAGTCGCGAAAGTTTTTTATCGCATTTGATTTTCGCACTTCTGTTTAGTGAATAAATTCGGTACTGTTTAAATTGTTTAAACATGAATTTAACACTTGAAGTTTTTTCCCATTAAATAAGAAAACCATAGGATCTGAGTTTACGTAATTTGGATTTCATTTGCTCGAGATATGGTTGTTTTAATGAACATGTATGCACTGTTGCGGGAACTGCAATTCTTAACGTGATTAAAGTGTTAATTACTGTTTAGACTTGCCTCGAAATGCGTGAAACATCACTTGAGTTCTGTCCTAAATCAAATTAGCAATATATGAAAATTAATTTTGTCTAATCTGGATTTAATATGATTGAGATATGCCAATTTTAGTAAATAGGGGTCACTGCTGAAATTACAGTCCTAATCAAGAACCATGTGATTGTCAATTAAAGAAATTAATTGTTAATTTCAAGAAATAATTATGGAAAATATTTGAGAAATATTGGAAGATGATTATTTCCTTAATTGACTTGGCCTCAACCAATAATTGATTAGATTTGATCTAGATCATAATTGGAAACACAATCATCAAACTCCTTGCTTGAATAGGATTGGAAATTTGTCTAGCAAATTTCCTTATAATCAAAATTGTTTTGATTACTATATGGTACAATTTTGGTTGAAGAACCGATGATCATCTCAAGTACAAATTGATCTATTTTGCATTATCCTTTCCCGAGGTGGATATGGTGTCTAGTCGGAGATCGCTGGGGTAGCGGGTTGCAACGTATGTGGTCCGTCCCACTCTCGTCGGTACTGGCCATGACAGCGGGTAGGGACTGGATAATGCCGAAGAAATCAAGATGTATTTTCTAATTATTAAAATACGAATTAATACGTACTTTGAGAATAATACCATATATATTCAAGTAAAACAATCAAGTTTGATTGATTGAATTGGATTGATAATTAGTTTAATATGATTGAATTAATTATGTCCAATTAGAATACTCTAATATGGTTAGAGTTGATAATTCCCTTGGAAGAATTGATTATATGAACGTGATTCATGGTAATTAATTAAATTTGAATAAGAGATGGAGGATCACATAAGTGGCATCCATGGTCTCCCGTCAAGGTGAAGGGTTTCGTCGTCAGATATTATATGTAGGAGACGCCTGTCCGAAGTGACAGCTCCTGCATATGATCCATTTGGATTGGGCTCGTCGCTTCTCGAAAGAGTAAGGACGTATGCGTAGTGACCCCAATATCGGGTCCTCATTTTATTGGGGCGATATTGGATTGCGCATAGCGAGTTGTATTCCTGTTGACGGTTGGTTCAATTAATGACTGGTCAACATCACCTTAGGGGTGGTGGGCCCAGGTATTAAAGACTGAATTGGGAAACGCAAGTTGGACTTGCAAGGCAGAATGTGTTCTCGCTTCTCTTTATTAGAGTCATAGGTTCTCATATTATTGGGATATGACAAAGATAAAGAGGAGCTCCCAGTTCTTGCTTGAGATATAGCGGTAAGTATATCTCCTACTTTGAAAGTGATTAAGGGAATAAACTTTCATAGATAAATAGCAAGACTAATTTGATTTAAAATGCCTTGATCAAATAAAATTGAATTGAATATATGATTAATATGTTCTAATATAGTGCATTCTTAATTTCAGAAAATGAAGTCCATGAACCCATCGAGCATGCTTCTGGAAGTCAACCAGTTGACTAGACCGAATTACTCAGACTGGATCCGTAATTTGGAGCTTGTACTCTCGGCTGAGCGCATCAGTTATGTGCTCTCAGAAGACAAGCATGAAAACCCTAAATCTTAGGAAGAAAAAGCATATAATGACAAGTATGATGAAGATCATGTCTTGGCTAGATGCTACATCTTGGGTTCTCTCTCCAATGTTCTTTAGAAACAACATGTGGAGATGAGTACTTGCCAGGAGATTATGTAGAATCTGAAAAGATATGTTTGGTGACATTAACTGCACCCAGAGGTACAATGTTATGAAAGAACTCGTTCGCTGCAAGATGCAGGAAGGGACTTTGGTCCATGAACATGTACTCAAAATGTTTGGGTACTTATCGGAGCTGGAGACTCTGGGGGCAACCATGGATGCATACATGTAATCCGATTTTATTCTGCTATCGTTGCCCAAATGTTTCAATAACTTTGTGGTGTCATTCCACATGAACAAGCTGGAATTGACAAATGCTGGGCTTCTTGCTGCATTAAAGTCTGCAGAAGACGTAATGAAGAAAGATGGTCCCGCTGGCAGTGCAATGGTTGAACAGGTCAGAGGGAAGCGCGGTCAGAAGTATGGTTCTCGGAAGGGCCCAACACATAAGAGAAAGAAGAAGGGACAAAGTGTTGGCTCATCTTCCAATGCATCCACTCTAATGGTGTCGAAGAAAACCGACGTCTGTCACCACTGCAAAAAGCCGGGGCACTGGAGGCGTAATTGCCCGGATTACCTGAAGTCGATCGACAAAGGTAAAGCCCCAGCAGGTATGAAATCTACTTTTATCATTGAAACAAGCTTTCTCGTTGGATGAGAAGGAAGTTGAATTGTTGATTCTAGTGCTTCTATTCATGTATGCAATTTGTTGCATTTGTTTCAGGAAACTAGAAAACTTGAGGAAGGGGAGATAGTCATCCAGATGGGATCTGATGCAAGTGTTGCAGCAGTCGCCGTCGGGACTTGTCGGCTATCATTATCTAGTGGTAGAGTCCTAGTACTTAAAGAGTGTATTTATGTACCTGAAGTCAGGAGGAATTTGATATATGTATCTAAGCTAGTTAGAAGTGGATATTTATTCCTATTCTGTAATAAGTTAGTCATTAATCATTATGATAAATATATTGCAGATGGTATTTTGACTTCTGGTGGACTCTATGAATTATGCATTGATGAGCATGTTATGAATGTTACAACCACTAATAAAAACCTTAAAAGATCCGGGAATAATAAAAATCATTCAAACATGATTTGGCATCAAAGGCTTGGTCATTTATCTGTTGATAGGATCAATAGATTGATAAAGGATGGACCTTTGGATTTTCTACAGGTTTAGTCTTTGCCTACCTGTGAACATTGTATTCGAGGTAAAATGACTAGGATGCCTTTCCGTAACAAGGTTACTAGATGCGAAGGTATTATTGACCTAATACATACCGATGTATGTGGTCCCTTCAGTACCATGACTCGAAATGGATATCGATATTATTTGACGTTTATTGATGACCATTCGCGATACGGGTTTGTCTTCCTATTACGTCATAAATCTGAAACCTTTGAAAAGTTCAAAGGATTCAAGGATTTGGTTGATAACCAAACCGATAGAAAGATTAAACGGATTCGATCTGATCGAGGTGGCGAGTACCTCTCAGATGAATTCAAGGAATACCTTAAGGAGAATGGAATCCAATCTCACTACTCCTGTAACTCCCCAACTTAATGGTGTTGCTGAAAGACACAACAGGACCATCATGGATATGGTCCGTTCAATGATGAGTAAAGCACATTTACCACTTAGTTTCTGGGGATATGCAGTAGAGACTGCAATATATATCCTGAATAAGATTCCCAACAAATCTGTACCTAAGACTCCTCATGGGCTATGGTATGGAACCAAAGCTAGTGTTAATCACTTGAGGGTTTGGGGATGCTTGGTTCATGCGAAGAACGTGGACGCAAGCAAGCTGGAATCTTGCACTCGTGAGTGTTACTTCATTGGGTATGTTAGAGATGGTATTGGATACCAGCTCTATGACCCTGAGACCCAAAAGGTTTTTGTCTCTAGAGATGTGAAATTTCTGGAGGATGATTTCCTTAAAGGTTAAGACAAAAATGAATTAGAGGAACTCACAGAATCCCCTGAGGATTCTGAGCTTCCTAGACCAGAAACCGAAGAAGTAAATAAAGGTGAAACACCCATACCTCTTCAAAGGAGTTCGAGAGTGGTTGCGCCACCTGAAAGGTATGGATTCCATGTGTCAAGTGAAACTGATAATGATCCTACTTCATTTGATGAAGCACTCGTGGATCATGACATGGATAGATGGATGCTAGCAATGAAGTCAGAAATTGACTCCATGCATAAGAATGGTGTATGGACCTAGAGGATCCACCTAAAGGGGTAAAACCCATTGGGTGCAAATGGATCTTCAAGAGAAAGAGGGGGCCTGATGGGAAAGTAGAGACTTTCAAGGCACGGCTCATAGCCAAGGGCTACATAAAGAGAGAAGGAATCGACTACGATGAGACATTCTCTCCTGTGGATATGTTTAAATCCATCAGGATATTGCTAGCTATAGCTGCATATCTTGACTACGACATCTGACAGATGGATGTCAAGACGACTTTCCTCAATGGATACCTCGAGGAGGATATCTACATGGAGCAACTCCAGGGCTTCATGACTGAGGATGGCAAAGTATGCAAGCTGAAGAAATCCATCTATGGGCTCAAGCAAGCTTCTCGTAGCTGGAACATCAGATTTGATGAAATCATAAAGAGTTATGATTTTGTGCAGAATCCTGATGAACCTTGTGTATACAAGAAGCTTAGTGGGAGCGCCATTATGTTCATCGTGCTTTATGTAGATGACATCCTTATCATTGGGAATGATACATGGATGATGACCAGTGTGAAGATTTGGTTGTCCCATACCTTTGAGATGAAAGATCTTGGAGAAGCCTCTTACATCTTGGGTCTGAAGTTGTTCAGAAACTGAGAGAAGAGGATATTAGCATTGTCACAACATGGATACACTAAGAAGATTCTTGAACGATTCCGTATGGATAGTTCCAAGAAAGGATTCCTACCCTTAAGACATGATATCCACCTGTCTAAAGGAATGGCTCCTCAAACTATTGAGGAAAAGAAAGCCATGGCTGGATGTCCTTATGCATCAACTGTAGGAAGCTTAATGTATGCCATGATGTGCACTAGGCCAGATATCTGCCAAGCAGTGGGAGTGGTAAGTCGTTACCAATCCTGCTATGGAGAACAACACTGGAATGCAGTAAAGAACATATTTAAATATCTAAGACAGACACAAGATTACATCTTGGTCTATAGAGATGGTGATCTACAAGTCTTGGGATATACATATTCTGACTTCCAATCGGATATTGATGATCGAAAGTCGACATCAGGGTTTGTGTTCCTGTTGAATGGTGGTGCTATGAGCTGGAGAAGCAAGAAGCAGGACACTACAACAGATTCAACAACAGAAGCCGAATACATTGCCGCATCGGATGCTGCAAAGGAGGCGGTGTGGTTGCGCAAGTTCGTGCTGGAGCTTGGCATAGTTTCCTCAGATACTCCCATCCCGCTACTCTGTGATAACATGGGAGCCATTGCCCAGGCGAAGGAACCCAGATGGCATCAAAAGAGCAAGCACGTAGAAAGGAAATACCACATCATTCGAGAGATTCAAAAGCGTGGTGACATCATCATCACCAAGGTGGCCTCTGCCGACAACGTTGCCGATCCTCTTACCAAACCTCTGACACATAAGGTTTTCGACCAGCGTGTAATGAGTATGGGTTTAAGGATTGTTCTTGAATGGTTCTGAGGGCTAGTGGGAGATTGTTAGCAATGTGAGTCCGAGGCGAACCATTCCTACAATAAATGTTATTGTAATAAATGATTTATCAATAAAATTTATTGATTATGTTTGTTTCACTCCCTTTCTGATATTGAATGAATGAATGCACTATAAGGTCCCTCTGTACAATAAGGGTTATGTACCATGGCCAACTTGATAATCATACAACTGTTGATTCATTGATTGAATCATAGAGGCTGATGCTTGGATGAATATCTAAGGAGTTAGATAGAGGACTCATCAAGCATCATCAAATGATTTACAAGTGATGATCTTCAGCCTGAGAAGGAGATGGCAATCCTTTCTCATTAGGCTGATATCTGATCGACCTCTTGATGCAGGTCCTCTGCATGGGAATAATGATTCGGAGGTATCAGATTAGTTAAGTCAATGGGTTGACTTAACGAGATCGAGATAACCAAAGACCTATGATGAATACTGTCACATCACAGGAAAACATCCTCTGACCAGAGACAGATGTATTACTATATGTATGAGTGTGTACATTTGGCAGACCAATAGGTTGATGACCTAACCAATGTCTATACACCGGCGAGCTGGTGTGCATGTAAGGGCATATGAGTAAAATACGATCTCTCAAAGGGATCATACAGGTTCACTTGTGAACCGGGAGACATGAGCTCACTCATGATGTATTGGGACTAATCAAATTCCATGCACGGTCGTCATGCGTTAGAAGCATGACATGAATTTGAAGGTAAGATATATGCTTTGTGATGGCATATGATCTGTACCATATCCCAAGGACCAAGATTGAGAAACTTAGTGATCAAACTATGAAGATGACAGTGTAAATGTGATCTATATCTTCTGGATGATCATGAGTCTTCCAATATGCAGGATGTACAGGTATTGGAATACCTGAGGGTGATTTGATCATAAACGATTGTATAACCATGACGCTTCCATTCCGAGGGAGTGATCACACAGGTCTGGATTTTAGTGACTCCTCTCATTAAAGAAGTGACCTAATCTTAGTCCATGTACTGGACATTGATCTGAATGAGATTCAGATGCAATGAGAAGATTAGGTTTACGGTCTTGATTTAATCAAGCATCTATGAGAGGTCCACGGGATCTGGATTTGAGATGTGATCTCAATATCCAAGTCACTATACGTGGAACAATACAATCGCCCTGTCCTTATCTCCAAGTATCTGAGGAGAAATAACATTGTTCTTGAATGGTTCAAGAATAATTCCGTAAGATCTAAGCATTGAGAAATTGATAATTGAATGTGATTTAATTATCATGATGTATGAGGAATTATCCAATATAATTAAATGGGATTTAATTATTACAGATAAGAATAATGTGGATAGTAATATCCAATTATTCATAGTATATTATAAATGTGATTTATAATGTATAAGAGAGAACTAATTATAATTTATATTTGCCGATTAATTGTTAATGTGTATTGGATACACATTGACTAATTAATTGAAAATGTAAATTACATTTTGTTTTGGGTTGTGAATATGATTCACAATTTTCCAATGTCAAGATTGCAATATTCTTTAATTGTGAATTAATTTTTAGTGAATAAAATCCCAACAAAAGTTGTTGGATAAATAATAGAGAAAAATATGGAGATATGCAATCTCATGGAGATCCATGAGATTGCCCACCCCACTTGGAAGGTGGTGGGCGACACCCAATTCCTATATGGAATTGGTGGCCGCCCACCCTATTCCATGGGGTGGATTGATCTCCTTTGTAATCCTCTCATTATTTAATTGGTTTAATTTTGGGATTGATGTATATTTGATTTATCAGATATTTTTAATCAAAATTAAATCACAAGTTGTTGGCTTTTCCAACAACAATCTTGACCATTGGATTGACATAAATCAATTTCGACCATTGATTTTATATGTCCCATGGATTAAGATCCATGGATACCAAAACCCTATAAATAGAGAGGCATACCTTGCTCGCTTGTACATGCTATTGGTAGCACATCTCTCTCTCTCTCCTCATACGCCAACCCTCTCCCTCTCTCTCTCGGTGGCCGTCCACCATAACCCTAGGAGAGGATCTCGTCGACGCCCACGCCACCGCGCTGCCGCTTCAACGCTCTGCGGTTCTCCGTATTCTTGGAGTGCTACGCTCACGAAGGAGATGTTCAATCTTGTACAACGAGATCATGAGAAAGTGCTTGGATCATCTTGTTGGATTGCAAGGACAACGCGACTCATCCCCGCGCTCGCAAGCCGTTTCTGCGATGATCGGACTTGAGACAGGAGCTCTCTTTTTTTAGAGACTTGATCAACCACGCTTCAAGAGGTATTGCATTATACTTGTTGTGGTTATAGATGAAACGATCCGAGAATCGTTCTTGGATCATGTGGTTTCATATCATGAAAAATTTTAAATTCTGCTGCACTGAACAACTAGCACGACTAGTCGTTCTCCGTCGTATTCGATACGATGATCACGCTTCCGTGATGCGCTTCAGGATTTTTCCCATATCCTGATCAAGTCCACATCCCAGTAACGTTCCGACGAAACCTAAATTCCAAAAGTCCAACTAAGCTCCAAACTTTGATTTTATGAAGATAGATTTAAAAGTTAAAATCAATGCAAGTTCTTTCTTTTTCTTTTCTTTATTTTCTTTTTCTGCACTTATAGGCATAAGTATTTGCTATGGACTAGCAAAGGCAGGTATAGGGGGGTGATGAATCTCCATTTCATTACCTTTATTCTTTCCTTTTAGCCTTTAATCCCTAGTTAAATGCATCTTTATAGCATTATTTTATTCAAAATAACACTTATTATATGATGTAAATATTGTATACAATGCTACATTTAAAACTAAATAAAAGAATAAAGAAAAGAAATGAAATGAAATACCATAGGTATTGAATAACCCTATACCCAAGACTAAGTCAAGAATTGACTTGGTCAACAATGTATAAAGTAGGGGGAGATAAGATTCGAAAATAACTCCAAAACCCTAAATTTTATTCCCCAATAAATAGGTTTTTGGACCCATTTTATTTTCCATTTTTTATACCTAAAATCAATAATATTTGAACATGAACTTGTAGATAAAATACAAAGAAAAATATAAAATTTATTTCTTGTGAAAATATTACACAATGTGCCCTAGATACTTAGAATAAAAAGTCGTAAAGAAAACATCACAGAACTGTATCTTCTCCATATGAATTCAAAATTCACCAAACTCTCCTTTATTGTTCATATAATTGAATTATCTATTTAATGAATTATTCAATTTCAATTTAAGATGCACAAGTTAGGTTTTTGGCCCTCATTGTGCAATTTACATGTATAAAATAATCAATTTATTTATATTTATATTATTCAATTTTATATTTTTATAGTTATATATATTATTTAAAAGACATGTACATAATTAAAATAAAATAAAATAATTAAAAATATATTAAAATATATTGGTATACCATAATACATAGATGAAATATACTTGTATGTTCATATATAATAAATATACATACTCATTTAAGTATATAAGTAAACGCTAGAAAATGTAATAAAAATATATGTATGTGTATTTAAATATGTCAAAATATATAAATAAGTGTATACATTAATAAAATTTAAAATACAAAATAAAACTAAAAAATATTATATAGGTAAATATACCTATATTTGTACATGTAAAAAGTAACATCCAATAAATTAACTTGTAAAAAAAATTAAAATCATAATAAAACACTTTAATAAAATCATTTAATATTTTGAATGGAATTGATAAGGGATTTATCCTTGTTTATGTTGCCTAGCGTGCTGACGTGGACCAATGGGACACCAGCCCAATTGACCTCGGTCAACTCCCCGCCCCCTTGGTCTACGTATGTTAGTTGTAATGCCCCCACTTCCTCAATTTGTCCCCATTGGTTATTTCATTTTTTAGCTCAATTCCTTCACAGATTTTCCTCCACGATCATCGATCTTTCACGCCAGCCTCATTCTACGATCGATGGAGTCTTACATCAAGTTGCCACCTCAGTCTAAGTCATGCATGTAAATATACCTTGCTGGAGCTGTTGTCACTTTTTGATCCCTTCTTTGTCACCGAACCCCTCAGGTCGACCCAAATCCAAGTCGAGCAGGGTGACATCAGTTCCTCTGAAGGTTTGCAGCGTGTGTGTAATGGAGAGGAGCATGATCTGGCATTGCCGGTGACCGCCTGTTGGAGCTCCACTTCGCTTCTTGCTTTGTAGGTTGAGCCATAGTGTAATGGCATTTTAGGTAGCTTTTATCCTTAGCTTTCATTTCCTGCTTTTAGTTAAATTTGTAATCGATTGTAGTAGCTTGGATTTTAAATTCGTAGTTCGTTGAAGCTCCTGTTTCGACCACTGTTCCCACCCCAGTAGTGTTCTGACTGCTTCCACCTCCATCACCTTTCCTCTTCAATTCTCCATGCCTCGTGCAGTTCCATTCACCATGATCTGCCCAAGGTCAGGACATCAGCTCTCCTCTGCCTCCCTCGTAGGAGAGCACCATCCCGACTCAAATCCGCTTCCATTTCGACAAATAACGAGTCGAGGCAGTTTGCCCTCGTCCCCTTTTTCTACCTGTCAGGAGACTGGAGCCTAGAGCCTTGTTGGAGGAGATTTTGCAACTATACTTGTCTCCTTGGATGCCTGAGCTTCTTCGACCACCCAGTACCTCTCCGATGGGTCCTGTACCTTTTTGAAGCCATCATCGGTAATGAGTTGGGCACCAGAGCAGCATCAAAGAAGCTTAGAGGACGGAGAAATCGAGGATCGAAGCTCGCATGTAACGTTTAGAAGTTGTGACCAGTTCTTGCAATCTGACCTCACAAGTTTCTACAGGATCGTCTTGATTTCTCGCTTGGACAATTTTGCCAAGCCATTTGACTGAGGATGATAAGGAGATGTGACTCGGTGATCGTTGTCGTACTCCGTTAGTTTCTTGACTTCTTTGTTGATGAAGTAGATACCTCCGTCTGATATCAGTATCTTCAGTATCCCAAACAACGATATGATGTTATCTTTCAGAAATCTACAAACAGTTCTGCTATCTGTGACTCGAGCAGGGATAGCTTCAATCCATCGACTCACATAATCTACGACGAGCAAGATGTATTCATAGCCTTGACTGCTAGAAAATGGGCCCATGAAATGAGTGCCCCATGAATTAAACACATCATATATATGTATAAATTTTAGGAGCATGTTGCCTTTAACACCAAGCGGTTTTTCCCATTTTCTGGCAGTTGGTACAGACTTTAACATCTTCATTTGGATCCTTAAATAGTGTAGGCGACCATAGGCCACACTGTAGTATCTTTACTACCGTTCCACTTCCAAAAGGGTGTCCACCATATTCGAGCTTATGATAGCTCTTGAGGATACTTGTGTACTCCTGATGAATAAAATGCAATCTCTACCTTCCCTGAATAAGTATGGGTCTTCCCACTAGTAAAAGTGAATGTCAGACATGAAGTTGTCCTTTTTGATTCTCGTCCAATCTTGTGGAACCTCCCTAGAGATGAGGTAGTTCACAACATTGGCATACCATGGAAGAGGCACAATGCTGAGGATGGATTCATCAAGAAATGTATTTATGATCTATGTACTTCTCAGTTGAGTATCTTGGCATTTTATTCTGGACAGATGGTCTGCTACTACATTCTGAACTCCAGGTTTATCTCTGATTTCTATGTCAAATTCTTGGAGGAGAAGGATCCATATGAGTAAACGTAACTTGGCATCCTTCTTCTGCTGGAGGTACCAGATATCAGAGTGGTCAGTAAAAATTATGACTCTGATCTTAGAAGATAGGATATGAATTTCTCTAAAGTGAATACTACTGCCAGCAACTCTTTCAATGTGACTGTATAATTCCTTTGTGCATTATTAGGAGTCTTGTTGGCGTAGTGGATATCATAGGGCAATATATCTTTTTTTGTCCAAATATAGAGCCCACTGCGAAATCTAAGGCATCCATCATGATCTCAAATGTAAGTTACTAATTAGGTGGCTATAGGACAGGAGCTTGAGTAACCAGTTTTTCAACTAATGAAATGATTGGAGAACTTGCTGATCTACAATGAACTCGATCTCCTTGCAAAGAAGCTTGGTTCGAGGTCAGGCACGCTTGCTGAAGTCCATGATGAATCGACGATAGAAGACGACATGCCCCAGAAATGACATCACATTCTTCATATTCTAAGGTGGCTTGAGTTTATAAATTACGCCCACCTTCAGCGGGTCGACCTCCATGCCACGCTTGGAGACGACATGGCCCAGCACGATACCTTCAGTAACCATGAAGTGGCTTTTTTCCCATGATAGTACACGATTGACTTTACGATATTTATGTAGTACTCTGTCTGGGTGCATGAGGCGTGAATCAAAACCATCACCGTAGACAGAGAAATCATCTGTGAATACTTCGAGAAAACTCCCGACCATATCAGCAAAGACAACTAGCATACAGCTTTAGAAAGTAGCTAGGGTGTTACAGAGTCCAAAGGGCATTCTTCAAAATGCATATGTGCCGAACAGGCGGGTGAATGTTGTCTTATTCTAGTCTTTAGAGGCTAACGCCACTTTGTATATCCGGAGAACCCATCTAAGAAGCATAAGTATTCTTTCCCTGCAAGTCTCTCAAGGACTTGATCAACGGATGATAGAGGGAAATGAAGCCTCTTTGTCACTGAGTTCAGGCGACGGTAGTCAACACACACCTGCCAAGTCGTTGGTACTTGGGTAGGGATCTCCTCTCCTTGGTCATTCTTTACTACAGTAAGCCCTGATTTCTTAGGAGCTACATGTAGGGGGCTCACCCATTTGGAATCGGAGAGAGGATAAATAAAGCTTGCTTCACACCACTTCATTTTTTTATTTATAATGGCATCCTAAAGATTATGGTTTAATCTTCTCTGAAATTCTTGAGACGGTTTGAAATCATCTTCAAGATATATATAGTGTGAACACAAAGCTGGATTTATCCCAAAGAGATTCGAGACTTTCTAACCAAGTACCTTACGATTCATTTCTACAACCTCGAGAAGTCGAGAATCTTGATCCGAGGTCAGCCTGATGCTAAAAATGGTCAGATACTTGTGTTCTTCACCTGAAAGGAAAGCATCATTCGGACCCTATCTAGAGCGATTTGTATTCTATTAATTATTGAGCTTGCCCACGGACACTTCAGATACTGTGTTGATACAGGGCTATTTTGCTAATTTCAATGAGATGATGCTCATCTCTGTCACTGCTGGTTCTGAATAAATGTGCTGGACATATCTACAATGAATTCTTCATGTTCGGCCTGACTAAAATCTTCTTTGAACATGATGATCAGTGACTCGGATTATGACTTAGTATCCTAGTCTACAAGGAAGCATGGACTGACCGTTCTCTCCTGGTCCTACTCAGAAGAGAGGATTTCCCGTGTGACAATGCCATTTAGAGAAAGATGTTGATCGCTGACATCAACAATATCACCGTCTTCTGTAGCCGATTCTAGCTTCCCTCCATAAGATGTGGTTTTTGTCTCACTGACCATATCCATGGCGTCTTTATCACTATTGGAGTGGAAGGTGATCTTTGCAGACCTGTACTCAACAACTGACTCGACTGCGTGAAGGAACGGTCAACCAAGAATAATGGTGGTTTGGAGTAACGATGCAGGAGAGTCCTTATCTAGGAGAATGAAATCTACCAGGAATCACATGTCCTACACACTCACAATAACGTCCTTCAATAGACCTCTGGACTGCTTTATAGATCTATCTGCAAATTGTAGGATCATTCTTATAGTCCTAAGAGGTCCAAGCCTGAATTCTTGTAGTAGTAAGGAGGGCATGATGTTTATTAACGACCTGCTATCAAGCAGAGTGTGCTCAAAAACTTAGTCAAAAATCTAGCATCTGATGTTGGGTTGTCCCTTGTCTTTCATTCCCTAGATGTCACTGATTGCATTCACTGTAGCCATGTCAAGATATATTTATCTCCTCAACTGCATCTGTGTTTACGGTTCTAACGCTTTGAGGTACATGCTTGTTTCAATCCTTTCTTCACAACTGGCATGTATTCCATGGCTTTCATCAATGGTATTTTTAATATAATATTTTCAATATTCTCAACAACGGTAGGGTCGGATAATGCATTCTTCAAATTATTAATTTTTTGGTATTTTTCATTTCATCAGAAAATAGAATATTCACAAAGGAAAATGCATTATTCTTAATTACACAATTATTTACAGATGGTTTGTCAAAAGATGGGATGTCATGCAAAATAGATAAAAAGTTATCCACATGAGCTTGGGCTTTGTCGGACTGGGTAGTAAGCACTGTTGGTGCTGGCTCCTCCAATACGAGTCCTACCGGGCTTCGGATCTTCATTTCTTTTTGTAATTTTTTATTTTGCTATTTTTTTTGTAATTTTTCCTCTTGAGGGTGGTGGTGGGTGGTTGGTGTTTCTCCTCCATCATCTTCTTCCTCACCAAGCTCTGCTGCTGGACTGAGTGATGCAGAAGATGACCCACTAGAAGATGCTTTATTTTCACCTCTGCGGTGTCTAATGGCTGCAATACTCTAACGCTCCGAAGAGTCATAACATCAGACCACATATAATACGAAACACCTGACTCGATTGGTGATGAATCTCCATTTCATCATCTTTATTCTTACATTTGGCCTTCAATCCCTAGTTAAATGCATGTTTATAGCATTACATTTTATGAAATAACACTTATTAATTATGCTATAAATATTGTATATAATGCTATATTTAAAGCCAAAATAAAAGAATAAAGAAAAGAAAAGAAAAATTGAAATATCATAGGTATGGAAAAACCCCAAGACCATGTCTAGAATTGACTTGGTCGACTAAGAATAAAGTAGGGAAGATACGAACCAAAAATAACTCAAAAACCCTAATGTTTATTCCCCAATAAATAGGTTTTGTGACCAATTTTATTTTCTTATTATTATACCTTAAATCAATCATCTTCGAACATGAAACTTGTAAATAAAAATACAAAAGAATAAGAAATTTATTTCTTGTAAAAGTAATGCACAATGTGTCCTAGACACTTGGAATAAAAAGCCGTAAAGAAAACTTCACAGACATGTATCTTCTCTATATGAACTAAAATTAACCAAACTCATCTTTATTGTTCATAAAATTTAATTATCTATATAATGAGGGAAGTTTCATTCAATTGGGAGTTAAGATGCAAAAGTTATGTTTCTGGCCCTCATTGTGAAAATTATTTGTATAAAATAATTAATTTATTTATTCTCTATATTTTTTGACCTTTTATTTTTTATAATTTTTAAATATTATTTAAAGTTCATGTACATAATTAAAATAAAATAAAACAATTAAAACATATTAAAATAAATAGGTTTACCATAATATATATATGAAGTAAATTTGTATATACATATATAATAAATCTACATAATTATTTAAGTATATAAGTACATTGAGAAAAATGTAATAAAAATATATGTGCGTTTTTTAAATAAGTTATAAATATATACAATAACCGTATAAAATAAAAAATCTAAATACAAAATAAAAATAAAATACACTATATATATGTATGCAATATACCTATATTTGTACATGTAAAAAGTAACACCTAATAAATTCACTTGTAAAAATAAATAAAATTTATAATAAAATACTACATAAAATAATAAGTATTTTTATATTTTAATAAAAATAATAAAATAATTATCGAATTAATAAAGTATTTATCCCTATTTTTGTTGCCTAGCATGTTGACATGGACCCATGGGAGACCAGTCCCAGTTGACCTCGGACAACTCCCTAGCCCCCCCCGGTCTGCATATGTCAGGTTCTAGTTGATTCTTTCATTTTTTAGCTCAATTCTTTCACAGATTTTCCTCCTCGATCATCGATCTTTCATGCCGGCCTCATTCCTCGATCGATGGAGTCATACATAGAGCTTTCACCTCAGTCTAAGTCATGCATGTACATATACCCTCGCCAGAGCTCCTGTCACTTTTTGATCCCTTCTTTTTCACTGAACCCCTCAGATTGACCCAAATTCTAGTCGAGCAAGGTGATAGCAGTTCCTCAGATGGTTGCAGAGTGCGTGCGATGGAGAGGAGCGTGATCTGGGCTTCACCATCGATCGCCTGGCGGAGCTCCACCATCTCCTTGCTTTGCAGGTCGAGCCATAATGTAATGGCATTTTTGGGCAGCTTTTAGCCTCAGCTTTCATTTCCTGCTTTTAGTTTAATTTTTAATCAACTACAATAGCTTGGATTTTAAATTCGTAGTTCGTCGGAGCTCCTACCCTTGCCACTGTTTCCACGGTACCCACCTGTGTTCTAATGCCCCTTCCACCTCCATCACCTTTCCCCTTCGTTTCTCCATGGATGCCATTTCATTCACCCTAATCTTCTATGAGGCAGGACATCATCTCTCCACCACCATCCCTTGTCGGAGAGCACCATCCTTACCCAAATCTAAATCCATTTCACCAAATAAAAGGTCAAGGCAGTTTACCCTCATCCGCTTTTTCGCTCTGTGCAGGAGCTTGGATCCCAGAGCCTCATTAGAGGTGATATTGAAGCTAGACTTGGTTCCCTGGATGCACAGGCTTCTTCGATCTCCCATGATCTCTCCAATGGGTCCTGTACCTTTTTGAAACCATCAGCAACTGCAGACAGTTGAGATGAACGAGTTGAGCACCAGAGCAACACTGAAGAAGCTCGGAGGAGGAATAAATCGAGGATCAAATCTTTCCTACAGAGTTGTTCAGCCCCGTTCTTAAGGAATAGCAGTAGCTGTTGGATTCTCCTTCCCCTCTAGTTTTAATCAAAGCCGTCAAATTGAGAGTCAACGTCTGCTAAATCTACAGTGGAGATCTAATTCAGTCTCTCATCTGTGAACCCTCATTGGGAGATGAGGAAGCAATATGTAGATAAGTGAAGTAATCAGAGCCGTCCGCCGAGCACATGGGCATATTTTGCATTTCCTTCCCTACAGTTTTGTATTTTATATTTAGTCCTAACAAGTTCATATATAGTTGTTTTATTCTGTAAAATTTATAATCAGACTCCCAAGCTTTTATTAATTGCATTTAGGTCAGTCCACATCACCTCGCGTGCATGTACGCATGAGGGGACTGATTATTTTGAACCTAAACCCTCTTATTTTTGCATTTCCATTTAGTACATTAATTTTGAATTTTAGTGTAATACATTTTGGATAAATTGCATTGTGGACCCTCCGTTTTTTCATAATTATAAAAATACCCCATGACAGTGCATTTTATATAGAATATTCGAGTTTTTTTGCAAGAATGCCCCTAGTATTTCATAGGGGGTTCGAAAAATAAGAAAATCTTTGAGGAAATTACATAATGGTCCTATCCAACATCCTATGTTATTTTTGTTAATTTTTATTTTTATCAAATGTCATTTATGCTCTAAAAATTCTAGAAAAAATCGGTTAGATGCTTAAATTTGGTTTTATCATATATATTTTTCTTAAGGTATTTTTCTTTATTTTTCTATTTATTTAACTAAAAAATAGAGCTTTTTCCCTTTTTGCATTTAAAAATACAAAAATTGTAAAATCATCTTAAAAAATTCCATTAAAAAATAGATTTTATTTTTACTATATTTATCAATTATAAACTAAAAATCACTAAAAATTACAAAAGAAAATCACTAAAAATTTAGAAGCTCCAAATTCATTATAAAAATTATTAAAAATTATCTAGAAATCCAAAACATTTATTTCTATCTCTGATTTTTGTTTATATCATATATTATATACTAAAAAGAGTTTTGGAAAATTTTGAGCTATTTATCTATTTTAAATTCCGAAACAATTCTACCTTGTAATATTAAGCAATGTTTTGACATTTTTATTCATGTAAAAATCCAATAGAATTATCCAAAATTATAAGAAAAATACCAAAAATAGAGAAAATAATAAAAATATAATATTAATTTTTTTTATCAAATTTTAGTATTTATAGTTATATCAATAAATGTAAGAGCCTATAATATATATATAACTATATAAACTTAAGATATTATTATTATTATTAAAAATACTAAAAAAATATTGTTTAACACTTAAAAAGTAAAACAGCTACACCTTAAAGTATTTTCCTGATTTTTATATTTATTACATAATTATACATTATTTAATATATATATATATATATATTCATTATTATTACATATACATGCTATCTTATTAAACAGAATACGAACTACAAATCAGAAAATATAAAAAGAAAAAAATAAAATTTATGAATTAAAATATATAAAAATAAAAATATTATAAAATCAAAAACTCATAAAAATATAAAATAAAACATATAAAAAATAAAAAGATAAGAAGGAGATATTTTGCCCAATCTATCATGTTTGCTCCATGAGTTTGACACTTTACAATACTTAGACATATACATATCTTTTTTAAAGTTATAATAAATATTACATTACATTGCATTATTGTCTCATTATGCGTTAATTGTTGATGTATTTTCTTGAGCGGTCGCCACAACGACTGTGCTCTCACCTTGTGAGAGTACATTTATCCCTTGTAAAAATTAACTCAACCAATGGTGTCGTTGCTGGGTAGAAATGCCACATAGATTGCTTGTCTTCGTTCTTGTTTATAGTATTTTCATTATTTATTTTACTCTCTTTTTAATTTTCTATAGACCATCTCTTTGTTTGATCTTGTAGCGAGGGACCACCAATCGAGGGAGGTGCTCTTAGGAGTCCTGTGCACCCACGTAAAGCGGAGTTGGCTTTTCAGCACAAGCCAACATGAGAGGGCCACGAGAAATTTTTAGAACAATGTTATTTTATACTTTTATTTTATTTTGTAATTTAGTTAAGAGAGAGAGAGAGAAACTTAGAATTGGTAATAATTAGAACTCTCAGGATACTACGACACTCTGAGTTCCATTGCCCAAGTGATTTTTTACTTGGGGGCCTCGTTAGATTTTTCATGATTTTCTCGCTTTTATTTTTCATTGTTTCTTGTTTTTGAATTTTTTGCCTTTTTATTTTTATTTTATTTATGTGAATAAGCCTTAACCTAGGACTTGCTTGCTCGGTAGTCTAAAATCTGAATCCCTAATTATTTCATGTAACTATAGATACTGGCATTTGGACTTAGACATATTAATTGTTGATTGCATAGATTTGAAACCGAGCACCGTGAGGAACTCTATACGACGCTAGTAGGATCAGTTGTTGCAGACACCAAAGAGTCTCCAAGAACAGACATTTTGGTTGCATTTTTGATAAGTTAGCTTTTGTTCTTCACGATAATAACAATTCCTATACTAGGGCGATTTCATTAGCTTGCATTTGCATATAACATAGGTTTCAGTTCTGTCTAGCATCCTGCAGAAAGAGAGTTGGGAAGAAAGGTGAGTAATTCAGACTAAGCATGCATCATTGATTTCTCGCTTGCATTACTTTTCCGATCTCCGCCTTTGCTTTTGACCACCTTAGGATTCTAAAAGAATTGAAACCTCGTTAGGCACCGTGTATGAAAAATATCAAAAAAGTGATAACCAAAATATATCGGGTCTGTTAATTTTATTTGACATTAAAATCAAACATAATTTGGATCCAATATTTTGGGAAGAGCAACTCCCTCATCGTACACAGGTGAGTGAGGCACGTACACTTAAGGACTAGAGCCCCCATCCTTGGACTTGTTCCCTAAGAACTTGGGTCAGATCTTGGGCCATGTTACTTGCCGCAAGCACTTGCCTCTAACAATAGACAGAGTGGTCCCGTTGATTGAGTAGGTGTGCAACACTGACTGGATCACAACCACTCTAGGAGACTACATCTGTGAGTTCGCATAACTGCATGAAATTCACCTAACACTAAAATTGAAAAGACATCGACCGATCTCTCATGATCTTCACCGTGTCGAGTTGGTGAATTAGAGTTTGCTTTGTCCTTGATTTCCGACCTTGGATCCAAGCACATTTGTCTTCTCTTCAAGTTATCAGTCCTCAAGTATTTTCTTCTTTTTTATTTATCGAGTCCTTTTTTTTTTCAGGATCATCTACATTGTGATAATGGGTTACCCTTATCTCCAGCCAGATGTTGAGGCTTCTTTTCATTCATATCAAGTATTTTCCTCTTTTTCATTTCTTGAGTCCTTTTTTTTTGTTCAGCATCATCTACATAGTGATCATGGGTTACCCTTATCTCCAGCCGGATGTTGAGGCTTCTTTTCACTCATATCACACTGGGGTCAGCATCCCTGGTCCAACTCAAGATGACTCTCTTCTTGAACCACAATTTTACCTCGTTTAGTTCAACCACAATCCTCGTGTGGTTGGGGTCCTATTCAGAATTTTGTCTCATATGTCTCTCCTTCTCTCTTCGTTCCCTCCCATGTCACCTTGTTCTACCCTTAGGCATGTTGTCCTGCATGATGAGGCCTGCATTAAGGAGACTGTTGATATTAAAAAATCGGGGAACCTTGATGCTGGAATGAGTGTGTTCTAACTCACTTAAGAATGATATATTGTAGTATAGGAAGACATAAAACGATCTATCAAAAACTACAATCTTTGAATGTTGTGAAGAATTTTTACTTGGTAAGTCTACCAAGGTCGAACACATGGAACAGTGATTTTTATTTACGTAGTTTCAAATTGATTTAAATAATTAATTAATTGCAATGTTAATCTCTGTGACAGAAAATAAAGAGAAAAGAGATGCTATGCGATGATGAAATACGAGGAAAAATAAATAACGATGAAGTTTGGGATCTATGATAATTTCAATATTCAATTAAATTAAAAATTGTTCTCGAAATAATATTTATAGATCAAAATAGAAAATTTCAAGAGAGAATAAAATTAATCCTAAGCTGCAGACAACAAGGTCAATAATTTGTACCACTGCAAAATTGATGATTTTTAGAAGAATGTTTATCCTCAAAATTCATGGGATTTATTCCTCAAATAGATAATAAATTAATCCAAGGAAATATAGAAGTCCTTAAATTTGTCTCTACAAAGATTAAATCTTCGAAGAATGATAAATTTTTTTAATAATCTATCCTTGAAGGAGCTTTTGCAATAGATCGAATTCCTCAATAAACACTCAATAAGAGTTACAAGAGGTTTAATGAAATATCCCTAAATAAAATGAATTCTACTCTCAATAAGGAATTAATTCCTCCTCCTCTGTGATATTCTCGCAAAGATGAATCAGTTTAGTGGAGCCCTTGCACAGATTAATTCTTCAATTAATAATCATCAAATAAGACAAGAGAATTAATCTCGTAAAATATCCTCAATCGTATACCTACAAATTAAATCAAAATTTCTTTAATAAGAATATTACACAAATATGTCAGAAATCAGCCTGCATATGTTAATAGAGATCCTCAAATAATAATCATCAATAAATAGCTTCAGATATGTCCAAACGATAGATAAAATGAAAGAGCATAGAAATAGCTTCAAAATGACATATGTTACACTAAAATCGAAGTTTAAATGCAAAAGATATGACCAAATTAAGATCTTGGGGCTTAAATGCAATAAAATAAAGTTTTCTTCTTCAAAAGGGTCCTTGGAGGACTGATCTGCAATATCCAAAACCCATAGAGGCTTTTGTATAAATACTCCAAGGCACCACATGTAATGCACGTGACTTGGACGGTAGGGTATTTTTGTAATTTATTGGATCGAAAGGGGTTGGTGCGCAAAATCACCACGCTAGCACATGCTACGCATGTGTTGAACAAGGCTCAGGTGCGAGTGGCGGAGGCTCATGACACAGAGCTTACATGTTGACATGAGGATGCTTTGGTCGACCCGAGCCTCAAGGTTTGGGACAAGGCTTGGGAATAGTCCATGTGGCAGGCCGACGAGGCTTTGGTGACAGGTATGGCAGACCCAAGCCTGAAGGCTTGGCCCTAGGCTCCGTTGGGCAATGTGATGAGCTGTGGGCTGTCGGATCATGGGCTTTTGCCTGATCTAACGATCATGATGGCGGAGGCGATGACGAGGCTCGGAGTGAACTAGTGGCGTACAGTTGGGGTTGTGCGAAAGCGGAGGTGAAACTTACCAAACAGAGGGTGATGGTGAGGCTCGATCAGGGAAGTTGAAACTCAGAGGAGGAGGAGCCATGAGTGTGGTGAAGGTTTGGCGAAATTGCTGGTCAGTGATGACAGACGACTGATCATAGAAGGCAGATACAGTATGGCGAGGGGCGCAAGCAGATTTTCTATAGGGTGAAGCTCGGGGTGGAAGGTGGTACAGGAGAATGTACATGGAGGTGATCAGGAAATAAAGGAAGAAAGATGAAAGAGGAGAGCATAGGAGGAGGGCTATGCCTAGGGTTAGGATTAGGAGCTCCGTCGGCTGATGATCGCCTCAACCACGAGAGAGATCACGACAAGGCTCATGAGCTCGTGGGAGCAAGGAAGCAGGGGTCAGAGCTCAGCCTCTAGATCAAGCCAATCAGGGTCGCTGTCACCGACCTTCAGGGATAGTGGTGGATGGGGAGGACAGGCGTGACGATGTCTATTTTGAAGGTGCCGCTGGGGTGGCATTACGTGGATGAGGGGAGAAGGACGGTCAGCGATCGAGGAAGGGGAGGGGTGGACGAACTGACTATTGTGGAAGAGGGGGAGGCGAACGATTGGAAGGGGAGAGGGTAGAGCACATGCTTGACAAATACACGCGAGTGAGGATGGCATCACGTGCGCGACACATGCTGGTGGAGGGAGAGAGAACCTGGGTCACGTGTAGAGCACATGACCTGGGTATGGTATAGAGAGAAGAGGGGAAAGAGAGAGAGGAAGGAGAGAGAGAGAGGAAGGAGAGAGAGAGGATTGAATAAAAGATAGAGCAAAAATTTTAAAATTAAAATTAAAATTAATACAATAAGCAAGAATTAAAATAAAAATAAAATCAAGGATTAAATAAAAGTAAAATAAAAATATAAAAAATTAAATAAAGATAAAATAAATAGAAATCTAAGAAAAATAAGAAAGAAATAGTAAATGAAGTCAAATTAAAAAGTGGTCAACACGAAAGTTTCTCATCTCGACAAGATCTACAACTTTGTGAACGACCCAAAATCGAAATAGGTCAATTGTGCACAAAGTATTTTTGGAGGTACTCCATTTATAATAAAATACTGAATTTTGTAATTTGTATTTTTTTGTATTTTTAGTTTAATTTAGTTAGTGGATTAATTTATAGACATATGTACATACTTAATCTAATTTTATGGATTTTTATTGGTTAGAAAAAAGGAAAATAAAACAAAGATAAAATATACGCAAAATATACATTGTCAGATATTTTGATTTCTTTTTATTTTACTCTTTTTATAGAATTTAATTCTTTATGCCATATTAGTTAATTGATCAAAGAATAATTCAAAGAAAGAATTAGGTTAAAATAAAGATTATTTACACATAAAATAATAAGATCAATAATGGTTAATTATTTATAGATTTTAAACTTAAGGTTATCGCAATTAATGAATGCTAATTAATCAATTTTAATGGTATTAATTAGTGAATTATTAAGAAAGTAGATGAATCATGGATTCATCAATGCTTCATTTGGAGGATTTTGGATCTGAGTTGTGTGCTGCTATTATTGAGGTAATTTTCGGTTGCACGCTTGGTTGAGGATGTTATCTCTAAGGCAATACAGATTGAGGATGATGCTACCAGTGTTGTGTGTTTCCATTTCAATATACTGACCCTTGAGTCAGTTCTGCACATTTTGTTTCAGGAGCCTGTTGTACCACCTCTGTTTGTACTTCAGGAGACATAGTTGGAACCAGCATTGTGTCACCCATCCTACTGTCTGATCTATTTTTCTCCTCCTAATTTCTAGATCCCCATTGAGCACATAGTCAATTTTGATCAATACCCAGAGCCATTCCAGTGGATGTTGTTTGGAGAGGACCTACACTTTCATATGTCACATCTTTTTAGCCACTCCCATCAGCCTTACATCCTCCCGATTGATGAGAATGATAATTTTTTCGAGGATGAGAGTTTAGATGCTAGCATGACCTCACTTTCTAATGATCAACTTGTATTACGTCGCGAGGGTTTTCTGTAGGTGGATGCAACATTTCTAGGAATTTGGTCTCACCTTCTGATTGTGCAACCGGTCTATCGAATGCAGAGGCCGAGTCATCTGATTTATGTGACTCCTTTGAGTACGCTCTCCTCAACGACCCTCGTGAGGATGATTCCCATTTTTTGGCATTCAATGATTTCTCTGCTATTTCGACCATATGTCCATTGGATGCCAAGTTTCTTATAAAGTCTCCTGTTCTTTACTCTTCATATCTTTGTGAGACTTGTTCTGACCTAGCTTTTGAGGAGACTTGGGCAGATTTTTGTGGTTCTTAGAGGCTGTTGTGTTTCAAGTCCACATCCCAGTAACGTTCCGACCAAACCTAAATTCCAAAAGTCTAACTAAGCTCCAAACATTGATTTTATGAAGATAGGTTTAAAAGTTAAAATCATTGCAGTTCTTTCTTTTTCTTTTCTTTATTTTCTTTTTCTGCACTTATATACATAAGTGTTTGCTATGGACTAGCAAAGGCAAGTATAGGGGGGTGATGAATCTCCATTTCATTACCTTTATTCTTTCCTTTTTGCCTTTAATCCCTAGTTAAATGCATCTTTATAACATTATTTTATACAAAACAACACACATTATATGATGTAAATATTATATACAATGCTATATTTAAAGCTAAAATAAAAGAATAAAGAAAATAAAAGGAAAGAAATGAAATACCATAGGTATTGAATGACCCTAAACCCAAGAGTAAGTCAAGAATTGACTTGGTCAACAAGGTATAAAGTAGGGGGAGATACGGATCGAAAATAACTCCAAAATCCTAATTTTTATTCCCCAATAAATAGGTTTTTGGACCCATTTTTTCCTATTTTACTAACTAAAATCAATAATCTTTGAATATGAACTTGTAGATAAAATACAATGAAAAATACAAAATTTATTTCTTGTGAAAATAATGCACAATGTGCCCTAGACACTCAAAATAAAAAGTCGCAAAGAAAACTTCACAGAACTGTGTCTTCTCCATATGAATTCTAAATTCACCAAATTCTCCTTTATAGTATATATAATAAATTATATATTTAACAATTTATTCAATTTGGAGTTAAGATGCACGAGTTAGGTTTTCGACCCTCATTGTGCAATTTACATGTATAAAATAATCAATTTATTTATTCTTTATATTATTCGATTTTTATATTTTTTATAATTATATATATATTAATTAAAATACATGTACATAATTAAAATAAAATAAAACAATTAAAAATACATTAAAATATATTGGTATACCACAATACATAGATGAAGTATACTTGTATGTTAATATATAATAAATATACATAATTATTTAAGTACATAAGTAAATGCTAAAAAATGTAATAAAAAAATATATGTATGTGTTTTTAAATAAGTTAAAATAAATAAAATAAGTGTATAAAATAATAAAATTTAAAATACAAAAAAAATAAAATACACTATATAGGTAAATATACCTATATTTGTACATGTAAAAAGTAACACCTAATAAATTAACTTGTAAAAATAAATTAAATCATAATAGAATACTTTAATAAAATCATTTTATATTTTAAATCGAAATGATAAGGGATTTATCCCTATTTTTGTTGGCTAGCATGTTGACGTGGACCAATGGGACACCGACCCAATCGACCTCGGTCAACTCCCAGCCTCCTAGGTCTACGTATGTCAGTTTTAATACCCCCTACTTCTTCGATTTGTACCCATTAGTTCTTTCATTTTTTAGCTCGATTCCTTCATAGATTTTCCTCCTTGATCATCAAATTTTCATGCCAGCCTCATTCCTCGATCGATGGAGTCATGCATCAAGTTGTCACCTCAGTCTAAATCATGCATGTAAATATACCCTAGCTGGAGCTGTTGTAACTTTTTGATCCCTTCTTTATCATCGAACCCCTCAGGTCGACCCAAATCCAAGTCGGCCAAGGTGACATCAGTTCCTCTGAAGGTTTGCGTGTGTGCAGTGGAGAGGAGCATGATCTAGGCATCGCCAGTGACCGCCTGTCGGAGCTCTACCTGGCTTCTTGCTTTGTAGGTAGAGCCATAGTATAATGGCATTTTAGGTAGCTTTTATCCTTAGGTTTCATTTCCTGCACTTAGTATAATTTTTAATCGATTGTAGTAGCTTGGATTTTAAATTCGTAGTTCGTCAGAGCTCCTGCTCCGACCACTGTTCCCACCCAGTAGTGTTCTGGCCCCTTCCACCTCTATCACCTTTCCCCTTCCTTTCTCAATGCTTCATGTTGTTCCATTCACCCTGATCTTCCCAAGGTCAGGACATCAGCTCTCCTCTGCCTCCCTCGTAGAAGAGCACCATCCTGACTCAAGTCCGCATCCATTTCTCCAAATAATGGGTCAAGGCAGTTTGCCCTCGACCCCTTTTTCTACATGCCAGGAGACTGGAGCCCAGAGCCTCGTTTGAGGCGATTTTGCAACTAGACTTGGTTCCTTGGATTCCTGAGTTTCTTCGACCTCCCGGTACCTCTCCAATGGGTCCTGGACCTTTTTGAAGCCATCACCAACTGCAGATAGTTAAGACAAATGAGTTGAGCACCAGAGCAGCATTAGAGAAGCTTAGATGTTGGAGATATCGAGGATCGGAGCTCGTATATAAAGTTGTTCTTCCCTATTCTTCATGAAGAGCAGCAGACGTTGGATCCCCCTTCCCCTCCAATTTTGATCGGAGCCATTAGATTTAGCGAGTCAGCCACTGTCAGATCTGCAGAGGAGATCTAATCCATCTACTCATTTGTGAACGTCATCGCGAAATGATGAAGCGCCACACAGATAAGTGAAGTGATCAGAGCCATCTGCCCAAGCACATAGGAGTATTTTGCATTTCCTTCCTTATGATTTTTTATTTAATATTTAGTCCTAAAAAATTCAGCTGTAGTTGTTTCATTTTAATAACATTTGTAATTATATCCCCAAACTTTTATTATACGTGTTTAGGTCCAGTTCATGTCACTTCATGTGCCTATGCATGTGAGGGGGCTGGACTTTTTTTCACCTAAACACTTCGAGTTTTTGCATTTCAATTTAGTCCATTAATTTTGAAATTCAGTGTAATACTTTTTGGATAAATTGGATTGTGGACCCTCAGTTTTTTGATAATAACAAAAATACCCTTGCTAATGCATCCTATATAGAACATTTGAGGCTTTTTGCACGAATACCCCTAGACCTTCGTAGGGGGTTAAGAAAAAGAAAATCTTTTAAGAAATTGCAGAAAGGTTCCTACCATCATTATATATTCTTTTTGTTGATTTTTATTTTTTTAAATTCCATTTATGTTCTAAACATTCAAGAAAAAATAGGTTACATGCCAAAAATTTGGTTTTACCACATATATTTTTCTTAAGGTATTTTCGTTATTTTTTTATTTATTAAAATTAAAAAATTGAGCATTTACTCCCTCTTTGCTTTTCAAAATACAAAAAATTGTAAAATAATCTTAAATATTCCAAAAAAGTAGATTGTTTATTACTATATTGAAGACCAAATATCGCTAAAATTAACAAAAGAAAATCACTAAAAATTAAAAAGCTTTAAAATGCATATAAAAATCATTAAAAATTATATAAAAATCCAAAAACATTATTTATGTCTCTGAATTTTGTTTATATCATATATTATATATTAAAAAAAGTTTTGGAAAACTTTGAGCTATTTATCTATTTTTAAATTCCGAAACAATTAGGCCTTGTAATATTAGATATTGTTTTGACATTTTTTATTCATGTAAAACTACAAAAGTAACAAAAATTATTAGAAAAATACCAAAAACATAGAAAAACAAAAAAAGGATAAAAATATTTATTTCATCAAATTTGAGTATTTGTAGCTATATTTATAAATATAAGAGCTAATATTCTATATATAGTTATATATACTTATAATATTATTATTAGAAATACTAAAAATATATTTTTAAACCCTTAAAAAAATAAAAAATAATGTACCTTTTGTTATTTTCTTGATTTTTATGTTTATTATATAGATATATATTATTTAGTTTCTATATTATCATTATTATTACATATATTTACTATCTTTTTTAAAGGAGAAAGAAACTTAAAATCCAAAAGTATAAAAAAGGAAATAAAAATTATAGAATTAAAAATGTAAAAAATAAAAATAAAATAATATCAAAAACTCATAAAAAATATTAAATTAAAAACCCACAAAAATAAAATAAAAAGACAAGAAGAATGAAAGTTTTGCCCAATCTATCATGTTTGCTCCTTGAGTTGAACACTCTACATACTTACATCGATACACATCTTTTTTAGAGTTATAATAAAACTTAACTCCACGTTTACGTTGCATTGCATTATTGTATCATTGTCGGTTAATTGTTGTTTGATGTGGTTTTCATGAGCGATCTCCACAACGACTATGCTCACGTCTTATGTGAGTACATTTGACGCTTGCAAAATCCAACTAAACAGTTTCATTAGTGAAGACATCAAAAACTATCTGCTCTTTGCACATAAAATTATTGGGGTTCTCCTCAACTTGTGCTGGAATTGGAGTTTTGGTGGAAGTGAGGTTGTCAAGCTTCTGGACACCTCTGTTAGGCCTTTGACAAGTTAGGCCAAGAAGTCAAACGTTGGCTTCACAGGAGAGACCTCAGATAATTCAACGTGCTGACCACGTTGGGAGTGATACTGTGGTGACTGGGATAACTGAGAGTTGTTGTGAGGAGGGAGTTGTTGATGATAGAATTGCAGAGGAGGATACTGATTATGAGAAGCAACCACGTAATTATGGTACAACTTGTATTGGCGGTGCGCGGGATGCTGCTACTGAAGATTCCGCCTCTAGTTGTTTTGATACGGTAGAGGTTGGTTCTACAGAGGCTGGTGTGATCCTTGACCAAACCTCCCACCGGAGGGTTGGTGATATGACCGAATGACTGATGATTGGCCCTGCTATTATATGCCTAGACGAGCCAATTGGGCATCGCTATTCCAGATGCCGTTTACCTCTTGGATTTGGGGCAGTGGAGGGAAAAATTGATCGGCATGTGATGGGAGTTGGGGCTCTGGCTGGTTGATGAATCCATGATTCATTAACATTCTTTCTGCATTTTATCTTAAACCCTTAACAAATACATGTATATATGCATTACATCTCATCTTTTATAGAAAAATATACTCATGAAAAAATTTGTCATTTTGTGCATTAAAACACATGTAAATTTATAAAATAATAACCAAAAAGAAAATAAAAAGAAGGCAAACTGTAAATATGCATATATGTACAGTATGAATATAAATATAAATATAGCCAAGAGATATATTTATATAACCTAACCCCAAAGACCAAGTCCTCATGCATCGGTCAACAAAAAATAAGTAGGGAGAGATAAGGAAGAAAACATCTCAAAAGAATCAATTACACATTCTATAGATTATTCATTATTTATCCAATAATTACCAAAATTTCAATTATTTTTAATTAATTTATTTGTATATATTTTTCACCAAACTCTTCTCTTATTTATTTCTAAAAATGTTTATAAAAAAAACAAAAATCCTAAAAAATCCCACCTTGTATATATGCCAAGAAATCCACCTTTTAAATTATCAATTTCTCAACTTTCAAACCTCATAACTTCTTTGTACAAAATCCAATTTCACTTTACTCACCTTTAAAGTTCATAAAATAATATCCTGTAATTAATGAAGGTGATTTAACTAAAAACAGTCTCCGTTTGCAAAAAGGCAGTTTTGGGACCTATTGATAACTTGGTTTCTAGGCTACTAAATTTATTCGGAATATACTATTTATAGTTTTAGTCTATTTATAATTTTTAATTATTTTTCTTCATCTTATAGATTGTATATAAATTATTTCATAATTTTTAGAAATTATTTAGTATTTTAAATAAATAAAAAACCCTAATTTATAGATGAATTTGAACTACAACACTTATACTTGTATTTATCTATATATGTAAATTAATTTATTAAAATTCATTAAAAATGAAATACATCTTATTTATTAAACTAATAATTAATAAAATATAAACATGAATGTTTTCTATTAATTTTTTAAATTGAAAATCAAAATCCTATTTATCAAGTATACTATATATTTGTTTAATAATATTACACTTATACTTTATTAAATATTTTTCATTTCTAAAAATAAATTATCTATTTAGGTAATTTAAATATACACACTTTTAATTTTTATATCTTTTTAAAATAGTATTAATTAATATTTATTCATTAATTCATATCTCATCCAGCCAAGTGTTGAGACGTGTCAACACCTGGTTCATCTTCTTCGAGAAGCAGCGGCTGAAGTTGTTTCAACCACTCCACTTCTCCTAATTACTCCTGCCAATCCTAGAACCCTAAACCTAATCTTAACAATTGATCTCCTAGATTCAAAAACCCTCCTACTCTCCTACCCTTCGTTTAATCCAAAACCATCTTCGATTCATCTAATATAATTTCCCAAAGATCGACTATTACAACCAATTCTCCTTTTGCAGAACCAAAGTGGTTGAATACCTAACTTCTTCCCCCAACTCCGACAAACCAAGGAGGTGATAGCTCCTCGTGGTTGACCCACATGGAACCTTGGTGATCGGAGGACTTGTTCTAAGGAGGATCCTCGCCTTACAATGTTGCCATCGCTACATTGAGCTCCAGGATCATCGACCTGTAGAGCAAAGACCTGAAGGGTCTTAAACCCTTCAACCCTAGGTGCATCCTTCATCCTCCAATTAAATTCTTGATGCTCGTGCCTAAATTAGCATGTTAATCACATTCTTAGTATGCCATAATTACTCATTTTTTATTCCCATCTTAAATCAAGAGCAACCCTCATCTTGACTCATTCGAATTGACATATGAAAATTTCCTTTCTGGAACAATTCTGTGGCATGTACAACCTTTTATAATCCGATCGATTTCTTAGCAAATTAAGAAAGACATTCATCTTTACATGTCTTCACAATCTTCTGGAGCGTCAATCTTGTCATCTGGAGTATCTTTGATCAACGCCATCGAACAATTAAAACAAACATGCCACGATTTTTCATGCATGTTCTTAAGAACCCCAGCCCTCCTCTTGGATGTCACCATTGTTATCTTCGCCCCCCGCCACTGCAGGCAAGCTCGGAGGGAATATGTGATCCCCTCATGGCCCTGATGGAGTCACTGTAACCTCTGCACCACCGTTGATTGCTGGAAAATCAAGATCCACCTATGCCTGCACCACGAAGGGGGAAGATCCGGATGAAAAATACGACGCACAAGTGCATGACAAGTGGCAACCGTGGATGGTTCCTAGATCGCACCCAGATTATATATTTGAAGCCGTTCGTTGTGAAACAGTGAAACAATTGCTACAAAGCCCTCACAAAATTCCATAGTTAATTTTTGCCTCCATAAGTCAGAATATTTGCATTTAGGTCCATGCTAGGGACCTAAACTTGAATAAGTTTCAGTTTTCTTTCATTTAGGTCCCTAACCAGGGACCTAATTGCAAGAGACCCTTTATCTTTTTACTAATATTTTCTTACATTATTCTTTTGTACTATTTTGGAATTTTGAACCCATAGCCGCTATCATATCGTAGTTGCAATTTTTACATTTTATTCTGCTTCGAATTTCGAGTATTTCTTTGCACTTGTTTGATTTTCTATCTCGATCTTCGATTTGTTTTGTTTTCTATTGAGTGTTGTCTTTGAACCCATTGCACAAGTCACTTTATCTACTATATAGTATCACCCTTTTTCAGTATATTTCATATACTATATTATAGATAAATCTTTTGAAAATAAATCCACTTTAAAAATTAAATAAACAAATAAAAAATAAAAATACTAAAAAAGTTGTATCTCCTTGAAGAAGAAAAAAAGAAAGATAAAAAATATCAGAAAATATTATTTTTTATTCGAGAATTTTGAGCAAGACTTTCTGCCTCCATGTGTTCAACCGAGGTGCATTACCTGGATAACTAAATAGTGAAGAACAACGAACTAATCTCGGTGTTGAATTTTGTTTGATCAACTAGGGTTTTGTCCTGAGTAGTTTTGTACAACCGACATCTCCATTTCTCATTTTTAACCGCTAGCAAAACCATAGTTATCAAAATGGTGTCATTGCCGGGGAGGTGTAGCCTCACTTGAGATTTTTCGAGTAGTATTTTTTTTGTGATATTTCTTTCTTTCTCTATTTTATTCTTTATGTTTTCTCGGTGTTCTTCAGTTTTTCATGAATTTTGATTGGTTTCTTTATCTCTTGATTTTTCTTCATATTTTCTCCTTATTTTAGTTTATTTTCTTCGTGAGTTTTTATGTGATTTTATTTCTTTGATTTTTCTTTATTTCCTCGGTTTTTCTTTTCTCAATTTTTATTATCTTTTTCTTGATACTTTTTGTCGATTTTTGAGTCAATTGAGTCTTTGATTTTTTCTAGTGTGTGTTCGACTATTTTATCTGTGTTAGCTAACCCATTTTGCAGGGCTGCAGGATTAGCTGGCTTCTTAGGAAGCCGATTCAGTTGATAGTGTAGATTCCGGGTCATTCTACTCAAATCCGGTTGCTGAGGATAGAGTGAGTTATCTACACAGATTTTTGTGTATTTTTCCAGACATTATATTTTTCTAGTTTCTTATGAGAGAGGGAACTAACCCTTTTTTCTATTTTTATAAGAGAGGAAGGGGCACTTGCTGGTTATTCTTTTTGTATTAGGGGGTCCACTAAGGACATCTCGTCTGTAAATGGACTTTGGACAATTTTTTGGGGTTCTGTTTCGCCAGGTACCGATGAACTTGGGGGAATGATGAATATATGATTCATCACTCTAAAATTTGAAAATAGAGCTTCGTTTCCCAGTAATTAGCTGCATATCTCCACTTATATTGCATAATTAGCATTCATGCATGTGTAAATAATATGCACATTTTGGCATTCATATGTGCATTAAATAAGGAGCCAAGAATCATTTGTACATATTCAACTGTATATTAGCTAAAATCACCTATTTTATTTATTTTATACTGACTCCAAATCCAATAAAATCAACTTTATAGTGTATAAATTACTAACACTAATAAAGGAAAATATGAAAAAAGTACTAACTTGTAAAATTGTCCAATAAAACCCGAGCCTTAGTTTGAGACTAAGGACCTTAAAATGCACATATCTCTCTTATACAATGTCTGATTTAGGTCTACTCACTTTTAAAGTAATATACATTCAAATACCTTCAAAACAAGACTATTTTCATAGAAATCGGAGATCGCATGTGAAACTTGGGTTTTGGGCCCCTATTGTATATTGTACATATTAACCAAAATACCCTTTATTTTATCTTTTATTATATTAATTATTGAAAATCCAAACAAATACATTAAGTTGTAAATATTCCTTTCATATTTTTTCTATTTTTATTTTGATTTTTCTCTTATTAAAAATGATAAAAAAAATCTGCAAAAGATAAAAATACAAGGTACCCCCAAAAATACACTTTTTACATATGGCTTCCTTTGATTTTTGATCCTTCACAAAAGTTATAGATCTCGTGGAGACGAGCAACTTTCTTATAAATCACTTTTTGATTTGACCTCTTTTGTTATTTCTTTTTTATTTTTTTTACATTTATTTTTTTGATGCGACATGTGGCAGCTCATGGAGCCGCCATGTGTCACCCTTTTTATTAGTTTCATAATTTAATTTTTTATTTATTTATTATTTTAATTAAATAATTATTTATATTTATTTATTTTTCTTCTACTTTTATTTTCTTTTCTCTTCATTATTTTTAATAGCGTACTTATTTTATTTTATATATTATATTTTTCTCTTTTACTTCTTCCCTAATCCAACTTCCCATCCAAGACACCAACTCCCCATTCTCCCTATCAGAGTACAATTTGATAAGACAACGGCAGTGTTGACTGGTCTGGTGCCTCACGTAATATAAGTGCAGGACCTGAGGCTAACCAGAACTCGGTTGAGGCTGATGCGACTATGGTTGTTGCATTTGCTCAACAGGAGTTGAGGCGGTTGGGCTCGCATATTGTATGATATTAATGGTTCTCACAAGCTTCTCTAGGTGCTATCAAATCTAATCCAGCTTGCCCAGGTGATGAATCTCCATTTCATCACCTTTATTCTTTCATTTTGGCCTTTAAACCCTAGTTAAATGCATGTATATGTCATTATTTTGCATAAAATAACCTCCATCATTTACAGTATAAATATTATATAAAATACTATATTTAAAGAAAAAAATAAAAGAATAAAAAAAGGAAAGAAAAATAAATAAAATACCATGGATATTGAATGATCCTAAACCTTGAGACTTAGGTACCATGATGACTGAGTCGATAAGGAATAAAGTAGGGGGAGATAAGGGCCAAGAAAATACAATAAAAACCTAATAAGTCCAATTTTGCACCTATTTTATTCTTTATTATCTATAACTCAACTCAACAAACTTTGTATATAAAAGTTGTAGATAAAAATACGTAAAAATACAAAATTTTCTTCACATAACAATAATGTACAATGTGGCTTCTACACCGAGAATAAAAAAACTAAAATACAGACCCATATCTTCTCCATATGAATTCAAAATTCACTAAGTCACCTTTAATTGTATATAACTTTTAATTAGCTATTTAATGAAGGCATTTTCATTTTATTTGGAGTTAAGATACAAAATTTAGGTTTTGGATCCCTATTGCCCTCAATAAAATAATCATTTTATTCATTCCTTATATTTTTCTTACTTTTATATTTTTATAATTTTTGTAAATATTATTTATAATATATGTAAATAAATAAACCAAAATAAAACCATTAAAAATACCTTAAAATAAATATTTATACTAGGATACATAGATGAAATATACTTATACATATATAATTAATACCTATAATTAATTAATGTACATTTCAACTCAGAAAAATACAATATATATATATGTGTGTGTGTATTTCAGTAAATTAGAAATATATAAATTATTTTTGTAAAATAAAAACTCTAAAATAGAAAATAAAAAAAATACATACTATATAGGTAAATATATCTATATTTATACATATAAAAATAAACACGTAATAAATGACCTTGTAAAAATAAATAAAATTCATAATAAAATACCATATAAAATAATAAATATTTTTCATGTTCTAATTAAAAAACAAACGTATCATTTATGTTTTATTTTGATTTATGTTTAAATTTATTTTATATTTTGTCTTGCAGGGGCTTATTAAAGGATATGGGATAATCCTCAAGCACATCATGGAAGCGTGAGCATCGTATCAAATACGACGAGGAATGACTAGTCGGACTAGTTGTTATATGCAACAGAAATTAAAAATTTTTTATGTGACAAAACCACATGATCCAAGAACACTTCTCGGATCGTTTCGTCTAAACCACAAACAAGGAATAGGATTAACTCTTGAAGCATGGATGCTCGCAATCAATGTTGATGATCCAAGCGACGGATCTCCTGATCTCGACACACGAGATCCGACGTCTTCTTCACGAGCGAGGCACCCCGAAGGAGACGGAAATCCACGAGCAAACGATCAGGCATCATAACAACGACGTTGCGGCGATGGAGACTCTCTCTAGGGCATTCATGGTGGACGACCATGAGAGAGGAAGAGAGAGGGCTGACATGTAGAGAGAAAGAGAGAGGGACTTATGTTCTCTTGTGTGTCAAGAAGAGCAAAGGGGTGCTTGCCTTTTATAATATTTTGGGATCCATGGATCTCAATCCATGGGTAACACAAATCCAATGGCTCTCATTGATTGTGTTTCTTTTAATGGCTAAGATTTGTGTTGGTAAAAACAAACAACAATTAATTTAATTTAGATTAAATCTATATTGTTAAATCAATATAAATACATCTCTAATTAAATCAAACAAATATGGAGATAATGGAAAAGAGAGAGAGCCTCCTTCCATATACATGGAGTGGACGACCACCCTTTCCTAATAGAATAGGTGGTCGTCCCTCCTATTAATATGGAAGGAGCATCTCCAATGTAATCTCCTTTGATTACATTATTCCATGTATCTCCAATTTATTACAGCAACAATTGTTGTAAATTATTCTACAAAATTAATTCATAATTATTTTGTGAATATTGCAATCTTACCATTGGAAAGTTGTGAATCATATTCACAACCCAAAATAAAATGTAAATTACATTTTCAATTTAATGTCCAATGTGAATCCAATTCACATCAACATTTAATTAACAAATGTAAATTACAAATAGCTCTCTCTTATATATTATAAATCACATTTATAATATATATGATTAATATGGATAGTACTATCCACATTATTCATATCCATGATAAATAAATCACATTTAATCATCTTGGATCTCTATTCTCATGTTCCCAAATAATATGAATCATATCCACATTATTCACATCTTTGATAATCAAATCACATTTAATTATCTTAGACAACTCTCCTTCTAATATGAATCAAATTCATATTATCATAATAATTAAATCACATTTAATTATCCATTTTCTCAATGCTTGAATACATATATCAACAATATAATTATCCATGAACTCTTTCAAGGATAATGTGCTTTCTCCGCGAATACTTGGAGATAAGGATAGGGCGATTGTATTGTTCCCCATATAGTGACTTGGATATTGTGATCACATCTCAAATCCAAATCTCGGGCCTCCCATAGATGCTTGATTAAATCAAGATCGCAAATCTAATCTTCTCATTGCATCTGAATCACATTCAGATCAATGTCCAACATTTGGACTAAGATTAGATTACTTCTCTACTGAGAGGGGTCACTAAAATCCCGACCCGTTTCATCACTCCCTAGGAATGGAAGCGTCATGGTTATACAATCGTTTATGATCACATCACCCACAGGTATTCCCAATACCTGTACATCCAGCATACTGGAAGATTCAGAATAAACATGAAGTATAAGATCAATTTTACACTGTCTACTTCAGAGTTTTATCATTAAGTTTTTCATTCGATCATTGGGAGTCAGTATCGATCATATACTTTCCAAAAAAACATATATCATACCTAGGTCTTGATCATATACTTTCCAAAAAGTATATATGAAACCTACAAATTCAGTCAAGCTTCCAAAGCGAGACGACCATGCACAGAATTTGATTCTTCCCAATATCTCATGAGTGAGCTCATGTCTTCCGGTTCTGAACCTGTATGATCCCTTTGAGAGATCGTATTACCCATATGCCCTTGCATGCACACCAGCGTGCTGTTGTATAGATCTTGAGTAGGTCATCAACCTATTGGTCTGCCAAATGTACATACTCAGACATACAATAACACATTTGTCTCCAGTCAGAGGATGCGTGCCTATATCATGAAAGTATACGAAATAGGACTTTGTTTATCTCGATCTCGTTAAGTCAACTCTTTGACCTAACTAATCTGACACCTCTGAGTTTCTATTCCTATTCTGAGGACCTGCATCAAGAGGTCAGTCAGTTATCAGCCTAACTGAGAAAGGATTGCCATCTCCTACTCAGGCTGGAGATCATCTCTTAACAATCATTTGACGGTGCTTGATGAGTCCTCAATCTAACTCATTAGATGTTCATCCAAGCACCAATCTCTATGATTCAATAATTGAATCAACAGCTGTATGATCATTAAGATGGCCATGGTACATAACCCTAATTGTACTAAGGGACCTATTATGCAAATTATCTATTCTTCATTTTCAGATCAGGGAATGATATTCGCAATAACATTTATTGCATAATGGCTCGCCGTGGGCTTGCATGTCCAACACTTATGTGGACCAATTGGGTTGCGGCCTTGGTTGATCCGCTGGTTAATGGAGGCCCCCACAACCCTAGATCATGTAGCCTCGTTAACAACCTGATTTCCTCGATTTTCCCCAATAGTAATTGCATTATCTCAACCTAATTCCTTCTTGACTTTTGACCCTCGATGAATGAACTTTCACGCTACCATGATTTCTCAATCTTAGGATCACTGGATTAGGTGTTTGTCCCAAGTCAAAGAATCCCTGTACATATACATCTCCTCCGCCTTCTTTGAATTTTTGATCGCACTTCTTCTTCGAAATCCCCGGGTTTCCTGGTCCCGGAGGTTGCTAGTGACAATAGTTGCTTCGCCCTAACGCTTGGTGTTGAGGAATAAACCGGTAGGAGGAGATCCGAGCATCGTCGGAGAGGCTTAGCGGAGCTCCACCTTGGTTCCCCATTCTCAGGTGGAACCTTAGTTTCTTTATCTCATTATGTTCCTAGTGTGATAGGTAGTCTAGTTTAAGATCAAATTTAGCTTGTTCCTTCTTTTTGTTCCTTAAAGTTCAAAAATCAAAGTTCACAAGAGCTTCTGCTCCAGCTATTGTTTTGCCGTTCTCCGACTGTTCCTCGACCCACCTAACACTCTCATTTTCTTTCCCTTCAAGTTCTGAACATACCACACACCCTCATTCAACCTGATCCATGTTAGATCAGGGATTTGCCTCTCCTCCGCTGCCGCACGCCGGAGAGCCTCCGCCTAACCTCGTCCTTACTCATTTTCAACCATTAACACCACTGGAAACTTTCTCTTTCTTTTCTTGAGATAACCTTGCAGGTATCGGAGGTCAAAGACCCCTTTTGAATCAAATTTTGTCCAGGTCGATGTTCGTGGAGATGTTATTCTTCGTCAACCTCCAGGTCTCACTCTGATGACCCTCAAACCTCTTTAAAGCTCCTAGGAGCACCTCATGACTGTAAGGAGCATTTTGCATCTTGTTGTGAAGCCAGAAACCGCCGGAGCCAAATAGGGGAGTCAATCGAAGTTCGCCTGAACAAGCGTTCTTCCTTGATCTTCCTCCAAGGCTCTCCACCGTTGGATCATCGAGGAGCTCCAGATTGCACAGCCCCTGCTAGATGCGAGCGCCTTCAGCTATTGGATCATCAACCACCATCTAATCACCTACGTCCATCGTCGAACCATCATTACGCAAGAAGGGAGCGACGCGTGTTAAAGTGAACCATCTTAGACATCCGCCAGTGCCTTTGGGGGTAATTTTGCCCCATACCCCCTACCTTTTTGTATTTTATTTTTATCCATAACCTTTCTTTTTTAGTGTAAAAAAGTTCGGGTTATTTTGCAAGTAGACCCATGTATTTCATGTATTTGTACTTAGGCCCCTCTCCACGTCACCTCAATGCTCATGCATGCGAGGTGGTGGGCTTTTTGGAAGGACCCCCCTGAGTTTGTGTGTTATTGTTTGGTCTAGAAACTTTGAGAATCAGTTCAAAACTTTTTGAGATAATTGCATGTATGCCCTATCGTATTTGTAAATTGCATTTATACCCCTACGAGTGTGGAATGAATTAAGTATTTATGGGAAAATAACGTAGATGCCCTTATATTTTGGAAATTGGTTCTGGATTGCATTCTAATTTTTTTATTTACATTTTAGTCCCTACTAGTATTGTTTTTTTTCTTTTCCTTTATTTCTTGCATTAAAAATACCATTTTGCATTGAAAATATGTATGTATTTTAATATAAGTTCCTCATATCATATTTCATCACATATATTTTTCATAGGGCATTTAAAATTAATTTCCTATTTTTAAAATCTAAAAATGTTGCATTTATTCCTTGATTGTATCAAAAAATCCATAAAAGTAAAAATGATTTGAAAATTCTAAAAACATTAGGGTTATTTATTATTTTATTTTCCACCTATAGATAAAAATCACTAAAAAAACAATAGAAAAACCCAAAAATAGCAAAACCTCTCTATCCCTAGAAAATATATAAAAATTCGATCTAAAAATCAAAAAATTATGTTATCCATTTTTGTATTTTCTCTATTTAAAATTAGTTTTAGGATTTTTTGGGACTTATTTCTATTTTTAAATCTTAAAACAATTCGGCCTATTAATATATGTCACTTCTTTGACATTTTTATTCAATTAAAAATGCATAAAAGTAAGAAAAAATATAAGCAAATATCAAAAAAAGAGTAAAACATAAAAAAGATAAAAACATAAAAAAGATAAAAACATTTTATTTTAAAATTTTTGATTATTGATGCATATATATTTAAATATAAATGCCCTATATTTACATAAATATTATTATTATTATTATTATTATCATTATTATAAAAATCTATTATATATTTCAAAACCTTAAAAAAATAAAAAGGATTATACCTTAGGTGATTTCTGGATTTTATCTTTATTTTATAGTTGTATTATCTATAATACCTATATTATATATATAGTATATCTACTTATCTAGTTTCTAAAATTTAAAAAGGAGAAAAAAGAAAATTAAAAATATGAAAATATAAAAATAAAACATAAAGTATAAAAAAATATAAATTAAAAATGCCATAAAAGTTAAATATTAAAAATCCACAAAAAATAAAAAATCTTCATTAAAGCACAAAAAACATTTATTGTCTTTTTGCCCATTATTGTTTAATGCTCTTACTCCATGTGTTCATCCTCTACATTACGAGCCCTATACCCATATTTTATAGAGTTATAATAAATTTTAACTCCACATTTTTATTTTGCTTAACTATATCTATTTGAGGGTTAATTATTATCTGATTCAAGTTTCATGAGCAGTCGCCTCAGAGACACTATATCTTCGCCTTGTGAGGATATTTTAGACCCTTGCAAAATCCATCTCAACACTTGATGCTAGGTTCTTTGTTCCATCACAAACAATTTCTCTAGGTCATGTGATCACTTTTCTGTTATATCAACTTCAGACTAATAGCTCCCGATATGCTGAGATTGGAGATCTCATCCATGTCCACTTCACTAGATGCCTCCATGTTGACAGGCTTGTGGTTGATCTGTCGTTGCCTTTGGAATGCTCGATATGAAGACATGGTAAACTCTCCTTCGACCATTTCATCAATAATTTGCCAGACGACATCTTCGCCCTTGTTAAAATGAGATCCACCATATGCGACATCCACTAGCCTTTAGCTCTGTGGAGAGAGGCCCTCGAAGAAGTGTTGAACCAGAATGGTTTGTAGAGTGTCATGATGTGGGCACTTCTCTTGTAGATATCTAAATCTCTCCTTGGCTTCATGGATTGACTCGTGCAATCCGTGGGAGAAGTTGCTGATACGTGCTCGGGTCAAATTGAGATGACCAAGTGGATAGTAATTCTATAGGGACGTAGAGTTCAGTTCCTCCCATATCATCATGACCTTCCCCATATGGTTGATCCAATATAAAGTCTTATCTTTAAGGTTGAAGGTGAATGCGGTCATCTCAGCTACGCCCACCGGAATGTTGGGATAGTAAGTTGTGCGGTAGATGCAAGAGAATTGCTGAAATGTCCGTGAACTACAGAGATATGTATCCACTCTGTCATCTAGACAACACAAGTATTATAGGTTTCTTTGAGAGTTGGCTTGGTACCCTCTCTCCTTGCTCATCGACCGACCCTCCACGGGGTCCATCTTCTTCTTCATCACTACCTCCTCTTTCTCCTCTTCTATTCTCTCTCCCTCCTCAGATCATTCAACATCTCTTGGAAGGCAACCTGGTCAATATCCTGATATGTAAGCTTCTGCTAGATGGTCTGGATGGAGGCGAGCAGTTGTGCATTGAAAGTGTTATGATCTGGCTAGTTCGGTCCCTTCCTCTTTCCTCGAGGAGCCATCTTTAATTCAGACTCAAAGGTATTGACTTGCATAGGGACCAATGTTGGTTCTGTATAGAAAGATGCATCCCATTCAGACTGGAAATCTGTGGCACCATGTGAAATTGATTATATGGAATTAAGGTCAATTTCAAATGTGTGTGAATGGAGCATTTGAAATTGACTGAAATCGATCTCCATCCACAAGGAGCAAATGGATGGATAAGAGCGATCCCAATTTATTGAAAAAACGGGAGTAGTTCGAGGAGTCTAGAAATCAGTTTGCAAGATCTGAATCGGATTCGCAGACCTCGAATTATTGAAGATGTTGAGGTCATGGAATTGATGTGGGTGTCAGCGAGGTCCTGACTAAACCATCCATGAGATGAGATCTTGGATAGAAGCAGTGTAGATTAGGAATGGAATATGGTGATGAACAATAGATGAAATGAAGAGGAAACATTGGAAGACTCAAAATGAGCAGGGCAAGAAAAAAACAGATAAATGTAAAAAGGTGCAAGTGCACAGGACTGGATCTTTAACCAAAATCTAAATCAAACAAACACAATACAAGTGTGTATTCACTAACCCAATATAATGTGAAGCCGCAAGAGTTTAGCTATTTTTATCTTTTCAATTTTTATTGTTATTTTCAGGCAATCTTATAGCAAGTCCTTAAAGGCTAACCCTATAGGAGAGTGAGTACTATCGGAAATGTATCTCGTACTTTCCACTTCCTTTGTAACATTTAGCCTTCACTTTTTCAAGAGAATCCTTGATATTGGGTTTGTATCCACTACTCAGCCAAAGAATAGAGGAGGAAGCTGATTGGCGAAACCACTACTTCCCCTACAAGTGAGGTATTCAGATGCAAGACAATGACACAGACACACCCGTGAGGATATGGCCTAAGCTCAATACTTCAAACCAGGTCGGATGTTCTACACAAGGTGGGGAATACCGTCATAGATAAGGCCCTCCTCTCCTACATACGATAGAAGTGCCAATACTTCATGAATCTAGTCAATAACATGGTAGTATTCAAGTTGGGTTTTGGGCTCTAATCCTTATGGGTTGTGCCCCCACTCAGTCTAGAATGTACCTGAAAATAATGTGGGCTTTATGAACCCCAAACAATGATAGTTTGTTACAAATTTTAGTTAAGGTAAAAAATTATTAAATAGTCCCCTTGTTTTAATTTTTTGGTTTCACTTTTTTGTGTACTTTTTCAAAAAAAATCACCTAACATTTTTTTGTATTTTCCATATATTTTCCAAGTGATAAAAAACTGGGAAAGAAGACAGAAACGTCGTGCAAGTTGACACTAAGGTGGAAATTTCTCCTTAGTATCTAATGATGCTTTCAAAGCAAGGAGACTGCAATTGCTTTCCAACTCTCTCCATGCAGGATGCAAAACAAAATTTTTAAATTTACACTACATGCAATGCAAGCTAGTGAAAACGTCCTAAACATGAGCTATTATTATCATGAAGAACAAGATTAATTTGAGTTAATTCCAAACGTAGGTCTACAAGAGCATGCAAATATTAAGTGTTTGGACCTACTTTACTCGAACAAGCAAGTCCAAAAAATCTAAGGGCTCAATAATAGAAAATAAAGAAAATAAAGGTGAAAAGCTCAAAACATTAAAAAAAGATAAAAACAAATGGGAAAATAGGGACTAAAATTATAGAAAGTGAAGAAAATAGTGAAAATCCTATGAGGCCCTTAGGTGAACAATCACTGAGGAATGGACCTCATAGTGTGAAGTGTCCAAAGTGTCCAAGTACGTATATTATTACAAACTAATAAGGCCAAAATAAAATCTCTCTCTCTCTCTCACACAAAAATAAAATAAAAAGTCTAACCTAATATCTGCTTTTTTTCTCTCTCTGTCTCTCTCTTGCTCTGTCCAATTGACCTATAGAGAAAAGATCAATCTCCTCACAGCTCGGGTGCACCAGCTTCCTAAAAAGTTGCCTTCTCCATGCGGTCCCTCGCAAGAAATTCAACAAAGAAAGTGGTCACAAGCAGTTAAATAATTATTTAGTAAAAGAGAGAGATAATGATACATATAAATATGTACACTAAAAACCTATCCTACGTACTCCCTGTCAACACTGCCATTTGATAATCAGTCGATAATGAGGAATCCTAACGTCTGGTCTTGGAGGGCATGCAGTGCCCAATAAGTTGGGTCCGACACTCGCTTTATCGGCACCTCTCTCAGCTCTTGGATATCAACGATCAAATGAATCAACAATCAACCCACAGTCTAAGAAAAATCTATTAAAATGTATGAGTCAAAATTTTTATTTATTTTTACTCTACAAAATATATGTATAGTGGATAAGTGTAGAGTGTCGAACCACATAGAGTAATGGGGATAGGGGATTTATTGTTTATAAATAAACAAAAATATTTTTACACTTTTCTGTTTTTATGGGTTTTTAATTACTTTAATTTTTATGGATTTTTGATATTTTATATAATATTTTATATAAATTTTTATTTTTATTTTTTATTTTTTAATTTCTTTTTTTAATATGTGTAAGTATATATATACACACTTATATGTATAATATAAAAATTGTATACAATATATAATAAATATATAAAGTAAATACTTATTTTTTAAGGGTTTTAGAATATATTAAGGTTTTAATAATTAATAATAATATTAAGTATATATGTATATATAATCAGTACATGGTTTTATATTTATAAATATAGCTATAGATACTCAAAAATTATAAAATAAAATGTTTTTATCTTCTTTATATTTTTCTCTATTTTTGTGGTTTTTTGGTGACTTTTGCTAAATTCTAGTTATTTTTAAAGTTTGAAATAACCCAAAATAGGGAGTTAATAAATAGATCAAGTTGTTTTGAGTTAAAAATAGAGGTTAAGTCCAAAATTTCTTGAAACTATTTTTAATATATGACATATAATATAAAGAAAATATACACTAGAAAACTATTTTTTGGCTTTTTCTATAATTTTTGATATTTTTTAGGGTTAGAAGGGTTTTTTAATTTTAAAGGTTTTTCTTTTATATTTTTTTGTGATTTTTGGTCTAGAATTATAATATATAGTAATAAATAACATCTAATGTTTTTGGAATTTAGAGAAGGTTTTCTTATTATTTGTATTTTTATATTTAGACAAGGAGTAAATCGCTCCTAACTTAATTTTAATAAACGGAAAATGCAAGTAAATGCTAAAAAAAACCCCAGCATGGATAAGCAATATTAGAACATTCACTATAATTTTTCCACAAATTTAGAAGCACAAGAACTATTTAATCAAAAATGAAAGACACAAAATTAATTTACAATACTAGCAGGGGCATTTTTGTAATATAAATAAAGTATAGGGGTTGTAGTGCAAAAATACATAAAGTTTTGAATCGATATACAAATTTTATATATTAAAATGAAATAAAAGAACCTGGAGGGGTCTCATGCAATTTTTCCAACTTACGTAGTGGACCACGTGAGCTGATCTCCCACCGAAACTAAATAGAAATATCAACAAATACCAAGGGATCCATGCATTTTTACATAAAAGTTTAAACTAAAATTAATATTTATAAGACTATTTTATAAATACAAAAAGGTGGGGGTATATGCTTCAATTACCCCACTTAAGTGGCGCATATCGGAAGGTGGAGAAGCTTCCACTTGTCTGATCAAGCCCTCCTAGGGGATGTTCATTCGCTTTGGATTCAACAGCCCATGTTAGATCTGAGTCGAAGACTCAATCTGACGACTCCAGAGAGCCTTGGAAGAACTCTTTAAGAACAAAGCTTCGATGAGGTTTGACTTCTGATTCCGACCACTTTCGTCCACCTCTTCCTTCGTTGAAGGTCTCCCCCTCTTCCTGACGCCCTTCCGTACCTACAAGGTCCTTCAAAAGTGTTATGGGACCATCGAAGGGGCACTGGAGCTTCAGCCACCAGGATCTCATGTTCGAGTTTTGAAAGCCTACTTCAGGTGGTCTCCTTGATCGCAGACCTACATAAAAAAGATGGGGACAATGAGAGGGTCCTGACATACCCTCTCTTAAAGGTGACAACATAAGGGGGTAGCGAGATGGAAAGGTTCAACAAAGACAGAAGAAGGGGACCTCAATTGGACTCGATCCGTGCATAATTAGAGGTGAAGGCAAGGGGGGTTTACAAAGTAGGTGGTGAGGATTGAAGGTGAAACGAAGAGTGGGTTGGAGATTAACAAGCACATGAGAATTAGGTGTTGGAGCTTAGGGTTCCAACATATTTGATTATACAAATCAAACTAAACTAATAACTAATTAGCAAAATTAAAACTAAATCTAAACTATTGCAAGGAAATGCATTAAGAAAATTTGAAGCTATCTACTCGGTAGGACGTACCTGGAGCAAGTTGAAGTTCAGCCTGTAGAGCTCCTATGAACTTGTATTGCACCTATCCGCACCTTTATCCACACCGACAAATCCTAGATCTCGAAGCTTTCATGATCGAGATATGATAGGGGTATTCCTATTGGGTTACTGGTAGGAAAGGAGGATCCAAATGGTGAAAAAGGCAGAGATTCGATTTTTTACAACTTGTGAAGGGCAAAAGGGGGAAGAAGATGGCGGGAGACAGGACGTGGTTGGTAGAGAATATGGAGTGGGCGAAGGTGAGGGATTAGCATGCTACAAGATGGTGGGTTGCTTGATGATGATGGACATTTGGAGGTGGAGTGGGAAATTGGAGAAGTCAGAGGTCTCGTGACCTCTGACACGAGTGGGGGCGCAGAAAGGACTTTTGACCAGAGATCAACAGTCGAGCGATTCTGGTGGTCCACCTGGACCAACCAGAAAGATGGGATTCAAAAAAACCTTATAAAATGGATTAAATATTAAATTATTTTTTAAATTTAGGTTAAAACATAAAAAATGTTTATTATTTTATGTACTATTTTATGTCTATTTTTATTTATTTTTACAAGTTCATTTATAACACGATAACATTTACATGTATTTATGTATGTAGATAGACATGTATTCTTATGTATTTTTATTTTATTTTGTATTTTATATTTTATTATTTTATACACAATTTATATATTTATAACTTATATAAATACATATGTACATATTTTTATTTTATTTTTCTGAAGTTATTTACTGGCTTAGATAATTGTGAACATATATTATATAGGTATATTATAGGTATGTTTTACCTATATATTTTATAGCTTTATTTATTTTAATGTTTTTTATTATTTTATTCTGATTTATTATTTACATGTATATTTAATAATATTTACAAATTTATAAAAATATAAGAAACTAAAAATATAAAGAATAAATATATTGAATATTATATACATGTATATTGCACAATTAGAGCCAAAAGCCAACTTTTGCATCTTAACTTCAAATTAAATGAAACCACCTTCAATATATAGATTATTTAATTTGGTGAGTAATAAAGTGAGGTTTGGTGAATTTTGAATCTACATGGAGAAGATACATGTCTGTAAAATTTTCTTTGTCACTTTTTATTTTGTGTTTCCCGGGTACACTCTGCATTATTTTTTTAGTGAAAGGAATTTTGTATTTTTCTTTGTATAATTCTGTAAAACTCGATGTTCAAAGTTTTTTGATTTGAGTTATAAAAGTGAGAAAATAAAATAGTCCCCAAAAGTCCAATTATTGTCAAATCAAATTAGGTTTTTCAAGTGTTTTCTATATAGTTTCTCAACCCTATCTCCCTCTACTTTATTTGTCGACCAAGTCATCATGATGACTGGGTCTCAGGGTTTAGGATCACATGGTGTCTTTGATACTCATTCTTTTTCTTTTCATCCTTTATTCTTTTATTTTGATATTAAATACAATATATTATGCAATATTTTATACAATATTTTATATGAAATATTGAATGTAATTTTCACAAATTTGTGTTATATACATGCATTTAGCAATGGATTTAATGTGAAAATTAAAGAATAAAGGTGATGAAATGGAGGTTCATCAGTTGACAAGGAATAAAGTAGGGGGAGATCATGGTCTATACTGTATATAGAAACCCTAATTTATATTCTTCAAAATAACCATTTTATCTATTTTATTTCTCATTTTATTCACCTCAAATAAAAAATATTCAACATGAAACTTGTACATAAAAATACAAAGAAAAATATAAAAATAATTGTACATCAAAATAATATACTATGCAATTGGGACATACAGATGAAAAAGCTGTAAATCAAACTTCATATATAAACATCGTCTACATATGAACTCAAATTTTACCAAACTCACCTTATTTGTATTTAAAATTAAATTATATATTTAATGAAGTAGTTTCATTTGAAATGGAATAAAGATGAAAAATCCAGCTTTCTGGGGTCTCATTGTACCTTATACCTGTAGATTTTATTCATATAATTTAATTTTTACAATTTTACATTTTTTTATAATTATAAATATTATTTTAAACATATTAAAAATATAAATATAAAATAGAACCATAAAAAAATGCATTAAAATAAAACATGGAATAAAATATATAGGTATACTATATATATAATGTATATACCTTTATTTATTTAAGTATCTAAATAAAATAAGAAAAATAAAAATATGTATTTAATTATATTATAAATATATAAAACATGCATACACTATAATAAAGTAAAAAATGCAAAATAAAAATTAATATACTTAAATTATCGGTATTTATACCTATGTATATATCATAAAAATGAGCATCTAATAAACAACGTTGTAAAATAAAAAATACACATAAAACAGTACACAAAATAAGGAATATTTTTAATATTTTGACTTTTAAATAATAAAATCATTTATTTTTTTAATTAAAATAATAAGGGAATTATTTCCTGGTTTGTCCTTATTCGGCTTACGTGGACCATTCAAGCCCTGTCCTTTGTTGACCCTAGGTGAACTATCCATGCCAGGTCAGCGACCTGTTAGAGCATGCATCCATCCCCTCTTCGTCGATTTTCCCCATTGATACACTACATAAGGAGACTTGCCACCTTAATGAAAAATCATCTCCTTGCATCTCTCCTTAATGCTTGATACTTTCCATCCTCGTACGAGCATCGATTCACGCACAAGCCCTAGTCAAACCCCTCCTTTATATAACATCGACCTCTCCCATTTTTGAAGCTTTGATCTGTCTTGGACCCTTTTCCCCCTTGAATCTCTTGGCTTGAGATGACAGTTTTGTGATAAGAAGTTTATCCCTCCATTTGAGACATGAAGAGGGAGTATTCCATGCAACATCCCTTTCACCAGAGCTTAGCTCCAGCATCAGCACTTCCAGGATGACTAACAACCCTTTGAGGCATAGTTGGCTAGTTTCCTTCTTGCATTTCTTTCCAGCATTTCATTTTCGTATTTCATTTATTGTTTTGTTGTAGTTTTCACTTTAAATCCCATAGTTAAAGTTCGTCGGAGCACTAGGCTCTGGCTACTGTCCCCACTTGTGTTGCCCTTGTTCCAACCATATGAACACCACCACCTTCTCCCCCCTTCGCATTCTCCACCTCCTTAACCATTCCACTCACCTTGATCGGTCAAAGATAATGCCATCGAGGTTTCCTCCTCCGCCTTCGCTGGATCCTCACCACTCCGCAATGCCCTTCGCTATATCCACCCAATAAAAGGTCCAATTCCGTCACCATCATCCCCTTATTCACCCATATGCAGGTTTCAACACCAAGTGACTCATATGGAGGCATATCGTTATAGCACGACAATCTCTAGGTTGTTCGTGCTTTCGCAAGATTCCATGCTTCCTACGAGAAAGCCCAGACAATTATGAGGCCACTAGACGTTGCATACTACTTCCCCGAATGTGTAACACATCTGAGCAACAAGAGAGAAGACTGGAGACACACGTTGCACCCAATCAAAGCAATCCCATACACTTGTTCTTATAGGTTCTTCCACATACCTTCCTAGCCGTTGGATCAGGATGGCAACTCTAGGTCTTCAGGAGTCGTTGGGTCTCAACCATCATCAACCGTCAAATCCCCTCAGAATATAATCTCAGCCTTTGATTTACGAAGGTGGTATATCTCCATCTAGGGTGTCTATCAATTAAGTGAAGTGACATGGTGCGATGCATACCATCCAACAGTGTACACTTTGTGGGTAAAATTCACTCGAGCCCCTCCTCCTTCTGTAAATTCTATTTAGACATGTAAGTAATAATTTCAATGTAGTAATTTTTGTAATATTTGCAACTAACCCTTCAAACTTCCACTATTTACATTTGTGACTAGTCTACGTCACCTCACGTGTTCTCACGTGAGGTACTTTTTGGAAAAAATTGTATTTTGTATCCTAGAGTAGATAGACCTATTACTAAATGGATTAAAGGTTTTTATTAATTGCAAAAGGTCCCTGAAGCTATAACATTTTATTTTTTTTGCATATTTGGGTATTAAATATATATATATATATATATATATTATTCAATAAATTATAGGAAACATAATTTAAGTGCATGTTATTGTGCTTAAACACATACTATTTTTATTTATCACTAAAATAAATTTTTGTATTTATTAAAATCACAAAACATGCATTTTTTTCTTTCTAATTATTAGAACCAATAAAAAATAAAACCACTTTAGAAAATTCTAAAAAAAAATATTACTTATATTATTATTTTATCTATTAGATACCCAAAATAAAAAAATGTAAAACAAAAACCTTAAAAATTTTCTAAAATCCTTATTAAAATTAGTAAGGTTTTTAAAAAATATAAAATATATCTCTTATTTCTGATTTTTCTATTTACTATGTACTATATATTAAAAATAGTTCTAAGGTATTTTTGAACTTATTTATATTTATTAAACCTAAAACAAGTTTGGATAATTAATTTTAAAAATGTTTTATTTCTTGTATTTTGAGTATATTTATTTATATTTAAAAATATTAAACCCTATATATTATGTATTCTATATATTACTTATAATATATATCATATAATAATAATTATTATATATAAATTGATATGTTATTTTTTAAAAAATAAATTAAAATTTTGTAAATTTAAAAATGAAAGTTGAAATTAAAAATACAAAAATTAAAAACAATAAAATCCACAAAAACTATAATAAAAAATACACTAAAAAGAAAATGGCTAAAAAGTACAAAAGTCATTATTATTAATTAGCAATAATTACTAATAATTAACCTTCCTACCAATTTGTTCCCTAGAGTTCAACAATCTTGTCCACTATACGTATTTTGTAGAGTTAAACAAAATAAATTTTGGCTCCACACATATTAGAATTACATATATATTGTTGTGGTTGATTGTTGATCGATTGCATTGGGTGTCATGTGTTGAGAGTGCACTTGATATAGCAATTACAAGATCCGACCACATACCCTCCAAGACCGGACCTTGGTACCCCATTTTGACCATACAACAAATGACACTGTTGGCGGGAGCAATGCATAGGATATTTTGCACATATTAGCTCTATCATTTTCTTTCTTTATTTCTATTTTATCAATAATTATTGTATATGTTCTAACCTATCTCTTTTATTGACTTCTCTGTGAGGGCCTGCGAATCAAGGAGGACTTCTTAGGAGGACATGAACAACCTCGTAAAGCGGAGGCTGGTTTTTCTGACCTAGCCAACAAGAGAAAGCAAGAAGAAGACCGAGGGGAAGAGGAGCATATTAACATTAGTGTAGTTTTTATTTTCATTTTTTGGCAAAGAGAGAGAGACTATATATTGATTGTAATAATACATGAACAACTCTTGGATACTTAGACTCTCATGCCTATTTTACCAAGTGTCTATACACTTGGGGGCCCGCTCAGTTTTTTTCGTGATTTTCTTGCCTTCTCCATTTTATTCCTCCCTATTTTCTCCTTATTTTCCATTTATTTTCTGTGATTTGAGTTTTTCTCTATTCTTTTTTTTTTCTGTTTTTTGTGATTGAGCCCCTTAGTCTAGGATCCGCTTTACTAATTAATATAGGTCTACAACCCTAATTATCTCATGTGCCCATAGTTCTCCGATATGCTTGGACTTTGATCAAATAAATTTGTGCTTCGCGTTAATAACAATTCTTTCTTAGGGTGATTTCAACGGTGCATTGATATGGGATAGTCTCAGTTCTGTCATCCGACATGGAGTGAGCTGGGAAGCAAGGTGACCCTACTGACTGAGCATTCGTCATCATTATTTTTCGACTCGTGTTGCTTTTTCGATCTCTCCATCTGATTTTGATCACCTAGGATACTAAAGGAATTATAACTTCATTAGGTGTTTACATGAAAAATACCAACAAAATGATAATCTAAAAAAATCAGGACTGCTTAACTCCACTTGATCTTAAAATTAAACATAATTAGATTCATTGTCTTGGGAAGAACAACTCCCTCGTTGGATACATGTACTCTCCTAACCGAGTGAGGCACATACCCATAAGGAATAGATCCCCCATCCTTGGATTTGTGCCCTAAGCGCTTATGTCGACTCATGGGCCCTGTTATTGCTTCAAGAACTTGCCTCTTACTTTGGACGAAGTGGTCCGGTGTTCAAGTAGGTGTGTTCAATCGACTTCTACACAACCACACTAGGAGACTACTTGTGTTCCTGATTTAACTAACTGTCTGAATCACCTAACTCTAAATCGAAAAGATAATGATCGCACTCTTACGATCTTTACTATGTTGAGGAGGTGAATTGGAGTTTGCTTTGTGCTTAGTTGCTGCTTTTGGATCCGTTTGAGTTCTTCTATCTTTGAGTCTTTACAGTCCCCGAGTCTTTTTAATCTTTGAGTCCTTTTCAGTTTCTTTCTGTCATAGTCTGTGTCGTGATCATGGGTCAGTCTTCCATCAGCTAGATCTCACAGCTACTTTCCACCCATATCACTCCTATATTCCTGGTCCAGTTCAAGATGACTCTCTTCTTGAACCACAATTTTGCCTCAGTCCGGTGTGACCTCAACCTTCGTGTGGTTGGTTGCCTATATGTAATTATGTTCCATATGTCCTTTGACCTTCCCTCTTCGTCACCACCAGTATCACCGTCTCTCTTCCCTAGGCATGATCTGCTACATGATGAAGCTTGCATTGAGGATACTGATTATATGAGTGAGCGGGGCATATTTGATGTTGGGATGAGTGTGCATTCTTTTGAGGATGTCAGACATAATTTGTGTGATGTTATTATTGCGGATTCTTCTCTTGCACACTAGGTTGAGGATGTTATCATATAGTCCATACATATTTTGGATGATGAGATCAATGTTGTGTGTTTTCATTTCCAGATGTCGATCCTTGAGTCGGTCACACACGTAATGATTCAGGAGTTTGATGTACCATCTCTTGCAGTATTTTAGGACACAGAGTAGGAAACAGTAAAATTTCAACCATCCTATCAACCGATCCATTTTCATCCTCCTGAGTTCCCCATCCCCATAGAGCACATAGATGATTTTCGCCAAATACCCTGAGCCATTACAACAGATGTTACTATGTGAGGATTTATATGTTGATGTACCAAATCTACTTAGCCCCTTCCATCACCTTCTATCTTCCCGATTGGTGAGATTGATACCTTTTTCGAGGATGAGATTATAGATGCCAGCATTGCCTCATTTTTCACTGGTCAGCTTGCATTACTCCTTGAGGGATATCTGCGAGAGGATGCAACACATCCTTTATACTCGATTTCACTCTCTGATTGTGCATCCTATCTGTCGAATCATGGAATCGAGTCTTTTGGTTCATTTGATGTACCTGACTCCATTGAGTCTTCTGCCCTGACGACCCTCGCGAGGATGAGCCATGTTTTGAGATATTCAATTATTTTTCTGATCTTTCTAACTTATGACCATCAAATACTAAGTTGTGTAGAGAGTCTCATGATCTTGACATTTCATATTTTACTGAGACCATGATTGACATGGAGGATTCCATGATAGATCCTTCTTTCTCCATGTTCGATTTGTTGGCTTTGATCATTCACTCCATTTATATAAGCCGATGAATTCTTTAACTCTACCAAACCATGGATTAGTTTCTGATTCTCTTCTCATGTATTCCATGATAGATCCTTCTTTCGCCACGTTTATTTTGTCAGCTTTGATCATTCACTCCATTCATATAAGTTGATGATTCCTTTCAAGCTACCAAAACCTGGCTTAGTTTTCGATTCTCTTCTCCTAGTAGCAACAACCCACTTGATTGCTTATTCGGGTGTCCTATTCTCTATTGACTTCATCGTTGTTCTCACACTGAGATAACGACAAGAGTACAACATTCTCCTGATGGATGTCATCCTGAACCTTAATACAATGTTACCCTAACCTTTGCTCCTGGCTAGGGGCATAAAACCCAACGCTCATTGAGAGGTACCTCACCACTTTCTACTTCTTGTATATACATATTCGTCTTGTTATTTCTTCTTTCTTCCGTTTATTATCTTGCACCCTAGATCTCTCATTGTATATTTGTGTCTATACTTAGGATGTACTTTATCCTAAGTATAGGGGGAGTGTAGCCACCGTGTTGTTCATTTTCATTATGTTCCATCACTCATGTTGTTGCCTATACTTATGGATCTCTTGTCCTAAGAATGGGGGAGTGATGTGTACATTCTTTCCTTTTTGTTTTGTATTTTATTCTCTATCCCCTCACTTGTCTCCTCACTTGTCGATATTTTGTTCTATACGTAGGGATATTTTACCCTAAGTATATGGGAGACAGATTGAGTTGTTGATTTGTTCATCCAAATCTTTGATCATCCCCGCTTTGTGTATAATCTGCTATACTTAGGAGGACATAGTTCGAGTTAAGTATAGGGGTTTGCATATATGTATATATATAAACATTAGATATAACTTGTGCTTTTGTATTTTTAATAATATGGATTGTATATTATATTGCTTAAGGGTATATAATGAGTCAACTATAAAGAATGCACTTTTATAAATATGTAAAAAGTTTTCAAAAAATTGTTTTGAAACTATTTTGCAAAATGATTTGGAAAATGGTTCTAAAAGATCTTGAAAAATCTTTTGAAAGCCTTTGAAAAATCATTGTAAATTATTTTCAAACCATTTTTATTATAATCTCTTTGTAAATATTTGTAAAAATTATTTTTAAAATGTTTCTTGAATTTTTTTTGAAAATTTATTTGCAGAATAAGTTTTCAAAATGTTTGACAAATATTTTGCAAAAATGATTTAAAATTATTTTGAAAACCCTATAAATAATATCCTCATAAAATCCTCAAATAAAGCATATATACATCTGTATAAAATTCTGTATAAAACATGTATAGTCCTTGGAAAATTTTTTTGCTAAATTAGTTGTGATACATGTAACACACTAACTCTATTGGTTTTTCAAAAATCCTATAAAATTTGCAAAATCTTAAAATACCTAAAATTTATAAAATCTGTTTAAAACTACATAAAAAAATACAAAACTTTTTAAAAACCCATAAAAAGTTAAAAATTAGAAAATTCTTGCACAAAAATATTTCCTTCCATCTGCATCTCATAAGCATTTTTCTAAATGATTTTGACAATTGAACAAGTCTAAGTAAAATCTGAAGATTGGAGCTTGGTTTGACTTTAATCAACTTAATTTCACATGAATCTTATAGGAACTGGAAATAAGACTTTTCAAGTCACGATATTTAATTCTTTGAGTCCATAAGACTATGTTCACATATCAACTTGATTAGTCTAAGTATAGTATTTCGAAGCACACATATGGCTCTTACTAATAATGACCTAACTTGAGCACCATACTTTACACTTAGCTCAACTCTAAGGAGGTAGTGAGGGCAGGATTCTTTAGCTTGAGGAAGCACATGTATGGAAACATATGTAGTCACCATGTGTGGCCAATGCCCACCCTCCAACCTGATCTAGCGGCATGGACATCTAAAGAGAGGACGTTGTGGGTTGTAATAAAGCTTTAAAAGAAGGATAGTCTACTGTCTCAAGAGCAAAAATTCCTTATGTATATGTTGTTGTATATAGTATTAAAAAAAGTACTCAAAATCAAAACTCCAAAAAGACTAGATGGACATACGTCAAAGGAAAATTTAAATCCCATTGAAATATGTCTGAAATATGCAAGGAATTATGTTTCAAAGTTAAATTTCAAGGATGCCTACAAAAGGAATCTTGGCTACACTGGTCAAGCTCCATAGGATATGTGTCTACACTAGTCATAACCATTCGTCTCTCTACCCCCTCTTCTTGAGCTGATTGTAATTGAACTTAGAAGGGAATACTGCAATACTCGAGGAAATAGTGGCTAGACTGGGGAATTAGGGTTATCTTGTTAAGGGAGATTGTTCCTTGTTGTTTTTGAGGAGAAAAGTTACATACACTTACACTATACAAGACTCATAATCATAAGGGTTTGCATATGAATAGACTTATTCTGACTTGATTATTGGGGAGACTTGGATAGAGACTTGTGGATCTTGAGGGATGTTAAGTTTTAGATACTTTTCCCAATGAGGATGCGAACAAATGAACAATCCAAAGGTCTTAACTAAGATCTAAAGTTTGATTTTGTAAAGACGAATTTAAAAGTCATAATCATTCAAATTCTTTACTTTGACTTCCTTTTCTTTATTTCTTTTTTCTCTTTGGAATCACTTATTCTTCTAATAAGTGTTTGCTAGGGAGTAGCAAAAGTAAATATAGGGGGTGATGAATAGATATTCATCTATCTTTATTCTTCCATTTTGCATTTAAATCATTATCAAAACAAATGTAGATAAATATAAATTGTACAAAATAAGATTCATTATTTGTCTATAAATACTTATATATATATATATATATAAAATAAAAGAATAAAGAAAAGAAAAATAAATGAAGTATCAAAGGTACAGAATGACCCTAAGACCTGAGACTAAGTAATTATTAACTTGGTCAATAAGGAATAAACTAGGGGGAGATAATGGTCTATATAAAAACCCTAATTTATATTATTTAATATAATCATGTTCCTCTATTTTATTTCTCATTATATACACCTCAGATAACAAAATGTTCAACATGAAACTTCTACATAAAATACCTAGAAAATTATAGAAATAATTGTAGATAAAAATAATACACTATGCAATTGGGACACACAGATGGAAAAGCCATAATATGAACTTCACAGATAAATATCTATCCATATGAAATCTAATTTGACAAAACTCACCTCCCTTGTATTTAAAATTAAATTATATATAATGAACATAGTTTCATTTTAAATGGAGTTAAGATGTAAAAGTTGGCTTTTTTGGGTCCCGTTGTACCATATACATGTATATTTTATTCATATAATTTATTATTTATATTTACTATTTTTATATTTGTTAATAGTTGTATATATTTTTTAAAACATATTTAAAATATAAATATAAAAAAACTATAAAATGCATTAAATAAAATAGGAATATTATACATATAATGTATATACCTCTATTCATTTATGTATGTAAATAAAATCAGAAAAATATAATAAAAATATGTATTTAATTATATTATAAATATATAAAATATGTATGTATGATAATAAAGTAAAAAATACAAAAAAGAAATTAATATAATTAAAATAAAGGTATTTATACCTATGTATATACTCATAAAAATTAGCACCAAATAAATAATGTTGTAAAAAAAATAAAATACTTATAAATAGTACATGAAATAAGAAATATTTTTCATGTTTTGACTCTTAATTAATAAAATCATTTATTATTTTTAATCAAAGTTATAATGTAATTATTTCATGCTTTTTCGTATTCGAGTTACATAGACAAATCAGGTCCTATCCATCTTTGACCCTAGGTCACCTGTCCGTGCTAGGCCGACGACCTATGAGAGCACACATCCATCCCATCTTCGCTTATTTTTCCCCATTGATACAATACTCGAGGAGACTTGTCCCCTTAATGAAAAATCATCTCCTTGCATCCCTACATCATGCACGATACTTTCCATCCTCGTATGAGAATCGATTCGCACACAAACCCTAATCGAAACCCTCCTCTATATAACGTCGACCTCTACCATTTTTGAAGTTTTGCTCTATCCTTGACCCTTCCCCCCCTTGAATATCTTGGCTTGAGTAAAAGTTTCATGACAGGGAGTTGATCTCGCTACTTTGAGGCGCGGAGCGGGAGTATTCAATGCAGCATCCCCTTCATCGGAGCTTAACTCCGACGTTGGTTCTTCCAAAATGACTAGCGGCCTATTGAGGCATAGTTGGTTAGTTTCCTTCTTGCATTTCATTCTAGCATTTCATTTTCATATTTTATTTAATGTTTTACAGTCATTTTAGCTTTAAATCTAATAGTTAGAGTTCGCTGGAGCACTAGGCTCCGATTACTATGCCTGCTTGTGCTGGTCTTGTTCCGACCACCTGAACACCACCACCGTCTTCTCCTTTACATTCTCCACCTGCTCACCAATTCCCTTCACCCTTATCCGTCCTAGATCATGCCATCGAGTTTCACTCCTCTGCCTTCATTGCAACCTCTCTACTCTGTCGTGTCGTTCGTCATATCCACCCAATAAAGGGCCAACTCCATCACCCTCGCCCCCTTTTTGCTCCTACGCGGGTTTCAACACCAAGGGCCTGGTCTATAGGCAAATCGATTCAGCACGAGAAGCTCTAGAAGACCCGTGCTTCCGCGAGACTCCAAGCTTCCTTCGACAAAGCTCGGACCATTATGAGGCCACTAGATGTTGTGGACCACTTCCCTGAATGTGTTGCACATCTGAGCAGTGGGAGAGAAGGTCGGAGACGCGTGCTACGCCTGATCGAAGCAGCCCTAAGTACTTGTTCTTGCAGGTTCTTCTACTTACGTTCTCAGCCGTTGGATCAGGAGAGTAACTTCAGGTTTTTAGGAGCCGCCGGATCTCAACCACCATCAATCGTCAGATCTCCTCGAGATCTAATCTCACCCTTTTATCCACGGAGGGGTATAGTACCATCTAGGGAGTCCATTGATTAAGTGAACTGATGTAGAACACCACTCATCGTCCATCGGCGCACACTTTGGGGGCAAATTTCACCTAAACCCATCTTCTTTCTATAAATTCTATTTAGTCAAGTAAATAATAATTATAGTGTAATATTTTTGTAATATTCGAAACTAGCACTTCAAACTTTCTGTTATGTGCATTTAGGTCTAGTCCACATCACCTAACATCTTGTCTTACGTAAGGTGATTTTTGGAAAAAAATGTATTTTGTGACCTATACTTTCTGGACCTGTTATTAAATGGATTAAAGCTTTTTATTAATTTCAAAAAGTTCCTTGAATGTGCAACATTTTATTTTTGTACATATTTTCGTTATTAGATATTTTTATTGCTCATTAAATTATAGGAAAATTTATTTAAGTGTCTGTTATTATGTTTAACCCCACTATATTTTTATTTGACATTAAATTAATTTTTCAAATTTATTAAAAATACAAAAAAAATATTTTTATTCGATCTAATTATTAAAACCCATAAAAAATATAAAACTAATTCTAAAATCTCAAAAAATATATTTGGTATATTATTATATTATCTACTTCATATCCAAAAATCACAAAAAACAAAAAACAAAAAACGTAAAAATTACAAAACCCTAGAATCCTTATAAAAATTAGCAAAAAATATTAGAAAATCTAAAAATATATTTTGCTATTTTTTATTTTTTATATATTATATACTATATATTAAAAATAATTCTAGGTTAATTTTTGACTTATTTTTATTAAACCTAAAACAAGTCATACAATTAATCTGTGTATTATTTTATACTTTTTATTACATTGAATATACATAAAAAATAGTAAGAAATCTATAAAAATTACCAAAAATAGATAAAAAAAGAAAAAAAACAAAAACATTTTCTTTCATGAATTTTGAGTATATTTATATATATATCTAAAAAATTAAAACCTTAAATATTCTACAAATTCTATATATTACTTATAATATATATCGTATTATTATTATAATATATAAATATCTATATATATTTAATTTTAAAAATAAAAAGTTTGTAAAATTTAAAAGAAAAAAATAAAATTTTAAAAAAAATATAATTTTAAAAACAAATAAAAATCCATAAAAATTAAATATAATTAAACCCCACATAAAAAAGGAAAAAACTAAAAAAATACAAAAAAATAATAATTATTATTAATTAGCAATAATTGCTAATAATTAAGCTACCGACCAATTTGCTCCCTTAGAGTTCAACAATCTATTGCTTTTCCAATATACACATTTTGTAGAGTTAAAGATAATGAATTTTGACTCCACACAATTTTTGCATATATATTATTGTGGATTGATTGTTGATTGATTTGAGCGGATATCATGCATTAAGAGAGCGGCCAATATAGCGATTGTCAGATCTGACTTGTTAGACGTAGCAAGCCCTCCAAGATTGGACCTTGGTACACTGTTTCGATCATCACAACAGGGCAACAAACTTGTGGGGATAGAAGTCTGCTATGGTGTATTATCAAAACACAGTTGCCACAATCCTTTTAAAAAGGAAAATAAAAGACACTACCCTCACATATTGGGAATATTGCATTCTATAACATATTTTTGGTTTAAAGGATCTTCCTCAATTTGAGGCCTCTGTGGGAATGCATGCAACTTTTTCCTTTTACGGCTCATTTGAGATCAAATCCTTCAAGAACTTCCTCACTACATCGATCACTGCATCATTTCGGATGATGTCAATGACACATGAGCCGATGACGGATCACATCATCGATGAACTCACTTGTGCCCATGAAGAGCTGGAATGTATCACAGCATGTTGGGGAGGTGGTTTGCATCGCCTTCAGGAAGGTGGCATACGAAAACCCTATGACAACACCAGAGGATGGCTAAGGCGAGGAGGAGGCCTCCGTTATTTTAAAGTACTTTAAAAGCTCACCGTAATTAAAAATTAGAAGCTCATTGTAAGAGCGAAGGTGTAATGTTGAATATCTATTTCTAATTAAAATAATGTTTTTTACCTGTATTTTTTCATAACTCTATTGATATTTTATCCATGAGAAATATAGATTTACCTGTGCATGGGATCCAAATCTAGAATTGATTCAATCAAAATTGGCTAAACTAACACATCTTCATGATCGATTCAAATTTTCTTAAAAGACCAAATTGATATTGACAATATTATTCAATTGACGATCAAGTATTTGTGCTAAAAATTGTTCATTTTTTACGTGTTTCTTTTTAAATATGATAGAGTTTATAAAAAAGATGAGAAATTAGGTAAGCGACTAGGAATTATATATAGTAACTAAATTAATTGGGGCTAATTCGCATCTTTGTTCTTTTAAGAAATTGAGGGTATAATATATCAAAACTCCTAAAGTGTTTAGTATTATGACAATATTGTACTTTGTTAAGTACTTTCTTGATATAAGGTTAATTTTATTATTAAAAACAAATAACGAAATCTTCTAGGTGAATGATGGTCATATACTTTGTTAATTTTACGCGAGGTTGAGATCTTAGGGCAAGTTTGATAAATGGATTGGATTGGGGTATCCTACTGTGAATAATAGCTATTTGGATGGTTGAGAGGGTTGGAGACGGTTGAAATAATAAATGTGATGTGATGTCATATTGATCATGTGTTATATTATTTTTTATGATTAAAATATATGTTTATGTTAATTTTTATTTGATGTGGTTGAAACAATATTATAACAAAGAAATTATTGGGTCTATATAACTAATTCCAATCCAGGAATGCTGGGATAGACTTGGGGATATGCCAGGTTATCCCCAGGTAACATGGCAACCAAACAAAACCTAAGGGTAAAACCTATTAGTGGGTCCCCCACCTTTTTATTAAACCCCTAACCCTATAAGACAAAACTCTCATCCACCATTTGTCTCTCCTCTCACATATCTCTCTTCTTACTCAACCTCTCGACATCTTCTCATCAATGGTGATGGAGGGACATGGTGGCACTGATGGTGACGAGTGGGAGTGGTGTTATCGATGATGTTGGGGGTGGTTCTGGCGGTGGTGCTATGGCTGATGCTGGCAGTAGCCTTAGGGGTGGCACATGAGCTGATGCTGGCAGTGGCACTTGGGTTGGCCTTGGGTGTGCCATTTGCGGAGGTTGAGGAAAATGGTGGAGGCAAGGGGGGAAGATGGTGATCAATGTTCTGATGATAATGGTGATCAGAGATGGATAGATCCATGACATTGATGGGATATCCAGAGAGTGATAGAGGTGAGAGATGGTCACATGGACAATCGATCATGGCAGTGGTGACGAGAGGAGGTGACGATGGGCAATGGGGATGTGAATTACTATAATAAATCCGGGAGAGCTATGTATGCCTAGTAGATTCATTTAATAGAGGCAAAATGCAAGGAATGTTGGCGGTAGGAGTACAATGGTAACATGTAGGGTAATAGCAAACGTAGAAACTGAGGGCAATGATCAATAATGTTCATAATTGAACTAGTCTGGAATAAAATATGATGAATGGAGCTTCACTAAGACCTTAATCCACTTAATTTAAGAGGAACCTTATAGGAATCGGGGTTGAGACTTTTTAGGTCGAGGGACTTAACTCTTTAAGTTCATAAGATTATATTTACATGTCATATTGATTCGTTTAAGTATAATATTTCAAGACATGCGCATGGCTTTTTTAGATAGTGGCCTAACTTGGACAAGCACTTTGCACGTAACTCAACACATATGAGGTGGTGAGGGGTAGAATCTTCAAGCTTGAGATGCACATGAATGGAAACATGCGTAGCCCCAATTGAGGCCATTGCCCCCTAACCTAGTCTACTGGTGTGGGCATCTAAAGTCAAGATGTTGTGAATTGCAATAAAGCTTCAAAAGAGGGATAGTTTGATGATCTAAGAGAAAAACTCCTTATGCAAATGCTACATTGGTGTATGTATGAAAACAAATATGAAATAAAGTCTCCAAAAAAGTTAGACGGGTAAAAAGCAAATAAAAATTATTCCCTTGGAGAAAAATATCAATAGGTAAGGCGTATGTTTCCAAGTCAATGTTTGCATGGAAGCCTCCAGTTGGAGACATGGCTACACTAACCAAGATCCAAAGGATATGTGGCTAAATTTATGATAGAGGATTTTTTCATGGGTATGCTAATCAAACACAATTAGCAATCGCTGCACGACCAGGTGCGCCTCTAATCAACAATCAACCCTCCGGAAAGTCAAGCGATCAATTTGCATGATTTAAAATTTATTATAACTGTACTATAAATGTGTATATGTGTAAGCATGGTATAATGCAAAACATAGGGAGCAACTGGTAGCACTATTTATTATTTGTAAATAAATAATGAATAGTAATTTCTATTTGTACAATAATTCAATCAATTAATCAATTAATTAATCAATATTTTGTGGATTTTAAGCAAATAAAATAATTCTGTTTTATAAAATATATTATTTTTAAATTTATAATTTTATATTTTTTTTGATTTTTAGTCTTTTTTCTTTTTAATAAGATAATATAAAAGTTTATGTAACTATATATAAATATATAAAGAAGAAAGGGTAATATAAGTATAAATACAACAAAAAATAAAAAAAATTATGGAATAAAAAATTTTTATGCTTTTTATATTTTTCTAATGTTTTGTGATTTTTGAGGAATTGTTGCTAATTTTTAGGTATTTTTAAAGTCCTAAATACACAAAAAAAGAAACATTTTAAATAAGACAGATTGTTTGGGAATTTAAAAATATACAAAGGCCTCAAAATTTTCCAAATTTTTTAATAGATAATATATAATATAAATAAAATTTAGAGACACGAATAAATATTTATGATATTTTTAAAGATTTTTTTATAATTTCTATAAAGATTTTAGATATTTTTGATTTTTTATGATTTTCTTTTTATATTTTTAGGGATTTTTGGTCTGGAGTTACATAAGACAATAATAAAAAATACTTTTTTTTTTGGAAATTTTGAGTATGATTTTATATTTTTTTGGATTTTTCAAAGCAAACAGGGGATAAACGTATATCTTTTGATTTTTCATAAATAGGAAAATGCATAAAATGCAAAATAATTTATAAGGCATAGAAGAGCATGCAAAGAGGCACACAATTCTAGTTTTACATTTTTTGGGGGAAAAGATGGTATTTATAAAAATTAGAGAAATAAACACAAAACTACTTAAATCGATATGGGTATTTTTGCAATTTAAATAACAAACAAGGGGCATAATGCAAAATTATCATAAACATAAAATTTATATACAAATTTTATTAACTAATTTGAAATTATGAAAACCGAGGGTGTTCCCTTTCAAATTACCCAGCTCATATCGCTACCCACATGAGGTGAGTTGGCACGGACCCATAAGCAAATATTAATAAATACATGGAGGTCGATACAATTTATACACAATTATGTACTCTTCAAAAATTATTTACACGACTAAAAATGAAATAAAGCGAAGGGGGTCTGGATAATTTACCCCTTAGTTTTCATGATCTAATGGCTCGAGATGATACACTTAGGCGCATTTGATGGTGGAGATTCCACCATGCCGCTTTACCCTTGGAGGCTTGAGATCAAATCAGGCCCATGATCGGACGGTGGATGGGTGCCCGGATCAGACGATGATAGTACCATCTGTGCACCAGGCCCCCATTAGACAACTACAATTTATTCCCCAAGAACAGGGAAGAACACTAGAAGTGTCTTCCCATGTCCGTCGATTCCTCGTGCTCCACGGTTCGATTCCGACTTTTGAGGTGCTCGTGAGGGACTTGGTGATGATCCACAACATCTGGAGGCTACAAAGAAATCCAGGACCCATCGATGGGATCCTAGGGGCTCGAGATGGTGCAATCTTCAGGGAATGGTGTACTTGAAAACCATTGGTCTCGGTTGAGGCTTTCTCCACTAAGGACCTGTAGGGTTAGTCGATGCTTGCATCGGTGAGGGTTTCCTAGGCAGTTATTGGGTGTAAAGGGCAAAAATGGTGTTGAGGTGATTATGCTCAGGCAGGGGCGGGTGATCAAGTGTCAATTCGCTGATTCAGGTGGGATCAGGTTGGATGCCAGGTGGATGGGGGTGAGGAACTGAGAGGAGAAGCTAATGGAGCGAAGGTGGTGGTTAGAATGCGGATTCTACAGGCAGACGATGGTCAGAGCTTCTACATCTCCGACATACTTTAAACCAAGATCTAAGCTATTGAATGCAGTAGAAATGTAAACTAAACATTACACTAAATACACAAATAAAATTTACACTAGAAATGTAGGTAAAAACACAGATCACCCCTGTGGTTTAGGCAGGGAGCAAGGGACATGGCGATGGAGGTTCTCTGGTCATGGGGTTATCGCCCAGACGCTTCTCCACTCCGACAGGGCTAGGGAAATGGTGTTGTCACCACCATGTCAACCCAAATGGACCCCTTTGGGGTTATGCATCCGGAGGATGAACCAAAAATGTAAAGAAGGATGGAGAGAAAATATATACAAGTGATGGCAAGTTGACTTTGATGATCGATGGCGTGTTAAGGAGGATGAAATGGTGATGAGTGAAGGGTCGGCGTGAATCGTGGGGAATCAAGGAGCAGAATGATGGAATTAATCGAGGGAGAGAAGATATGGTACATGCGTGAAAATGGCAAGAAGTCAAATGGGTCGTTAGGTCTGACAAGAGTTAGAGAGGTGGGATGTACAGTTGACTCGAGTCAACAAAAGAGAGCTCCTGGATGGTCCACGTTGACAAATCAGGAAAAAGATAACCAAAAAATACAATGTAAAATCGTTAATATTAATAAATGAATTAAATAAATTTTGGTTATAGAATAAAAAAATGTGTTTTATTTTATGTAGTATCTAATACATATTTTTATTTATTTTTTTCAAGATTTATTATATGTTAATATTTACATGTGTAATTATATGTATATTTACCTATATATTGTATTTTTTGTATTTTATATATGATTATTATCACATATATTTTATATATTTTTTAACTACACATAAATATATTTTAGGGTATTTTTTTGAAGTTGTTTGTACACTTAAGTAGATATGTATATTTACTATATAGGTATATTTATAGGTAATCCATATATATATTTTATTATACTTTTCATTTTATTGTGTTTAGTGGTTTTATTTTAGTCTAATTCTGCACATGTGTCATAAATAATATTTACAAAATTATAAAAATATAAAATAATTAAAATGTAAAGAATAAATAAAATGAATATTTTATTCAGGTATAATGTACAATATGGGTCTAAGACCTAACTGTTGAATCTTAACTTCAAATTAGATAAAACCACCTTAATTAAATAAATAATAAAAAGTTATATACAATTAAAGTGATTTTGATGAATTTCGAGTTCATATGTAGAAGATATGGGTCGGGGAAGTTTGGATTTTGGATTCTTATTCTGAGAGTAGAATGTACATTGTGTATTATTTTTATGTGAAATCAATTTTGTATTTTTATATGTATTTTTATATGCAACTCTCATGTCCAAATTTTGTTGATTTGAAGTAAAATAATTAAGAATAAAATTGTTCCCAAAATGAATTATTGAAGAATAAAAAGGTTTTTATTAGTGTTTTTGGCCGTTATCTCCCTCTACTTTATTCCTTATCGACCAAATCAATTCTTGATTTGGTCTCGAACTTTAGGTTCGTAAAATACCTTTGGTATTTTATCTTTTTTATTTCCTTTCCTTCATTCTTTAATTTTGGCTTTAATTATAGTGTTTTGTACAATGAATACATAATAAAGAATGAATGTTATTTTGCACAAATCAATGTAATTTACATGTATTTGACTAAGGATTAAAGGCCAAAATGAAAGAATAAAGGTGATGAAATGGATTCATCACCCCCATACTTGTCTTTGCCAGTCCTAGGAAACACTTATGCTTATAAGTTTGGAAAAAGAACATAAACAAAAAAAAGAAAGAACTTGGATCGATTTTAACTTTCAAACTTGTCTTCACAAAATCAAAGTTTGGAGCTTTAGTCAGACCTTTGGAATTTAAGTTTGGTCGGAACCTTTTTGGTAAACGGATTTGAAACATAACAACCTCTAAGACCCACAAGACTCTTCTCAAGTATCCTTAATAGCCAGATCAGAATAAGTCGACTCATACACAGTCCCTTATGACCATGAATCTATCTTGTACAGTGTGTGATATGTAGCTCCTCTCGACTGAAGTGGTAAAATTCAGCTTTCTCCAACATGGTGACCCTAATTCCCCCATCCAGTAACTATTTCCTCTAGAAGCGGGGTATTCCCTTCTAAGTTCAAGTACAACCGGCTCAGGAGAGAAGGTGGAGAGAAGAATGGACATTAGCTAGTGTAGCTATCTATCACAAGATTATTGACCAGTGTAGACAAGTCATCCACTTGCAGGCTTACATACATTTGACTTTGAAGCTCCATCTTGCTTATTGACTATACAAATTTATACATGCTCCGGCGGGAATTGATTTTTCTTGATTTTTTCCCATCTTTTCTTTCTGGAGTTTTTTATTTATCCATTTTTAAATACCTGTCATTTATATAAGGACTTTTTCCCCTTGAGTCACTATCCCTCTTTTGAAGAATTATTAGAACCCACAACTTCTATTATTAGACCTCATGTCTACTATATCCCATGGCTGCTAGATAAGGTTGGGGTACAATGGCCACAAATGTGTGACTTTTGATGTTTCCATTGGCTTGTGTTTCATGTCAGCAAATCCAACCCTCTACCACTTCAACTGAGGTGAGCAAAGTGTAAGGTGTAGGTGTGCAAGCTAGGTCACTATCGACGAGAGTCATGTGTGCGTTATGAAATATTCTACTTCGGTAGTCAAGATGATACTGAACTAAGTCTCATGGTCTCAAAGAATTAAGTCTAGCAGACCTGAAGTGTCTCAATTCTAGTTCCTTAAAGGTTCCTGTGATTAAAGTGGATTAAGGTCCAACCAAGCTCCAATCTTCGGATTTTACTTAGACTAGTTCAATTATCAACATCAATCCCAAAAATGCAAATGCTATGTACAATGCAAGGGAAATATTTTTGTTATGAAATTTTATGGTTTTGATCTTCTTATGGATTTTTGAAAAGGTTTTGCAGTTTTTTATGAAAGTTCTAAAAAATATTTTGCATTTTTTATGAATTAGTAATTTTGAAATTTTTATGGATTTTTTAAAATAAAAGAGTTTGGAAAATAAATATGCATAAATATTTACATAGGAATGCATCTTTATTATTTATAAGAGTTGGGATTTAAGAATTTACCGATTTGTATATACATGGTTTGTAAAGTATCTTTATTTTCTTAAATCATGTACATAGTTCTCAAAATAATTTGAAAAGATTTTCACAAATATTTTGAAAACTTTATTTTGAAAGAATAATTTGACAACTATTTTTTGCAAGCATTTACAAAATTTGGAAATCATTTTGCAAAGATTTTTCAAATAGTATGTATAGATTTTAAAATATTTTACAACCATTTTCCGAACCATTTGCAAATAGTTTTTCAAAGCCTTTATTTCACACAAAGAAAAGAAATATTTACAAACAACAATATTTTTACAAAATTGAAAATATTTTACAAAATGTTTTCCAAATAGTTTTAAAAGATTTTTCAAAAGGATTTTCCAACCATTTTTCAAACATCTTGCAAAAAAAATTAACTGATTTATTATTCAGTATTTATAAAGAATTTTGTGTGTTTTAATTTGTTTTTAATTATTCATATTATTAAAAATATGAAAGTACTTGTTATGGCTAAAGTATATACAACATATGTACGACCCCCTATACTTAATTGGAGATATGTCCTCATAGATCTGAGAGAAAAAGAGAAGACACAACTCGTACTGAGTATAGAAGAGACTAAACTACAACGATGGAAGAATAATAAATGAATGAAAATGGAAAAATCAACTTCCCCCTACACTTAGGATCAATTAATCCTAAGTATAGCAGACTGTATTCAACATGTCGGGAGGGTCAAGAATGTGAATGAACAAATCAGTGACTCGTCCTGTATCCCCTATGCTCAGGGTAAAATATCCCTAAGTATAGACATAAATATCAAGAAGTGAGGATACATCTGAGGGGATCAATAAAAAGAAATCGATAAAAAGAAAAAAAATACATTGGGAGAATGCACACATCACTCCCCCTATACTTAGGGCAAAAGAGCCCTATGTATAGGCAACAACAAAAGTGATGAAGTAGAACGAACAAGAACACATAGTGGTTACATCCCCTCTATACTTAGGACAAAGTACATCCCTAGTATAGATACAAAGATACAACAAATGATCTGGGGTGTAGAACAACATGAGGAAGAAGGTAGGAGGGAAAAGACAAGCCACTTATACAGATGCAATACCGAATGGTGAAGTGTAGAATGGTATTTAAAAATCTAGTACTGTACTCTTGTAGCTGTCTCCCTTTGAAAATGACAACACAGTCAGAAAAAGAACAAGACCCGAATATGCAATCAAGTGGGTCTCTGCTACCGAGAGAACAGATCAAAAACTAAGTCAGGATCCGATAATGTAAAACAGAATATAGGCTCATGAGGATAGAATAAGGGAACAAAGTCAATATCGTAAGACATGGAGGAGGAACAAACAATGCAGATTCCTCAATGTCTCGCAAAGTCTCCATAAGATACAAAAAGTGAAGAACTAGAGACTCTCTACACATCTTGATATTAAGTGGACATAAGGTCGAAAGATTAAGAACACACTGAATATCACAAGACACATCTCAACCTTGCGAGGGTCGTCAAGACGAGCAGACTCAGATGAGTCAGAGATCACAACAAATTTAGAAGTCTGGATCTCGTAATCCACCAAATCGGATATACAACCAGAGATGAGATCGAGTATACATATCATAAGACTCGGCTTCATGCTCCACCAGACCGGAGACACCTAAAGTGAAATCGAGTACCAATAAACCGACGTATCCTCCCGCAGATAACCATCGGGGGGTGATACATACTAAGAAATGAGTGATCAAAATAGAGTTCGACCTTGCAAGGATTGTTAAGGTGAGCGGACTCAAAGGAGTCAGATCCATAAGACAAATCAGAAGAAGCGGTCCTGGAAGGAGAAAGATCGACTGCTAGCAGAAGAGACCGAAAGTCAAGAAAATGTCGCAGTCTCTTGCAGATAACCCTCAGAGAGTACTGTGAACTAGGCAGGGAATAATCGAAAGAATGTGACTCATCCTTGAGAGGATAGTCAAGGAGAAAAGACTCAAACAAATTCAGTCATCTAGGATATGCATTCTTGTGTTGTGCCAGATCAGATACACAACTAGACAGTGAGACCGACTACTCCTATCAAACGACTCGGTTTCATGCTCTATCACCCTAGAAGCACAGGCAATGGTTGAAATCAATTGTAAAGAAAATCCTACATCCTCCTGTAGATAGTCCTCGGTGAATAATGTAGATGATGTACGTGAAGACCAAGGAAATGGTGGTGTCTAGGCTCAGGTCCTTAAGAACTGTGATCAATCGTTAATTAGAAGGAGGGCATTAGACTATGGGGGGACAAGGATCATCATGTCAGTCATAACGCAATCCCTCAAACAATCATATGGGCTGAAATGATTCACGATATAAGACAGAGATTTTCTAGGAGTCTGTTGTTCGCGAAATCTCGATTATCGGAAGTTAAAGGTAAATATGTCATTGCTATCCCCAAAAATCCTGTGACAAACAAACAAATATTTTTTTTATTTTTGCTACTTATTACCCTTTATAGTGGACATGGTCGAACTCAGGGAGGCTACAAATCCCGAGGGTTATTCAATTAATCAAGAATTAATTATGAGAAAACATGAATCTCAAAGGATAACTATCCTTGGTTTTTGTGATTTTTTTATCTTTTTATTTTTTTAATGTTTTTTATTTCTATTTTTTTTGTATTTTCTGATTTTCAAATTTTTAGTGATTTTGATTTTGCATTTTTTTTATTTTCGAAAATAATACGTAGCAATATTCACAATATCAAAAATACACACACCAACTCTTTTTATAAATTTTCAATTCATAAAAAATGCTCAGAAAATTCAGAGAGAATATTTTTGGGTTTTAAAAGTTTTGAAATATTTTTGGGAATTTTTCTGGAATTTTCAAATGTTTTTGTATTTTTCTAAAAAATCAAACAGCGAGAAAATGCGAAATTGTGCACAGCCTGGTGTAATTTGCAACTTAAAAATAATTTAACTACCGAAAACTCCTGGCAATTATTTTTATAACAAACTATATGCAAATATGTACAAACAGGATATGAAATCTCTATTTTTGGATTTTTATAGAATTGCTTATTATTTTTATAAGATTTTTAGTATTTTTCAATTTTTTGGGTTTTATAAATAATTAATGCAAGAAATTTACATAGAAATTAAAAGACAATGAAAAAAACTACGCAAATTTATTAGGAAATTTTAAAAATATTTTCAAATTTTTATGAATTTTTGGATTTCAGAAAGCGAAAAATGACATTTTTTTATTTTTTAATAATGTTAAATGATGATGAAATGCAATGAATTTTTTATACTAGGAAGATAATCACATCAGGAGTATAGCATGAATTTTCAAGAATTTATTGACCAAAGAAACCATTTATTTCAATATGCAATGCAAGTAAAGTTAAGTTCTGGAATACAAGGATTGAAATGCAATTTTTGAAAAGTTTTACAATAAGAATAACAAAAATAAAATCGGTGAAGGAAATAACAATTTACCTACGTAAAACGGGATCTGTTGGAGCAGAGCGACGTTTGTGCAATTTTGGAATCCTCCGGGGGCTGGATTGGAATTTACCAACATAAAATAATAATCCCTAGGGCTTCTTGTAGCTGTGCCTTTGTTCCCAAGCAAAGGGGCACCATGGGGGCACGCAGATGGGGCCGCCACCGCCAGAAGTAGCGATGGAGGTCGGGCACGCACGACGCCGCGCGCGTGCGGCGGCGCTGACTGCTATAGAGGGAGGACATTGCGGCGCCGATGGAGGGCGGTTGGGCTGGATTGGCCTCCGCCGCTGGAGGCTTCGTTGGTGGCAGCGAAAGCTTATCTCGCACTCGGGGTCGGAGGGCTGCGCGCCTGGCCTAGATCGGCAGTGCCGCCCCGCTGGAGGTGGATGCGGCGTCGGGTGGAGGGTGCGGCTCGTGGCAGCGCTGCTAGCCCACGTGGAAGCCTCAATTAGGAGGAGGAAGATGGATCCTGGCTACTGTTCGTGCGGATCTATGGGCTGGACGGTGGTGTTAGCCGACGTCGACGGTGGTCAGGGCTGAAGGTCTGGCGAAGGAGCAGGCCGCTCTCGCGACGGAGGGCTGACGCATGAGGGACAGTGAGGAGGAGGCACGCCGCAGCGGCGGTGGGGGCTCGGGCAGCGTGGCTGCCTGGATGAGGGGCGCACGACGGGTGGAGGAACCGCTCGGAGCGTAGAGGGCCGGTGGCGACCGAGGCCTGCTAACTTTTTTTATTATTTCTTTTTATTTTCTTTGTTTTTTATGTAATCGGCAGAAATAAAGAGATTTTTTAAAACTATAAATGGAAACTTTTTATTATTATTATTATTTTACTTTTCCTGCAAAACAAAAGTTAGAAAGCAAAACAATATATGTGTTTTTTTATTTATTAACAAATTGGAAAATGAATGGGGATTCGGCGAAAATGAAAGGATCGAATCCGATTCTCCGACCACCATGCGTGGTCGGAGTTGATAGATCGTGGAAGATAGAAAAGAACGCGTGGAGATCGAGAAATTGAGATGAAAACTCGAAATCGGAGGTCAATCAAATCGTGATGGATTTTTTAAAAAAATCTAGAGAACCAAAATACGAAGAAATTGAATTGCGACAGATGAAACTAAGTTTAATTTAGATAAAAAAATAAAATGACGATGGATCTCACCTTAGGAGTGGAAATGGACCGTGATCGCCTCGATGAAAGTCGACTCGCTGTCACCGGACAGCTCAGAGGTTAGGCACTTTTATCGACAAAATTTTCTCTCAGAGATCGAGCTCCTCTCCCTAAAGATTAATCAAGTTGGAATGAGGGAGAAGGAGCCATATAAATAGAGAAGATAATGGAGATGGAATTTGAATTTTTGACTTTTTGGATAAAGAGATAAGAGAGATGAAAATTGAAATGAGATAAAGATATAGAGAGAGAAAATTATTTACAAAATTAACTTTTTTTTGAATTTTCGTCACTTTATTTATTTTAAATAAAAAAAGTTATTTTTTTTATTTCATATGGCGGTTAATCAAAAATAGAAACTATATACATATACTATATACATATATGACATTATATACAAGGGTAAATGAGGAAATTAGCTTTTTTATTTTAAAAATTTTATTTTATTTTTATTTTAAATAATTAGTAAAAATAATTTACAAATATATACAAATACAATATTTACAAAATACATGGGAAAATTGCATAAACCACTTCAGAAAATCGACTTTTCAACTGTAACTCCAAAAATTATGAAAATACAGCCATTTTAAAGATAATTTAATTTAGAATCCAATGGAAGTGAGATTGGTTCAATTTGAGTTCATATGGAGCTGGAATTGGTCTTTCAATTAGTACTTTGTGGCTTTTTTCCCAGTGTGGTTGCTTTTATTCTGTACATGATTTAATTGTGCAATTATTTTTATTAATTAGAACACATTTTTATTTACAACTTTGGTTTTGAAAGTTATTCGATTTGAGGTCAATTAATGCACAAATAAATTAGTGTCAGTTTTATACAGATATACACAAAATAAGTGAGAAGTATTTACAACAACACTAACACACTTTTTTTTCCGATTTTCTTCTTAAGGACCTTATATCCCCCTACTTTATTCCTGGTCGATCAGGTCAAGTCTTGATCTTCTCTCGGGGTTCGGGTCAGCCTGTATACAGTCTTCCTTTTTTATTTTATTTTCTTTATTTTTCCTTTATTTCTTTCTTTATTTGTTTTAGGTTAAAATTAGTAAGAAGTGTACAATATTTACAAACAGATGCAAGTTAGTAAGAATATGGAGCTAGTGTTACATATATGTGTTTTATAAGGCATTTTAAGCTAAAACAAATTAATAAAGATGATGAATCACAGATTCATCAATATCTCATGGGGATAGGAAAGTCAGGAGATGGAAGATGGATCTGTTAAGATGAGCGAAACCTTACGGGTTCCAAACACCATCGCTTTGAAGCACATAAAGATATAGTACATCAATCATATGAATCAAGACAGGTAGAACTGAATAAGAGATCGGACAGTCACAGCTCAAGGGATCATCATCAAACAATCAGTAATAAATCACATCCTCAATCTAGTGTAGAACTGAATAAGAGATCGAACAGTCACAGCTCAAGAGCTACCCAAGTGCTTAGGGCACAAGTCCAGGGTTGTGGGCTCTAGTCCGTAAGTGTGTGTGCCTCACTCAGTCAGAATACAACATGCATCCAATGTGGGAGTTTCTCTTCCCATAACAATGAATCCATTACGTTTATTTTAAAAGTAAAGTAGAGCTAACAGTCCCGATTTTATTTTAGGTTTTCACTTTTGGTATTTTTCAATGCAATTGCCAAACGAGTTTCCAATTCCATTAATCCTAGGTTGTCAAAAACAGAGGGAGAGCGTCGAAAAAGCAATGCAATTGTAAATCGATGATTTATGCTAAGATAGATGGTGCTCACCTTGCCTTTAGCTCTCTACGTGCAGAATGCTATATAGAATTGAAAGCTACTTTATATGCAATGCAAGCTGATGAAAGCGCCCTAGAGCAGAAAATGATATTATCGGGAAGAACCAGATGTTGAATATCTTGAGATGAAACCTAGAGTCCAATCTAGTGCTGTATGGAATATCTCACGATGCATGGTTTCAAATCTAAATAATCAACAATTAAATTTGACTAGATCCAAGAGCGAGACTGTAGGTACATGCAATTTAATTAGGGCTTTGTAAATAATCAATCAAGCAAGAAAATCCTAGTGCTAAGGCTCAATCACAAAAAATAAATGAAAAGAAAAGCAAAAAACTCACAATGTTTAAAATAAAGAAAAAGAAAAGTGAGAAAAACGTGAAAAACATGACTATGACCCAAGTGAACAGACACTTGAGGACCTTGTGAAGTGTGAATGTCCAAGTCCTGTATTATTACAAAATATTTTACTAAACTAAAAAGAAAACACTCTCTCACTAAATTAAAACAAAAACTAAAATACAATGCTCTTCATTTTTCTCACTCCTTGCCTCCTTCTCTTGCTCTCTCCTAGTCAGTCCCTCACAAGAAAGATCAACAAAGAAATAGATGGTCAGAAGCAATCAAATAAATATAAAAAATAAATAACAGAAAATAAAAGAAGAATAATGTACAAAATGAATTCTACACTTCGTTTCTCCTCGGCAACGGTGCCATTTGATAGAGGTCTTTTTGCACCGGTTTGCTAATCAAACACGATTAGCAATCGCTACGTGACTAGGTGTGCCTCTAATTAAAAATCAACACACAGAAAATTCAAGCGATCAATATATGTGAGTTAAAATTTATTATAACTCTGTTATAAATGTGTATAGGTGTAAGTAAGGTAGAGTATCGAACACAGAGAGCAATACATGGTAGCAATAATTATTTTTTATAAATAAATAACAGATAAATCATGATGTCTATTTGTACAATAATTCAATCAATTAATCAAATAATTAATCAATAATTTTATATGGTTTTAATTAAATAAAATAACTTGTTATAATTTATATTTATATTTTTAATTTTATAATTTTCTATTTTTATAATTTCCTGATTTTTAGTTTCTTTTTAATAAGATAATATAAAAGTGTATATAACTATATAGATATACATAATGGTAAAATAATTATAAATAGAACTAAAATAACAAAAAAATTCAAAGTAAAATATTTTCGTCCTTTTTATATTTTCTAATGTTATTAGGCTTTTTAAGGAATTATTGCTAATTTTTAGGTATTTTTAAATTCCTAAATACATAAAACCAAGGACTTTTTAAATAAGCTGGATTGTTTTGGAATTTAAAAATATCTAAAAGCCTCGAAATTTTCTAAAACTATTTTAAATAGATAATATATAATATAAAGAAAATTTAGAGATAGAAATAAATAATTTTGGTATTTTGAAGATTTTTTTATAATTTTTATAAGGAATTTAGAGCTTTTAAATTTTTGTGGTTTTCTCTTTCTATTTTTATGGATTTTGCTAGTCTTTGCTAGTCCCTAGGAAACACTTATGCTTATAAGTGTGGAAAAAGAACATAAACAAAAAAAAGAAAGAACTTGGATCGATTTTAACTTTCAAACTTGTCTTCACAAAATCAAAGTTTGGAGCTTTAGTCAGACCTTCAGATTTTAAGTTTGGTCAGAACCTTTTTGGTAATTGGATTTGAAACATAACGAACTCTAAGACCCACAAGACTCTGCTCAAGTATCCTCAATAGCCATATCAGAATAAGTCGACTCATACGCAGTCCCTTATGACCATGAGTCTATCTTGTACAGTGTGTGATATGTAGCTCCTCTCGACTGAAGTGGTAAAATTAAGCTTTCTCCAACATGGTGACGCTAATTCCCCCATTCAGTAATTGTTTCCTCTAGAAGCGCGGTATTCCCTTCTAAGTTCAAGTACAACCGGCTCAGGAGAGAAGGCGGAGAGAAGAATGGACATTAGCTAGTATTGCTATCTATCACAGGATTCTTGACCAGTGTAGACAAGTCATCCACTTGCAGGCTTACATACATTTGACATTGAAGCTCCATCTTGCTTATTGACTATACAAATTTATACATGCTTCGACGGGAATCGATTTTTCTTGATTTTTGCCCATCTTTTCTTTTTGGAGTTTTTTATTTATCCATTTTTTAAATACCATTCACATTTATATAACGACTTTTTCCCCTTGAGTAAGTAGACTATCCCTCTTTTGTAGCATTATTAAAACCCACAACTTCTATTATTAGACCTCATGGCTACCATATCCCATGGCTACTAGATCGAGTAGGGGTACAATGGCCACAAATGTGTGACTTTTGATGTTTCCATTGGCTTGTGTCTCATGTCAGCAAATCCAACCCTCTACCACTTCAACTGAGGTGAGCAAAGTGTAAGGTGTAGGTGTGCCAGCTAGGTCACTATCGACAAGAGTCATGTGTGCGTTATGAAATATTCTACTTAGGTAGTCAAGACGATACTGAAGTAAGTCTCATGGTCTCAAAGAATTAAGTCTAGCAGACCTGAAGTGTCTCAATTCTAGTTCCTTAAAGGTTCCTGTGATTAAAGTGGATTAAGGTCCAACCAAGCTCCAATCTTCGGATTTTACTTAGACTAGTTCAATTATCAACATCAATCCCAAAAAATGCAAATGCTATGTACAATGCAAGGGAAATATTTTTGTGATGAAATTTTATGGTTTTGATCTTCTTATGGATTTTTGAAAAGGTTTTGCAAATTTTTATGCAAGTTCTAAAAAATATTTTACAATTTTTTATGGATTAGTAATTTTGCAATTTTTATGAATTTTTCAAAATAAAAGAGTTTGGAAAATAAATATGTATAAATATTTACATAGGAAAGCATCTTTGTTATTTACAAGAGTTGGGATTTAAGAATTTACAGATTTGTATATACAAGGTTTTTAAAGTATCTTTATTTTCATAAATCATGTACATATTTCTCAAAATAATTTGAAAAAATTTTCACAAATATTTTGAAAACTTTATTTTGAAAGAATAATTTGACAACTATTTTTTGCAAGTATTTACAAAATTTGAAAATCATTTGCAAAGATTTTTCAAATAGTATGTATAGATTTTAAAATATTTTACAGCCATTTTCCGAACCAGTTGCAAATAGTTTTTCAAAGCCTTTATTTCACACAATGTTTTTACAAAATTGAAAATATTTTACAAAATGTTTTCCTAATAATTTTAAAAGGTTTTTCAAAAGGATTTTCCAACCATTTTTCAAACATCTTGCAAAAAAATTTAACTGATTTATTATTCAGTATTTATAAAGAATTTTGTGTGTTTTAATTGTTATTAATTATTCATATTATTAAAAATATTAATGTACTTGTTATGGCTAAAGTATATACAATATATTTACGACCCCCTATACTTAATTGGAGCTATGTCCTCATAAATTCGAGAGAAAAAGAGAAGACACAACTCGTACTGAGTATAGAAGAGACTATACTACAACGATGGAAGAATAATAAATGGATGAAATCTGAGAAGTCAAACGCCCCCTACACTTATGATCAATTAATCCTAAGTATAGCAGACTGTATTCAACATGTCGGGGGGGTCGAGGATGTGAACGAACAAATCAGTGACTCATCCTGTCTCCCCTATACTCAAGGTATTATATCCCTAAGTATAGACATAAATATCAAGAAGTGAGGATACATGTGAGGGGATCAATAAAAAGAAATCGATAAAAAGAAAAAAAATACATTGGGAGAATGCACACATCACTCCCCCTATACTTAGGGCAAAAGAGCCCAAGTATAGGCAACAACAAATGTGATGAAGTATAACAAACAAGAACACACGGTGGTTACATCCCCTCTATACTTAGGACAAAGTACGTCCCAAGTATAGACACAAAGATACAACGAATGATCTGGGGTGTATAATAACATGAGGAAGAAGGTAGGGGTGAAAAGACAAGCCACTTATACATATGCATTACCGAATCGTGAAGTGTAGGACGGTATCTAAAAATCTAGTACCGTACTCTTGTAGCCGTCTCCCTTTGAGAATGACAACTCAGTCAGAAAAAGAACAAGACCCGAATATGCAATCAAGTGGGTCTCTGCTACCGAGAGAACAGATAAAAAACTAAGTCAGAATCTGGTAATGTAAAACAGAATATAGGCTCATGAGGATAGAATAAGGGAACAAAGTCAATATCGTAAGACATGGAGGAGGGACAAACAATGCAGATTCCTCAATGTCATGCAAAGACACCATAAGATACAAAAAAGTGAAGAACTAGAGACTCTCTACACATCTTGATATTCAATGGGCATAAGGTCGAAAGATCAAGAACACACTGAATATCACAAGACACATCTCAACCTTGCGAGGGTCATCAAGACGAGCAGACTCAGATGAGTTAGAGATCACAACAAATTTAGAAGACTGGATCTCGTAATCCACCAAATCGGATACAAAACCAGAGATGAGATCGAGTATAAAGATCATAAGACTGGGCTTCATGCTCCACTAGACCGGAGACACCTAAAGTGAAATCGAGTACAAATAAACCGATGTATCCTCCCGCAGATAACCATCGGGGGGTGATACATACTAAGAAATGAGTGATCAGAATAGAGCTCAACCTTGCAAGGGTTGTTAAGGAGAGCAGACTCAAAGGAGTCAGATCCATAAGACAAATCAGAAGAAGCGGTCCCGGTAGGAGAAAGATCGGTTGCTAGCAGAAGAGACCGAAAGTCAAGAAAATGTCGCAGTCTCTTACAGATAACCCTCAGAGAGTACTGTGAACTAGGCAGGGAATAATCGAAAGAATGTGACTCATCCTTGAGAGGATAGTCAAGGAGAAAAGACAAACAAATTCAGTCATCTAGGATAAGCAGACTCGTGTTCTGATGGATCGGATACATAACTAGATAGTGAGGCCGACTACTCCTATCAAACGACTCGGTTTCATGCTCTATCAGCGTGGAAGCACATGCAATGTTTTAAATCAATTGTAAAGAAAATCCTACATCCTCCTGTAAATAGTCCTCGGGGAATAATGTAGATGATGTACGTGAAGACCAAGGAAATGGTGGTGTCTAGGCTCATGTCTTTAAGAACTATGATCAATCGTTAATTAGTAGGAGGGCATTAGACTATGGGGGGACAAGGATCATCATGTCAGTCACAATGCAATCCCTAAAACAATCATATCGGCTGAAATGATTCATGATATAAGAAAGAGATTTTCTAGGTGTATGTTGATCACGAAATCTCGAGGATCGGAAGTTAAAGGTAAATATGTTGTTGCTATCCCCAAAAATCATGTGATAAACAAACAAATATTTTTTTTGCTACTTATTAACCTTTATAGTGGACAGGGTCGAACTCAGGGAGGATACAAATCCCGAGGGTTATTCTATTAATCAAGAATTAATTAAGAGAAAACATGAATCTCAAAGGATAACTATCCTTGGTTTTTGTGATTTTTTTTATCTTTTTATTTTTTTAATAATTTTTTTATTTATAATTTTTTTGTATTTTCTTATTTTCAAATTTTTAGTGATTTTGATTTTGCATTTTTTTTGAAAAATAATATGGAGCAATATTATAAGATCAAAAATACACACACCAACTCTTTTTATAAAATTTCAATTTATCAAAAATGCCCACAAAATTCAGAGAGAATATTTTCGGGTTTTAAAAGTTTTGAAATGTTTTTGGGAATTTTTGTTGAATTTTCAGATGTTTTTGTATTTTTCTAAAAATCAAACAGTGAGAAAATGTGAAATTGTGCACAGCCTGGTGTAATTTGCAACTTAAAAATATTGTAACTACCGAAAAGTCCTGGCAATTATTTTTATAACAAACTATAGCAAGTATGTACAAACAGGATCTAAAATCACTATTTTTGGATTTTTGTAGAATTGTTTATGATTTTTATAAGATTTTTAGTATTTTTCTTTTTTTGGGGTTTTATAAATAATTAATGCACGAAATTTACATAGAAATTAAAAGACAATGAAATAAAACTATAGGGATTTTTAAAATTATTTTCAAATTTTTATGAATTTTTGAATTTTAGAAAGTGAAAAATGACATGTTTTTTATTCTTTTATTAATATTAAATGATGATGAAATGCAATGAATTTTTATACTAGGAAGATAATCACATCAGGAGCATAGCATGAATTTTCAAGAATTCATTGACCAAAGAAAACATTTATTTCAATATGCAATGTAAGTAAAGTTAAGTTCTGGAATCCAAGGACTGAAATGCAGTTTTTCAAAAGTTTTACAATAAGAATAATAAAAATAAAATCGATGGAGGAAATAACAATTTACCTACGTAAAGGCATTTTGAAGTAGAGGGACGTTTGTGCAATTTTGGAATCGTCCGGGGGCTGAAATGAAATTTACCAACATAAAATAATAATCCCTAGGGCTTCCTGTAGCTGTGCCTTTGTTCCCAAGCAAAGGGGAACCAAGGGGGCATGCATATGGGGCCGCCGCCAGCAGTAGCGATGGAGGTCGGGCATGCACGACGCCGCGAGCGTGCGGCGGCGCTGGACGCTATAGAGGGAGGACGTTGCGGCGCCGACGGAGGGCGGTTGGGCTTGATCGGCCTCTGCCGCTGGAGGCTTCGTTGGTGGCGGCGAAAGCTTGTCCCGCACTCGAGGTCGGAGGGCTACGCGCCGGGCCTGGATCGGCATTGTCGCCCCGCTGGAGGTGGTTGCGGTGTTGAGTGGACGGCGCGACTCGTGGCAGTGCTGCTAGCCCACGCAGAAGCCTCAAATCGGTGGAGGAACTTGGCTCTTGGCTACCGTTCGCGCAGATCTACGGGCTAGACGGTGGTGTTGGCTGACGTCGACGACAGTCAGGGCAGAAGGTCTGGTTAAGGAGTAGGCCGCTCCCGCGACGGAGGGCTGACGCAGGAGGGACGGTGAGGAGAAGGCACGCCGCAGCGGCGGCGGGGGCTTTGGAGGCACGACCGCCTGGATGAGGGGCGCACGACGGGCGGAGGAACCGCTGGGAGCGTAGAGGGCCGGTGGAGACGAAGGCCTTCCCCCTTTTTATTATTTCTTTTTATTTTTTTGTTTTTTATGTAACTAGTAGAAATAAACAGAATTTTTTTAAATTATAAATGGGAACTTATTATTATTTTTATTTTACTTTTCCTGCAAAACAAAAGTTATAAAGCAAAACAATATATGTGTTTTTTTATTTATTAACCAATTGGAAAATGAACGGGGATTCGGTGAAAATGAAATGATTGAATCCGATTCTCCGACCACCATGCGTGGTCGGAAGCGATAAATCATGGAAGATAGAAAAGAATGCGTGGAGATCGAGAAATTGAGATAAAAACTTGAAATTGGAGATCGATCAAATCATGATGGATTTTTTTTTTAAATCTAGAGAAACAAAATACGAAGAAATTGAATTGCGACAGATGAAACTAAGATTAATTTAGATAAAAAAAATAAAATGATGATGGATCTCACCTTAGGAGCGGAAATGGACCGTGATCGCCTCGATGAAGGCCGACTCGCTGTCACCGGACGACTCGGAGACTAGGCACTTTTATCGACGAAATTTCTCTCAGAAATCGGGCTCCTCTCTCTAAAGATTAATCAAGTTGGAATGAGGGAGAAGGAGCTATATAAATAGAGAAGATAATGGAGATGAAATTTGAATTTTTGACTTTCTGGATAAAGAGATAAGAGAGATGAAAATTGAAATGAGATAAAGATAAAGAGAGAGAAATTATTTACAAAAATAATTTTTTCTTGAATTTTCTTTACTTTATTTATTTCAAATAAAAAAGTTATTTTTATATTTCCTATGGTGGTTAATCAAAAATAGAAACTATATACATATACTATATACATATATGACATTATATACAAGGGTAAATGAGGAAATTAGCTTTTTTGTTTTAAAATTTTTATTTTAAATAATTAGTAAGAATAATTTACAAATATATACAAATACAACATTTAAAAAATACATGGGAAAATTGCACAAACCACCCCAGAAAACTGACTTTTCAACCGTAATTCCAAAAATTATGAAAATAGAGCCATTTTAAAGATAATTTAATTTAGAATCCAATGGATGTGAGATTGGTTCAATTTAAGTTCATATGGAGCTAGAATTGGTCTTTCAATCGGTACTTTGTGGCTTTTTTCCCAGTGTGGTTGCTTTTATTCTGTACATGATTTAATTGTGCAATTATTTTTATTAATTAGAACACATTTTTATTTACAACTTTCATTTTGAAAGTTATTTCATTTGAGGTCAATTAATGCACAAATAAATTAGTGTCAGTTTTATATAGATATACACAAAATAAGTGAGAAGTATTTACAACAACACACACATACATTTTTTTCGATTTTCTGCTTAAGGACCCTATCTCCCCCTAATTTATTCCTGGTCGATCAGGTCAAGTCTTGACCTTCTCTCGGGGTTCGGGTCAGCCTGTATACAGTCTTCCTTTTTTTTCTTTATTTTTCCTTTCTTTCTTTATTTATTTTAGGTTAAAATTAGTATGAAGTGTACAATATTTACGCACATTATGCAAGTTAGTAAGAATATGGAGTTAGTGTTATATACATGTGTTTTATAAGGCATTTTAAGCTAAAATAAATTAATAAAGATGACGAATCACAGATTCATCAATGTCTCATAAAGATAGGAAAGCTAGGAGATGGAAGATGGATCTGTTAAGATGAGCAAAACCTTACGGGTTCCAAACACCATCGCTTTGAAGCACATAAAGATATAGTACATCAATCATATGAATCAAGACAGATAGAACTGAAAAAGAGATCGGACAGTCACAGCTCAAGGGATCATCATCAAACAATCGGGAATAAATCACATCCTCAATCTAGTGTATGAGATCAAAAATCCTCAATAGGGCATCAGACCTATACTCGTGCAAAATAAGAATCTTCACTTCTCTTCGTGTACATATTACATCCATATCCACCAAAGAGATCATGCTTATTTCAAACTTCTCAACTTTGCCTGGCTTACTAAAAAAGATTCATGAAATCCAAACCTCCATGCATGCCTCATAACATAGCATTCCCAGGTGAAAAGAAGATATGACACTGTAGGGAACAAACAGGATGGGCAAGATTGGTGAAACAAAGACAAAAATATGGCTCAAGGAGGGTGTCTCCTTAAATCGAACCAGAGAACTAGTGATATGCATGAGAATAAAGTCACAAGATTCGGCTGCTAAAGTTAAGGTCAATACCTGATATCACGTCATCGATAAAAAAAGACTAAAGAAACGAAAAGAAAAGTTCAGACACTAATAACTCAAAGAGAAGATGAACGCAAATGGATCCAAAGTCTCAAACAATGTACCAAGCAAACTCCGTTTTCACCTACTCAACACAATGAAGACCAAAGACAACGTTCCTTTTATCTTTTCAATTTTAGAGTTAGATGATTTTCAATCAGTTATACAAACTCACAAGTGTACTCTCCATAATGATTGTGACCAAGTCAGCAAAGCACACCTTCTTGAACATGAATCACTTCGTCTAGGGTCGGAGGCAAGTGCTTGCAGCAAGTAACCATGCCCAAGAGCTACCCAAGCGCTTAGGGAACAAGTCCAGGGTTGGGGGCTCTAGTCCGTAAGTGTGTGTGCCTCACTCAGTCAGAATACAACATGCATCCAATGTAGGAGTTTCTCTTCCCATAACAATGAATCCATTACGTTTATTTTAAAAGTAAAGTAGAGTTAGCAGTCCCGATTTTATTTTAGGTTTTCACTTTTTTTGGTATTTTTCAATGCAATAACCAAACGAGTTTCCAATTCCATTAATCCTAGGTTGTCAAAAACAGAGGGAGAGCGTCAAAAAAGAAATGCAATTGTAAATCGATGATTTATGGTAAGATAGATGGTGCTCACCTTGCCTCTAGCTCTCTTCGTGCAGGATGCTATATAGAATTGAAACCTACTCTATATGCAATGCAAGCTGATGAACGCACCCTAGAGCAGAAAATGATATTATCGGGAAGAACCAGATGTTGAATATCTAGAGATGAAACCTAGAGTCTAATCTTGGAGATTCCTCAGTGCCTGCCAGAATGGGTCTTGCAAGTGCTATATGGAATATCTCACGGTACGTAGTTTCAAATATAAATAATCAAAAATTAAATTTGACTAGATCCAAGAGCGAGACTATAGGTCATTGCAATTTAATTAGGGCTTTGGAAATAATCAATCAAGCAGGAAATTCCTAGTGCTAGGGCTCAATCGCAAAGAATAAATGAAAAGAAAAGCAAAAAACTCTCAATGTTTGAAATAAAGAAAAAGAAAAGTGAGAAAAATGCAAAAAACATGACTATGACCCAAGTGAATAGACACTTGAGGACCTTGTGAAGTGTGAATGTCCAAGTCCTGTATTATTACAAAATATTTTACTAAACTAAAAAGAAAACACTCTCTCACTAAATTAAAACAAAAACTAAAATACACTGCTCTTCCTTTTTCTCACTCCTTGCCTCCTTCTCTTGCTCACTCCTAGTCAGTCCCTCACAAGAAAGATCAACAAAGAAATAGATGGTCAGAAGCAATCAAATAAATATAAAAAATAAATAACAGAAAATAAAAAAGAATAATGTACAAAATGAATGCTACACTTCGTTTCTCCCCGACAACGGTGCCATTTGATAGAGTTCTTATTGCACCGGCATGCTAATCAAATACGATTAGCAATCGCTACGTGACCAGGTGTGCCTCTAATCAACAATTAACACACAGAAAGTTCAAGCGATTAATATGCGTGAGTTAAAATTTATTATAACTATGTTATAAATGTGTATAAGTGTAAGTAAGGCAGAGTATCGAACACAGAGAGCAATACATGGTAGCATTAATTATTATTTATAAATAATTAACAGATAAATCATGATGTGTATTTGTACAATAATTCAATCAATTAATCAAATAATTAATCAATACTTTTGTATGGTTTTAATTAAATAAAATAATTTGTTATAATTTATATTTATATTTTTAATTTTATATTTTTCTTTTTTTATATTTTCCTGATTTTTAGTTTCTTTTTTATTAAGATAATATAAAAGTGTATATAACTATATAGATATACATAATGGTAATATAATTATAAATAGAACTAAAATAATCAAAAAATTTAGAGTAAAATATTTTTGTGCTTTTTATATTTTCTAATGTTTTTGGGCTTTTTAAGGAATTTTTGCTAATTTTTAGGTATTTTTAAATTCCTAAATACATAAAATCAAAAACTTTTTAAATAAGCTGGATTGTTTTGGAATTTAAAAATATCTAAAAGCCTCAAAATTTTCTAAAACTATTTTAAATAGATAATATATAATATAAAGAAAATTCAGAGATATAAATAAATAATTTTGGTATTTGTGAAGTTTTTTTATAATTTTTATAAGGAATTTGGAGCTTTTAAATTTTTGTGGTTTTCTCTTTCTATTTTTATGGATTTTTGTTTTGGAATCACAAAAATGTAAAAATAAATAAATACAAATTTTTTAGAATTTTAGATATGATTTTATTTTTTTTTGTATTTTTGAAAGTAAACAGGGGATAAACGTGCACCTTTTGATTTTTAAAACATTATAAAATATGTAAAATGCAAAATATTTTATCTGGCATGGAAGAGCATGCAAAGAGGCACACAATCCCTATTTTTACATAATTTTTGGGGTATGGATATATTTATAAAAATTAGACATTAAGAATAAAATTATTTAACTAGCATGGGTATTTTTGAAATTTAAATAAAAGATTGGGGGCATAATGCAAATTACCAGAAATATAAACATATATACAACTTTTATTGACTAATTTGAAATTACAAAAATTGAGGGTTGATAAATCTCGGATTCATCACTCTAATTTTAATTTATTAAGCTCCATTCCCTCAAAATCATCAGCATTTCTGCATTTATTCTGCATAATTAGCATTCATGCATGTTTTCATAAGAATTGCATTTTATCCATAATTTCTGCACAAAATAAGAAGCCAAAAATCCAAGCCAAAATGACATATAAATAACCCAATTTCCCGGATTTTTAACTCCTTCATGCTAACTCCGAATAACACAAAACCACTCCACTGTGTACATATCACTAATGAGAATAAATGAAAAATACAAAAAATCACTAACCCTGTTAAGTGGACCAAAAACCCAAACCCTAGTTTCAGGATTTTCGGACTAAAAACCCCATATCTTCCCCATCTAGTGTCTGATTTGATCCTACTCACTTTTGAACTAATGCACATTCAATTACCTTCAAAACAAGACCAAGTTCAAGTGAATCGGAGCTCATATGTGAAAGTTGGGTTTTGAGCTTCTTTTGTCCATTGTATATTTTAGCGGTTTTTGACCCATATTTTATGTATATTCTTTCTTAATTAATAAAAATCCCAAAAAATATATTTAGATGTCTTTTATTTATCTTTGATTTCTCTATATTTTTTCCGGATTTTTTTCTTGTTTAAAAATGACAAAAAATAGAAAACCCAAAAATCAAGGTATTCTATGTACATGGGATACCCCAAAAATTCACTTTTTACATTTGATCGATTTTGGATTTAATGTCTTCATGAAAGTTGTAGATCTCGTCGAGACGAACCTTATTCATGAAGGAATTATTTCGATCCGAGGTCATTTACTATTTATTATTGATTTTATAAAACATTTTTTTACAGATTTTTCTGGTGCTGACACATGGCCGCACCTGGTGCCGCCACGTGCCAGCTATTTTTTGCATATTTATTATTCATTTTTTATAAAAAAAATTTAAAAAAAATAAAAAAAATAATAATAAAAGACCGCGCACGTGCAGCGCACGTGCCACACCTGCACGTGCGTCCCGCACCCTACAGCTTATGCCCGTCACGTGTACACATAGTGGCCATCCGATCTCGGCCGATCTAACGACCACTGCTCATCATCTTTAATCTCGCGCCAACCCCCTCCGATTTCTTCGCCGCCGCCCTCCTTCCACAACTGCCTCGCCGACCACAACCACCTCCGCAACCGCCGCCCCAAATCTCACGTCGGCCACATTCCTTTCTCCCTCCTATTTAAATGGGCTCCACACCCCCGACGCATCTTCATCCACCGACAGCGCAAGGTCTGAGAAGGGCGGTGACAATGCCCCCTTGCTTCCGTCTCCGACGAGATTCGGGGACCCCCCGATCCTCGTTGCAGCGCGCCTCCGCCGCGAATCTGCCCCTGCTCCGCCATCAGCGTCGAGCCAACGCCCTCTTCATCACCATCGACTTCTTCACCGCCTTCAACCTCCAACAGCTTCAGCCTCCAACGATGCTCACCAACCGCTCCACCAACAATGTACGTCTTCTACAAGCTCCAGCTATTATCAACGCCATCTACGTCGATCCAACTCCGCTGACTACCCCCATCGCCGTTCACCGTCTCCAACGACCTTCTTCTCGGCCATTGTCGCATGTATCTTCATCGTCTTCGACAACCCCTGACTCTGCCCCGACGACACCTCGTTCATCTTCACCGGCAAGTCAACGCTCCTACGCCCAGCTCCGCCAGGAGAGGCCGAGTCTCCACGCCGGCCACGACTCCACGACTTCATCTCCGCATCCGCTACTCCATCTGCAACGACGATGATGTTAGCCATCTTCTTCGACAACTACGCCTCCGCCACAGTTGGTCTTCATCGCCACCGCATGCTTCAGCGCCACCTTCATCTTCACATCCTCCGTGACATCGGAGATCTGCCCTCAGCGCCACGTCATCGATGCTCCGCCGCACACCGGTCTCCACCATCCACGACCACCTCCAAAGCTCGCCGGATTCTGCCCCTCCACCGACGTCCGTCGGCCGTGTGTCGGCCATCTGCAGCCGTCCGATCATCGGGGCTCAAGATCTGACCGTCCAAGACTAAAGAAATCTCTAGCGTTGGATCATCTTCGTCAACGACCCTGATCTTCATCTGAGCCTATCTCCGAGCCACCGCCCACACCAGGAGCCTCGAGCGGCCCAATGCGAGCAGAGAACGACACGTGGAGGCCCGTGCCAGGCCTCCGCCCGATCCAACGAGCTCCCCTGGTCACGTGCTCCGCACGTGACCTGGGGGTAAATTGCAAGCGCCCCCCGGGTTCCTCCATATTCATGCTAGAGCCCGCCGAGCTAAGGGTACATGCATAGCACGTGCCTCCTTGGGAATTTTGCATATTTTACCCCCAGGTTGTAGGTAATTACAAGGACACCCCCTTCTGCATCTTATTTATTTATTTGAATTGCATTAGTACCCCTGTGTTCTTCATTAAATTTAGGCATCTACATGATATTATTTTATTATTCAAAAATAGCATGATGTTTCGCATTTAATTCTCTACATCTTGACATATCATGGAAATTTTTATGATTGATGGTTAATTAATAATTATTGGTTTTGTGGAAATTTACATAGTTTGCCCATTCTGTGCTCTAAAATTCATATTTGATTAACCGTGGCTCTAAAAATTACCCAAAAATCACATTTAGTAGAATTAATTGTGCTTAACATTGTGCCCAAAAAGAATTGCATTTGCATGCATAAATTGCTCTCTAAAAATCATTTTGCATATTTCAGTATTTAATTTTTAATAGGTATTAAACCCTACATTTTCGAGGTCTAAGATTTTTCTGAGATCCATCACTTAGGGATAAACCTTAGATAATTTGATATCTTGAAAAAAGTAGGTTTAATATTTATTATAATTAAATATTGAAAATTATTCTATTTGCATTCAAAAATTCATAAAAAATTTATATTGCATCCAAAAATCCCAAAAAAATTATAGTGTATTCATTTCATCATAATTCATATTGTGGCCAAGTTTCGTTTTCTTCAGACATTGTTTGATTATAATTTACATTTTAGTCCCTAAAATAGGCCAAAAGTGCATTTTGCATCCCTTATTTGCATTAAAAATTCCAAAAAATAGACCGCCTCGAAAACCATACACGAATCTTGATAGACATTAATCTAGGTTGTTCTTTTGCCTCCTTGTGATCGACCTTGGGACTTGCCCAAGTAAAATAAATATAAAACCACTTGATTGAAATTGAATAAATAGTGTTGGTTATTTCTTGATCGATTCCGATCGCCGCCTACAACGAACGACACATTATTTTTCACTCACCAATAAAAAACAACTCCTTAATATCGCAGATTTTGGAACCGTCAGATGGCGTCGTTGTCGGGGAGGCAAATGGCTTAGTTTTGTGTTTTGAAATTTCTTATTCGGTTTTCCGCATTCGGGTAGTCTGACCCTCGAATTTTTCATTGTAAATTCCATTTTATTTTCTGCATTTATTTTTTAATATTTATTTTATTTTTGATTTTTTTGAGTCACTCTCTTACATCTTCTCTCTCTTATTTTTATTGCGAGGTACCCGACGTACGTGGAGCGGTTTTTCAAGAAACCGATGCATCTTCACCGACATCTGAAGAAGCTGCAATTAATTTAAGATCGAGTCAAGTCGTGAGAGAGCGTAGAGTCTAGGTTTTAATTTCTGTAAATTTCAATTTCTGCTCATTTATAGCGGTGTCCGTTTGGACTCTCGCGTGTGTAAAAAGACTCTGAACTCTTCTTGTTGTGTGTCGTGGCCTGTTTCACTCTCCGGTGAGGGTGGGGCCCGACTTGAGTGGCGATTAGGATAGACCTGCACATACGGCTCTCAGAGCATTTATATTTTTGATTGTGCTCGTAGGATCTTAAGCCACACTTCACATTAATTGAGAAGCACATAGATCGTTCAACTTAGCCAAATTTAACTCAATTATTTCCCGCTAATAGAACTTTCTGCTTAGGTGTGGTTTTTCATCGACTTGCATTTCATATAGAATAATTTTCAATTCTTGTATTGCATCCTACATGAAGATTGCAAGGATTCACTGTAAGTCTTCTAACTGAGCATTCATCATAGTTTTCCGCATGCATCGGCTCTTCTCGAATTTCTCCCTCTTGTTTTATCACATAATTCTAAAGGAAATTGGGATTGGACAGTAGACGTGTATTTGTGCTCATTTAAATTCTTTAGTGATCATCTAATAAAACTTGGGGCTGCTAAATATAGCCGATTTCAAAATAACCCATAACATCAAGAATTTCTGCGGGAGAGCAACCCCGACCTTGGATGTTTCTATTTTTCTGAGTGAGAGAGAGACGACACTTAAGTCTAGATCCCAAATCCAAAATTTCGGCACCTAACAGTTCGCTAAATTTTTGCCAAGATTGATTTATCACCAACTAAAATTGAAAAGATAATAGCCGAACTCTTACGGTTTCATTGTATGCCTTGGCGAACCTGGGGTTTGAATTGTGTTTGTATTGGTGTGCGTGAACCGATTTCAAGAACAATAGCCACACATTTTTTGATAAAATTTCTCTTGACTATCCCGTGCAATCATCTCTCTCCTTTCTTGATTTAAAATTCACCATGGAATTCTTGTCCAATAACTCTTGCAGACCCAACCCCTCATTCCTTTCAGCTCTTTCAAAAATGGCCGAACGTTTATCCGAGAATCCATCAGAGCTATACTATGAAAATGAATTCGTATCGGTTAGACCCAAAACACCTCCTCCTCAACCACTAATAAATCCATCTCCCTCTGCTAATCTGATCTGTTTCATGAATGACAACCCTTTGTATTCAGAGCAGACAGACCAACAAATGATTGAGGTCTCTACTTCTTCATTTATCAATCCTCTTTACACTGATCATACAATTCATCCTTCATATTTGGTAAATGTCAATCCATCATTCATGGGAGATGATAACCACATAATCGAATTGAACACTTCTTCACCTCTTTCATCAACCCTACCCTGGAACACCAATGAACAATCATCATCTTATATTGAGCATGACAACCCCCTTTTCAGACATGACACTCATACAGAGGACTGGATTGACTACATAGAAACACAGGAACTCTGTATGCTGACTCCACCATACCAAGATCCGACCAGTCATGATCAAAGGAATAAATTTTACTCGGACCAACTCCACATGTCTGGATCATATGAGCAGCCACATTCCTTGATTATTGAGGAGATATTTTCTGAAATTAATAATCATATATTAGATATTCAAGAAATTCTCCTCTCAACACAAACGAGAAAATGGAAGATGAAATTATCGAACACACACCGACTGCTCCCATGATTGATCATGAACCGAATTTTAAGGACGATATTTCGAGGATAAATAAGAGATTCAATTCAATAGAGGATAGATTTCAAAAATTTACCGACTGATTAATCGCATTCTATGGTGGCTCGGACAGTAAAATGAATGAGGAAATGACTGGATCTGAGATTGAAAATTCTGAGGATATTCAGGGACCTAGGGACGATTCTGACAATATCACTTCTACATATTATTTCCCTAGAAATGACTATGCCACTGACCATCTCCCTGAACACCAGAACCCCTGCTCATCTGAAGAACACATCACACCCCCACACCACACAGAAAATATCAAAAAAATGGAAATATTTGAAAAACACAAAAAACTGAAAATCCTGAAAATTTCATAAAAATTGAGACTGAAGACGATCTGAGGAATTTGGATTCAACAGTACGGGAAGCACTAGGAAAGAAATTGATTTTTGAACTTCCCTTTCTACAGGCCATTAAACACTTCCCCGATCTTAAAAGATTTGTAATGGACAAATTAACTATGAAAAAGTCGGGCAGAATTAGAACAAAAACCGAAAGATATATCTTGTCAATGGCCTCCTCCTCGGTGTTGAGGAGAAAAATCAAGAGCCGTATAGTGAAGCGGTTGCCCAGATTTGACTGTGAAATCAAAGACACATGTTGCACCCATGCTCGAATTGATGACGATTCACCAATCAATATCCTTCCGACCTCTGTATTTCACGAACTCAAACTCGGACCTATCAGGAAATTACGAGAGATTATTCAATTGGCAGACCGATCTATAAATCGGCTGAGAGGAATCATTTCTATCATCAGGAAATTACAAGGTGCTCCGCTCAAAGTAGAATTCACGATCAGAGATATTGAGCATCAAGGAGAATTTGCCCAGTCTCCAATCATTCTCGGAAAGACGTTCTTAGCATTGGCTAAGGCAATTATTGATTGTGAGACTCGGGAAATAAATTTCAAAGCATTGGAAGCACTTAGATCTGACCCTGTCTTTGAGGAACCACGATTTTCTGAGACAACCCACGAAGTCCCCGACAGCCTTAACCATGAAACGATAGAAGAGCCCTACCTTGCTACAACACCTGAAATAGCGGTTGTTGATGAGACTATTGGTTTAGAGACTCCCCAGTATTTTAATTCCCGCAGATCTCAAAATAGACAAATCCTTCTACTACGATCCTGAAACATATGCATGGTCACACCCTGGATCAACATTCTCTGAATACTTGGACCAAATCATCCCAAATCAAGAGTGCACTGACATTCAGAAGACCAAGAATAAACAAACAAAACGCAAACCGACCAAGGAGAATTCCATTGGCTATTCATCTAAATACTCAAGTGAACCAACACCTTCACGAAAAAATAAAAAGAGAGTCACCTTTGACCTTTCGGAAGAGGAATCAGCTGATGATCCCTCATCAAGTCCGGAAAAGGTGGTCTACATGAGTGAAGTCTGTTCGGCATCCCTAAAGCCATACCTTCGCAAGGATCCAAAATTCAATTCTCGTTGGACAACTCCCGTTCGAACTGCTACTCATCCAAAGTTGATGCTCCTGCCCTCTTCAAGTACACTGGAATTATTTCATATGAGCTGACCGAGACCGGTGCTTCTGAGTATTCAGTCGAGGACAAACCGATTGACCCCAAGAAGGATCGAATTCTGAGGAAACAACTGAAGAAACAAAAAGACTTGAATACTTGGAGGATGTCCACTTTCAAATACTATTCCTCTGAGGATAATTCTGATGATGGATATATTTCATCTGACTCAAATACTTCATCTATTATCCATCATGATTTTTCTGAGGATGACACTGATCATAGTTGGGAATCATATGCCTCATCTCCGACTCATCATTACGATCTCCCACCGCAGGCTCACAAGAAGATCGGCCGAAAACTGCCTTAATCATCAGCTACCCACCCTCCCTCTCGACTACATCGGTTTCCTTGTACAGCTTCTTCCTCTACTTAGGCCAAGGCCTAAGTATAGGGGGGACCGATGCCATCTGTACATATCATTCTTCTCCTATCTCCCGATCACTCCATTTCCACCATTCTTCCATACTTAGGCTGTCCAGAGCCTAAGTATAGGGGGAACCGACACCCACCTGTCTATACTCTCCTCTTATCCCGACCGCTTCATTTTTCTTTTCATTTTTTCTTCTTTTCTCCCTTACGCTCAGCCCGAGCTATGTCTTCTTTCCGCTTCTTGTGCTCTGAGGACACAACACTCGCTAAGTATACGGGGGTCTGTGTATATACTTCGTATATATTTTACCCATATCTCGTACTTTTGCGTAAGTCTATATGTATTTACAGGGTGGGTAACTAACTTGAAAAAAAACACAACAAAAAAAAGTTTTTGCTAATAACACTAACCTTGCCCAAAATTTTGAAAAACAAATGGCTTCTTATTTCATTTCTTGCATCACATACACAAAAAAAAGAAAAAAGAAGAAGAAAAAAAGAGAGTCTGCATTTCACACACTGCACTTCATCCAACATCACATGCATTTGCATCTGTGAAAAGTCATTGGGTTCTGAACCGAGTTGTGAGCAGAAATCGAGAGTGGTCTGGACTTGACCTTAATCCACTTAATTTTCAGAGGAACTTCACAGAGAAATAGGATTTTAAGAGCTTCAGGTCTTTTAACTTAATTCTTTAAGTTCCACATGACACTGTGCAGCGTTTGACTCTTAGTGTCTAACCTAGTCTCTTCATTCTGGGTACAACTCTGGAATAGGGAATTAATTTGTACTCTCGCACTTTGCACTTAGCTCAACTCAGACGGGATGTTGGAAGACTGTGTGAGTCTCTTTTCTGGTAGCGTGGAAATCTAAAGACCGGAGTACGGGTTGAAATAATGCTTCGAAAAAGGGATGGACGGCTGGGCACAATTTTTCCTAAGACCCCAACAAAATGTACGAAACAAAAAGATTCTATACCCGTAGGGGCATAACAAGATCCAAGCAGAACCACCAAAAATTCCAAATACAAAGAAGCAACTACCAAATAAAATCCAACCAAAAAGGTCCAAGCTTCAAGAAACCTGTAGATCTTGGTGGAGACTCGGCTACACTGGCCATCTTCACAAGGAGAGGTGACTACACTGGCCACCCTCCAGTTCTTTTCCCCTTCTTCTAACTTCTCCCTCATTCGATTGTGAACACAATGCGGCAGACCTTAGAAGGAAATACTGACTCCCCGAGGACGAGTTACTGGAGAGGAGAGGAGCATGGTAGTCCGGCATTCGGGATGAGAAGAGCTAAAACCCTTCACACAAATGAGTCGGTTATTCAATGTTCATAGGGTCTACTTTGGGAAGAGGATTGATTTAAGATGACTTCTGAGCCGAAATTGTGACAATAATGTGTAGAACTTGAGGGCTGTTGATTTTTAAACTCTAAGTCTCACAGAAGTTCCGCCGCACTAGTAAGCCAAAGGTCGAGTTCAGTTTCATTTTCACCTTTAGCTCATGGTCTTGGTATGGAACCCAATCTCATTTCACCTCATTGCATTTCTTTTTGATGCTCAGGGTTGAGCATGGTTTAAGTATAGGGGGATGATGAATCTCGGATTCATCACTCTAATTCTCATTTATTAAGCTCCATTCCCTCAAAATCATCAGCATTTCTGCATTTATTCTGCATAATTATCATTCATGCATGTTTTCATAAGAATTGCATTTTATCCATAATTTCTACACAAAATAAAAAGCCAAAAATCCAAGCCAAAATGACCTATAAATAACCCAATTTCTCGGATTTTTAACTCCATCATGCTAACTCCGAATAACACAAATCCACATCAAATGTGTACATATCACTAATGAGAATAAATAAAAAATACAAAAAAATCACTAACCCTGTTAAGTGGACCAAAAACCCAAACCCTAGTTTCATGATTTTCGGACTAAAAACCTCATATCTTCCCCATCCAATGTCCGATTTGATCCTACTCACTTTTTAACTAATTCATATTCAACTACCTTCAAAACAAGACCAAGTTCAAGTGAATCGAAGCTCATATGTGAAAGTTGGGTTTTGGGCCTCTTTTGTACATTGTATATTTTAGCGGTTTTTGACCCGTATTTTATGTATATGATTTCTTAATTAATAAAAATCCAAAAAATTAGATTTAGATGTCTTTTATTTATCTTTGATTTCTCTATATTTTTCCGGATTTTTTTATCCAGTTTAAAAATGACAAAAAATAGAAAACCCAAAAATCAAGGTATTATATGTACATGGGATACCCCAAAAATTCACTTTTTACATTTGACCGATTCTGGCTTTGATGTCTTCATGAAAGTTGTAGATCTCGTCGAGACGAGCATTTTTTATGAAACAACATTTTCGATCCTAGGTCATTTACTATTTATTTTTGATTTTACAAAACATTATTTTACAGATTTTTCTGGTGCTGGCACGTGGCAGCACCTGGTGCCGCCACGTGTCAGCTATTTTTCGCATATTTATTATTCGTTTTTTAAAAAAAAATAAAAAAAATTAAAAAAAATAATAATAAAAGACCGCGCACGTGCCACCCCCGCACGCGCACTGCACGTGCGTCCCACGCCCTTCAGCCTTATGCCTGCCACGTGTAGACATAGTGGTCGTTCGATCTCGGACGATCGGACGGCCACTGCTCATCATCTTTAATCTCGCGCCAATCCCCTCTAATTTCTCCGCCGCCACCCTCCTTCCGTAACTGCCTCGCCGACCACAACCACCTCCGCAACCGTCGCCCCATATCTCGTGCCGACCACGTCCCACTCTCCCTCCTATTTAAAAGGGCTCGACACCCCCGACGCAACTTCATCCGCCGACAGCGCAAGGTCTGAGAAGGGCGGTGACAGCGCCCCCTCGCTTCCGTCTCCGGTGAGATCCGGGGACCCTCCGGTCCTCGTTGCAGCGCGCCTCCGCCGCGAATCTACCCCTGCTCCACCATCAGCGTCGAGCCAATGCCATCTTTATCACCATTTACTTCTTCACCGCCTTTAACCTCCAGCAGCTTCAACCTCCAACGACGCTCACCAGCCGCTCTACCAACAACACACGTCTTCTTCAAGCTCCAGCTATTATCAACGCCATCTACGTCGAGCCAACTCCGCTGACTTCCCCCATCACTGTTCACCGTCTCTAACGACCTTCTTCTCCGCCATTGTCGCCTGTATCTTCATCGTCTTCGACAACCCCCAACTCCGCCCCTACGACACCTCGTTCATCTTCACCGGCAAGTCAATGCTCCTACGCCCAGCTCCGCCAGGAGAGGCCGAGTCTCCTCGTCAGCCACGACTCCACGACTTCGTCTCCGCATCCGCTACTCCATCTGCAACAACGACGACGTCAGCCATCTTCTTTGACAACTACGCCTCCGCCACATTTGGTCTTCATCACCACCGCAAGCTTCAGTGCCACCTTCGTCTTCACATCCTCCGCGACATCGAAGATCTGCCCTCAGCGCCACGTCATCGATGCTCCACCCCACACCGGTCTCCACTGTCCACGACCACCTCCAAAGCTCGTTGGATTCCGCCCCTCCACCGACGTCCATCGGCCGTGTGTCGGCCATCTGCAGTCGTCCGATCATCGAGGCTTAAGATCTGACCATCCAAGACTAAAGGAATCTCTAGCGTTGGATCATCTTCGTCAATGGCCCTGATCTGCATCCGAGCCTATCTCCGAGCCACCGCCCGCACCAGGAGCCTCTGGCGGCCCGAGGCGAGCAGAGAACGACACGTGGAGGCTCGTGCCAGGCCTTCGCTCGAGCCAACGAGCGCCCCTGGTCACGTGCTCTGCACGTGACCTGGGGGTAAATTGCAAGCGCCCCCCCAGGTTCCTCCATATTCGCACTAGAGCCCGCCGAGCCAAGGGCACGTGCATAGCACGTGCCTCCTTGGGAATTTTGCATATTTTACCCCCAGGTTGTAGGTAATTACAAGGACACCCCCTTCTGCGTCTTATTTATTTTTTTAAATTGCATTAGTACCCATGTGTTCTTCATTAAATTTAGACCTCTACATGACATTATTTTATTATTCAAAAAATAGCATGATGTTTTGCATTTAATTCTCTACATCTTGACATATCATGGATATTTTTATTATTGATAGTTAATTAATAAGTATTGGTTTTGTAGAAATTTATATATTTTGCCCATTCTGTGCTCTAAATTTCATATTTGATTAACCGTGACTCTAAAAATTACCCAAAAATCATATTTAGTAGAGTTAATTGTGCTTAACATTGTGCCCAAAAAGAATTGCATTTGCATGCATAAATTGCTCTGTAAAAATCATTTTTCATATTTTAGTATTTAATTTTTAACAGATATTAAACCCTACATTTTCGAGGTCTAGGATTTTTCTGAGATCCATCACTTAGTGATAGACCTTAGATAATTCTATATCTTGAAAACAAGTAGGTTTAATATTTATTATAATTAAATATTGAAAATTATTCTCATTACATTCAAAAATTCATAAAAAATTCATATTACATCCAAAAATCCCAAAAAAATTACAGTGCATTCATTTCATCATAATTCATATTGTGGCCAAGTTTCGTATTTTTCAGACATTGTTTGATCGTAATATACATTTTAGTCCCTAAAATAGGCCAAAAGTGCATTTTGCATCCCTTATTTGCATTAAAAATTCCAAAAAAAGACCGCCTCGAAAACTGTACATGAATCTTGATAGACATTAATCTAGGTTGTTCCTTCGCCTCCTTGTGATCAACCTTGGGACTTTCCCGAGTAAAATAAACATAAAACCACTTGATTGAAATTGAATAAATATTTGTGGTTATTTCTTGATCGTTTTCGATCGCCGCCTACAACGAGCGACACATTATTTTTCACTCACCAATAAAAACAACTCCTTAACATTGCAGATTTCGGAACCGTCAGGGGTGTACCCCTGCAATTTGCACACCTCACATGGTCGCCCACATGAGCTGAGCTGAAATGGACGCATAAGCAAATATTGTTACATACAAGGAGGTCGATGCAATTTATACACAATTATTTACACTACGAAAATTACTTACACGAATAAAAATAAAATAAAATAAAGCAAAGGGGGTTTGAACAATTAGTCCCTTTTTTCGTGATCCAATGCTTGGAGATAATTCACTTAGTAGCATTAGACGGAGGAGATTCCACCATACCGCTTCGCCCTTGGACACTTGAGATCATATCGAGCCTCTAATTGGACGGTGGATGGGTGCCCGAATCAGATGATGATTGTACCATCTAGGCTGAAGGGTCCCATTGGATTGCTCTGGCTCTTTCCCCAAGAACAGAGAAGAACACACCAAGTGTTTTCCCATGTTCGTCGATTCCTCATGCTCCAAGGCCCGATTGTGGTTGTTGTGGTTCTCGTAAGGGTATCAGTGATGCTCCACAGCATCTGGAAGCTCCAAAGAAATCCATGATCCATCGATGGGGTATCGGGGGCTCAAGGTGGTGCAAGGTCTAGGGAATGGTGTACTTAAACTCTATTGGCCTCGGTTGAAGCTTTCTTCACCAGGGACCTATAGGTTTAGTCGATGCTTGCATGGGTGAGGATTCCTGGGCAATTATTGGGCATAAAGGGTGAAGATGGTGGCGAGGTGACGACACTCAGGCATGGGCAGAGGATCAAGCGTTGATTCATTGATCCATGTGGGATCAGGATGAATGGCAGGTGGATGGGGGTGAAGAAGTGGGGGGAGAAGCTAATTGAGGAAGGTGGTGGTCAGAACATGGATTCTACAAGTAGACAATGGCTAGAGCTTCTAGAGATCTGACGTACTTTAACCCTTGATCTAAGCTACTGGATGTGGTAGAAATGTAAAATAAACTTTATACTAAATACGAAAGTAAAAGTTACACTAGAAATGCTGGCAAATACACAGCTCACACCTGGGGTTTTGGCAGGGAGAAAGGGACATGGCAGCGGAGGTGCTCCGACGATGGGGTCATCTCTCTGATGCTTCTCCACGCCGACAAGGTTGGAGAAATGGTGTTGTCACCGCCATCTCAACCTAGATGGACCCCCCTTTGGGATTACGCATCCAGAGGATGAACCAAAAATGTAAAGATGGATGGAGAGAAAATATATACATGTGATGGTGATCAATGGCATGCGAAGGATGAAGAAATGATTATGGGTGAAGGGTCTGTGTGAATCATGGAGGATCGAGGAGCAAAATGATAGAATGGATCGATGGAGAGAAGATATGGTGGATGCATGAAAATGGTGAAAAGTTAGGTGGGTCGTCACGTTTGACAAGAGTCAGAGTGGGGGGATGTACAGTTGACTCGGTCAACAACAGAGAGCTCCTGGTTGGTCCATGTGGACAAACCAGGAAAAAGATAGCCAAAAAATGCAATGTAAAATTACTAATAATTAATAAATGAATTAATTAAATTTTGGTTATAAAATAAAAATGTTTATTATTTTATGTAGTCTTAATACATATTTTTATTTATTTTTTTGAGAGGATTTATTATAAGTTATTATTTACACGTGTAATTATATGTATATTTACCTATATATTTTATATTTTATTTTTAATTGGTGTTTATATATTATTATTATTTACATATATTTTATATATTTTAATTTGTTTAACTACACATAAATATATTTTTGTGTATTTTTTTCTGAAGTGATGTGTACACTTAAAAAATATGTATATTTATTATATAGGTATATGTATAGGTAATTTATCTATGTATTTTAGTATACTATTTATTTTAATGTGTTTTTAGTGGTTTTATTTTATTCTAATTATGCACATGAGTTATAAATTATATTTACAAAATTATAAAAATATCAAAAAATGAAAAATATAAAGAATAAAGAAAATGGATATTTTATTCTGGTATAATGTACAATAGGGGTCCAAAACCCAACTTTTGAAGGTGATTTTAATGAATTTTGAGTTTATATAGAGAAAATATGGGCTGAGAAGTTTGGATTTCTGATTCTTATTCTGAATGTAGAACATACATTGTATATTATTTTTATGAAAAATCAATTTTGTATTTTTCTATGTTTTTTTATATACTACTTTCATGTTCAAATTTTTTGATTTGAAGTATAAATAATAAAAAAAATGTCCAAAAAATTAATTATTGAAGAATCAAAATGAGGGTTTTTATTGGTGTTTGGTCGTTATCTCCCCTACTTTATTCCCTGTCGACCAAATCAATTCTTGACTTGGTCTTGAGGTTTAGGGTCAAAAATACCTTTGGTATTTTATTTCTTTTTATTTTTGTTCCTTTATGATTTAATTTTGATTTTAATTACATTATTTTCTATTATGAATACATAATAAATAATGAATATTATTTTGCACAAATTAATGTTATTTACATGCATTTGACTAGGGAATGAAATGGAGATTCATCAACTGGTCACAATCCATTATCTTCTCCACCTCCTATTCTTTGGTCAGTTGAACGTGAACAAAGAAGGAAATACCTCGCTCCTCGAGGAAAGAGTAGCTATACTGTGGAATTAGGGTCACCTTGCTAGAGAAGCATGTTCTTTTCCATTCTATATGTGGGGAGCTAAAATTCACATTAACATTAAAAGTACGATTCATAGTCATAAGAGTTTGCATATGAAGACTTATTCTAACTTGACTATTGAGGTTAACTGAACAAAAGCTTGTGGAACTTAAGGGCTGTTGAGTCTTAAATCCTATTCCCTGTAAGGTTTCGACAAAATAATAATCAAAAGGTACGATCACGCTCCATACTTTGATTTTATGAAGAATAGTTTAAAAATCAAAATTATTCTAAGTTCTTTCTTTTCTTTTTCTTTTTTTCAGTCACTCATTTTTCAAACAAGTGTTTTCTAAGGGACAATCAAAAGTAAAATACAGGGGGTGATGAATCAACAATTTATCGTCTTTATTCATATAATATGGCTTAGAATCCCTTACAAAAACACATGTAAATAGCATTAGTTCACATTTATTATCAAACTAACAACATCTGTTAGTAGTATATTATTATCATGATTTTAACTAAAATAAATAAATAAGTAAATAAAAGAAAAAGAATGAAAAGAATGAAAATAAGGTTGTATGTACAAAATAGATATAGATTGATCCTGACCTCGAGAGTAGGTCAAGTCTTGACCTAATCAAAAAAGAATAAGGTAGGATGAGTTAGTATCCTTAATTTAAAAAACATTCCAGAAAATCAATTTCACAATGTACATATTTGTCACTATTCATTATGCACATATCCTTTACGATTTTATCTACCATTAATTCAATCTCAAATAAAAAAATTTTCTTCATGAAACTTGTACATTATTTTTTTAAAATAATAAAAATATTTGCAAAAAGAATACATGTACAAAATAAAAGGGATAACACTCTAAAAAAGCTGTAAAATCATAATTGAAAGACTAATACCCTCTCCTTATGAAATCAAAATGAAGCAAACTCACTTTCATTGTAATTAAAATAAAATAAGCATGAAAATGCAAGTACATTCATTAAATTTGGAGTTGAGATGTGAAAGTCAGCTCTGTGGGGTGTTATTGTATATGTTTGTGTATATTGTACGTATTTATTTATTTATATTTGTGAACATATTGTATTTTTTATGTTTTGCACTTATTTTATATTATTTAAATATAATATAATAAAAATAATAAATAAATAAATAAATAAAAATTAATAATTGTATTTATTATATAGATAATGTACCAATATATACATATATGTAATACAACAACAACAACAAAGCCTTTTCCCACAATTAAGTAGGGTCGGCTACATGGATTTTTCGCCTCCATTCAGATCTATCTTGGGTCAATCTCGGACTTATATCCAAAAAACTAAGATCCCTTCGTATAGTCTCTTTCCAACACTTCTTGGGCCGTCCTCGCCCTCTCTTAGCCGGCTCAACATCCCAACACTCGCATCTCCTAACCGGTTCATCAGTTGACCTTCTTTGCAAATGACCAAACCATCTTAAGCGGTTTTCTCGCATCTTATCCTCGATCGGAGCTACACCAACTTTCTTTCTGATTGCATCATTCCGAATCCGATCTTTACGTGTATGTCCACACATCCATCTTAGCATTTTCATTTCAGCTACATCCATTCTCTGCACATGTCTATGGTTCACAAGCCAACATTCAGAACCATAAAGCATAGCAGGTCTCACGGCTGCTTTGTAAAACTTTCCTTTAATTTTTAAAGGAATTTTCTTATCACAGAGAACAGCGGAGGCTCCTCTCCACTTTAGCCAGCCTGCATTTATTCTATTAGTAATATCTCTATCAATTTCCCCATCATGTTGCAAAATAGATCCCAAATATCTAAAAGAATCTCTCTTCTGAATGTTATCGTCACCAATCTTAACCTCGATTCCTTCACCATTGCTTCCATCAAAGGTGCATTCCATATATTTCGTCTTAGCCCTACTTATACGAAAACCTTTAGTCTCTAATGCATGTCTCCAAACCTCAAGCTTCTCATTTACTCCATCTCTAGTCTCGTCAATAAGCACAATATCATCAGCAAATAACATACACCAAGGTAACTCATCCTGAATATGACTTGTCAACTCGTCCATAATCAAAGTAAAAAGAAATGGACTTAAAGCTGAACCTTGATGTAAACCAATGTTGATATCAAAATAGTCAGTCTTCCCCGTCGGGGTCCTTACACAAGATAAAGCCCTATCATACATATCCTTTATGAGATTAATGTATAGGACAGGTACTTGTCTCTTCTCCAAAACTCTCCACAGTATCTCTCGTGGGACGGAATCATAAGCCTTCTCCAAATCAATAAAGATCATATGAAGATTCTTCCTTTTAGCTCTATAAATCTCCATTGTTCTCCTTAGCAAATGGATGGCTTCAATAGTTGAGCGACCTGGCATGAATCCGAATTGATTTTCTTTTACTTGGGAAACTTGCCTCAACCTTCTTTCGATCACACGTTCCCAAATTTTCATAGTGTGACTCATCAGCTTGATACCTCTGTAATTTGAACAATTTTGAATGTCTCCTTTGTTCTTATAAAGAGACACCACGATACTCCTCCTCCAATCTTCAGGCATTTTCTTGCATCGCCAAATAACATTGAATAGATTCGTAAGCCAAGTCAAACCACGCTCACCTAAAACTTTCCATACTTCTACAGGGATGTCATCCGGTCCAACACCTTTCCCAGGTCTCATAACCTTCAAAGCCTCCTCTACTTCTTTTCTTTGTATTCGTCTATAGCATGCACGATTCAAGTAACTTTCACTGCTAGCTAGATCACCCAAAGTGATCTCTCTATTTTTTTCTCCAATGAAAAGTTTATGGAAGTACTGCTCCCATCTAGTCTCTATATCCTTCTGAGTAACAAGCACGTGACCTTCCTCGTCCTTAATGCATCTCACTTGAGAAAGGTCTTTGGTCTTTCTTTCTCTTGCTTTGGCCAACCTGAATATATCCTTCTGGCCCTTCTTAGAGTTGAGAATTTTATACAAAACCTCATAAGCTTTTGACTTAGCTTCGCTTACAGCCTTCTTTGCTTCCTTCTTTGCTATTTTATAGTCTGTGACAGTTTCCTTTGTTCTATCCTTAGACATAGCTTTAAAGCAAGCTCTTTTAATTTTTAGCTTCTCTTGCACCCCTTCACTCCACCACCAAGCCTCCTTTTGACCCGGAGCTCCTCCTTTTGACTCGCCTAGCTTCTCTTTGGCTACCTTTCGGATACAAGATGCTACTGCCTCCCACATCTCGTTTGCACTACCGCTACAATCCCAAGATAAGTCTTCTAAAACCTTCTCCCTGAAGCTTGATTGCTTCAGTGGAAGATTCCACCACCTAGTTCTAGTGATCTTAGGAACCTTCCTTTTCTTTACCAGCCCTTTTATTTGTAAATCCAAGACTAACAAGCGATGTTGGGTTGTCAAACTCTCTCCAGGGATTAATGGTTTTAAGTATATTTATATTTTATTTTTATGAATTTATTACATATACATATATGTAATAAATTCATAAAAATAAAATATAAATATACTTAAAACCATTAAATTATTGTGTAAATAAATAAAATATAAAATAACTTGTCTTTGTAAAAATAATTAATTAAAAATAATTAAACATTACGAATACATATATTACATTTTTTATATAAAATACAAACAAAATAAATAAAATAAATAAATAATACCAGTTGTATATATTATATAGCTATAATGTACCTGTATTGTACATATCTGTTATAAATTCATAAAAATAAAATAAAATATTACTTAACATTATTTAATTATTATGCAAATAAATAAAATATATAATAATATATATTTTATTATAAAATAAATAATTTAAAATAAGTATACATTGTAAATAGAAATTTATACATGTAAATAACGGTATTTAAATAATTCAACCTTATAAATTAATTTATTTACTTTATTAAAAGTACTTAGAAATTAGTTTATTAATTTATAAACATTTTTTATGTTGATAACCTTTTAATCTAAAATCATTTTCTATTTCCTAGTTATTTTTATTTATTTTATTATTTTTTGTCATTTTTTGTTTGGTTGTGTTGGGATTTTTTATGATTGGTTGAACAGGGGTCCGTTGACCCAGGTTAGCTGATCCCCCTTGTTGATCGCCCAACCAACTAGGTTAAGTTATTAATTATGCAAATGTAAATTTGACCCTAATCAATCAGACAATCAATCAAGAAAGTAAACCACTTTAAAAATCAGACAGTGAATGTGAGTGATTTTGCTACTTTTATTTACCTGGTATAGCAACCAAGGTCGAACTCAAGGAGCACAATTATACACTAAGTAGTGATATTTCATAAATAAAATTCTTTTTAGTGGTTTTTACTTTTTCAAATTTTTTATTTTCCAATGTAAGGAAACAAGACACACACACAAGCATTCTTTTTATATTTTTCAAAAGGATAAAAAATACTCAGAAAACTACAGTAAACATATTTTGAGTTTTGTGTATTTTATAGTATTTTTGTAATTTTAGGGTGTTTTTCATATGTTTTTGTGATTTTCTAAAAATCAAACAGTGATAAAATATACAAACAATGAACAACAAGGAGTACTTTGCAAATTTAAAATAGATAAATTGCCCAAAACTCCTGAAAGTAATTTTTATGATGATTTAAGCAAATATCTACAAACAAAGACTGAAATTACAATTTCTGGATTTTTCTATGATTTTATATAATTTTTATATGTTTTCAAGGTTTTTTATATTTTTTTGTTTTTATGAATCATTTTTGATCAAAAATGATATTGAAGCTTAAAGATAATAAAAGACAATTACTCTAATTTTTTAGAATTTTTGGAGGATTTTTCGTTTTTTTATGATTTTGCTAAGGAATACAGGGCACTTTTTTAGGGGTTTTTGAATTTTTAATAATAGAAAATGTAAAGAAATTAACCAACAAAAATTACCACATAGAAAACTTGCAAACAGGAGTTACATGTAATTTTTTGGTAATTTGCAAACAAGAGTTACATGTAATTAAAAATAGTTTGCATGGACCTTTCTGTAATTACTTTAAGTTTATGGGCCTCTAGAATAACAAAATCAGGAACTATAGGGGGATGGTATGCAATTTGTCCGTAAAAGTCACACACACCATGTGAAACAATACACACAGGGGTATTGATGAATGTGTGATTCATCACTCTAAAAGTTGAAAATATAGCTTTGTTCCCGAGTAATTAGATGCATATTTCTACTTATATTGCATAATTAGCATTCATGCATGCATAAATAATAGGGATTTTTACCCAGCAGCCCCTATAAATGTTTTAAAATGCCTCTACAATCTTTTGCACAACGTAATTACCCCATCAACCCTGTAAATTATCCCAAGAACCTCCACAAGCTTAAAACATATTACCCGGAGGGTTCATAGGGTAAGAGTTGGCAAGTTTACGGGGTGGAGGGAGGAATTAGGTTGTTTCAAAGGTCGTGGAGGTGACTGGCAAAGTTTATAGGGTCTGCCGGGTAAAAATCCCTAAATAATACCCGCATTTTAGCATTCATATTTGCATTAAATAAGAAGCCAAATTCACTTGTAAAAATCACCTATATATTCAACATATTTCACCTATTTTTATATATTTTATACTAACTCCAAATCCAATAAAATCAAATCCATAGTGTATATATTACTAACACAATAAAAAAAATCAAAAAAATACTAACTTGTAAAATTGACCAATAAGACCTGAGTCCAAGTTTGAAACTAGGAGCCTTAAAATGTGCATATCTCTCTCATACAGTATCCGATTTAGGTCTACTTACTTTTAAAGTAATATACATTCAAAGACATTCAAAATGAGACCAATTTCATTAAAATCGGAGATCGTATGCAAAACTTGGGTTTTGGGAGCGCATTGTACGCTATATATATGTACAATTGTACCCTTGTATTTTAGCACTCTATCTGACCTCATTTCTATTTTTGTCAGCTAAAACTTGTAGATCTCATCGAGATCTACAACTTTCATGTTTTGAGTTTTTCCAAATTCGGCCATCTTCTCTCCCTTATCTCATATTTTATTTCAGCCATCCAGATCAGGCCACGTGGCGCCCTCTGATTGCGCCACGTGGCCCACTCCATTGCCCGCCACGTACCCCTTTCCTAAGCCATCTAATCAGGCATCCTCTCTCCAGATCTGGACCTTCCAATCCCGCAACACTCCATAGCCGTTCGATCACTCCCCCAGATCCCATCTCGGCCGTTAACGGTCACCTCATCCATAGCCCTCCACGTGGCATGCTCGTGGACATTGGATCATTGTCTTAACGACCAGATCACCACCGTTCAATCCGCCTCATTTCTAGCCCTTGGATGATGGTCCAGATCACATCTGGTCCGTCCTTTAATGCCTTCACCTACTCTCACCACGTGTCTCGTTCACAGCTGCATGATCATGGTCTGGATACCTCCATCCGCGCCGCTCATTTTTGCTCATTTCTCCACCACCTGATCCTACTCCTCATTGCATCTTAACCGTCCGCTTCCGCCCACGTAGTGTCTCCCACGTGTCTCGCCCTCAACCCTTGATCGCCCTTCCATTGATCTAATATGAGCCCCTTGTGAGTGCTCACCTCTCAACCGTTAGATCACCAGATCCAACGGCTGAGAAGTCGTCTTCCACCTCCGGCTGCCTTGCTCACGCACGTTGCCCACCTCGCATCGCCTTCTTCCCCTTCCTATTTTTGGCGCCACTACAACCACCTTCTCCGCCCATCGACACCTCCATGACGGAGCCCATACTTCCCTCTTCCTTGCCGACCTCCATGTCCTCCATAATCTCGCCTGCATCACACTCCACAAGCCCCACGAAACCTCACCTCCCATCACTGCCACCTCCACCTTCTCTTTATAAAACTATCACCTCCTGCCTCTTTTCACCCCATCCGCCATAGAAGGAGGTTCCCTAGAGCTCTTAGCTCCTGATTGGTGATATAAATTGAGGGCGAAATCGAGCGACGGCGGTGATATTCCACCGGTGAGATCCACAGAAAAACTCTGTCGTGTCATAGCTCCTCCGACGAGCTGCTCGAGCTCGGGACGCTACCGAGCCTTGAGCGAAGACCAAGAAGTTCTTCTCCGAGCTTCTAACCCCAGGTAGACTCCTCCATTATCTCCTCCGATCTCCATCTTCTTCTTCTTTGCTTTTCTCGTAATTTATTCCGCCCCATTGATCATCATCCCGGTTCTCCGACCATCCACCTAGCTCCGCCTTGGAGCTCCCATCTTCGCATGCTAGTACATCCCCTCGGACAGCACCTCGCACGTCACTCTGACCAAGGCTTCGTCGCCACGGTGGAGGAGGACCACCGAACCACTTCCACTCTTCCCCAGGCCTCTCACCGCACACACACGCACTCCCACGAGCATGAGCTTCCATTTTTGGCATCAGCTAACCTTGCAGGAACCCTTCTTTACTGAACGGAACTTCACCGGAGCTGCATTCGAGCTTCGACGTCTCCGTCTTCCAGACTGCCCTCGCTTCATCCAAGACCTCTGGACGCTCCGCCACGTCTCCACGATCGATCTGAGCCATTCAGGAGTCTCCAGCGAACTTCATTGAGCAAGAGGGAGGTCGGCGGAGCAAGACCACCTTCACCGGAGTTCCGCCAAGTCCGTCGTAGGAGGCGGTGGACCTGAGAACACGAAGCACAGCTGCCGTCCGATCCTCTCGATCGGACGGTTCTCATATCGACACATCGGCCGTGCCCCGCCATTGTTAGATCAGGAGAATCCCAAATGGCCACTGCTCTGCTATGTCGCCCACACCATCGAGCTCCAGCTGCCATCCGATTACGCGCGGATTTGACGTCTCGCAATACGCCACATCGTCCGCATCGGCCGGTGCTAGATCCATCGTGATCTGACGGATCTCAAACATCCACGCCGCTTCATCCCAGGAGGCATCAGCCACTGTTCGATCTGACTTGATCCGACGGTCCCTAGCACACCACGTCACGTCCTCCGAGCCTCTTCCCCGACCCTAGGCTCGGAGTGATTGAAGCTATCCCGAAGCTGATCCGAACCTCCTGATCCATCCGAGCCTCTGCCCGAGCCTCCAACGCCGTCTGAGCCTAGCCCCGCACGTGTTTCTCACGTGAGGGCTAGCTAAATTACACATAGGCACTTGAAGATTTCTGAAATTGCAAATTGCTCCCTGCCAGGTGCATTACGCGAGCAACACGTGTCTTTGTGGGAATTTTGCATCCACTCTATCTACATTATAGGTAATTACATTTAAGTCCCAGTCAACATGTTTTATTTTAGCCACTTTTATTTTCTATATTACATTTTGGTCCCTATCTTTGCACTTATATTTAGTTGTCCATATTTAATCATTTTTAAATTCTAAAAATTGCATGTTGTAGCTTAACTTGTCCTCTATCTTGTGTGACACTTGTTTAATTTTTGTGAGTCATATGGAATTTAATAATATTAAACTGGTGAAATTTTCTATATTTTGCCCACTATGTATCCTCTATTTAATATTAAATTCCTTGTTTCTCCAAAAATCATCATAAAATCACATTAGACCTAGGATAAAATACTTTACACTGTGCCCAAAAATCATATCATTTACACACATCACGAGGCCTGAATAAATCAAACAGTGATTTGCTTAGTTGATTTTTAATAGATCCAATTCACATAGATTTTTAGGTTTATTAATTTTCCTCGAGTCCCCTTAGACATATCTAGGATATTTTTTATATCTGAAAATAATGTCTTTTGGTTATTATTAGAATTAATTTTGCAAAAATCACCCAGCATTCATCTTTAATTCATATTAAATTCATACAAAGTCTAAAATTTCCAAAAAAATGTAGACACCTAGGTTCATAGCATTCCATATTCTGGTTAATTTCATAATTTTTGGACTTTATTTGATTATCTTTCTAATTTCACTCGTAAAGTTGGCCTTAAATTGCATTGTTTTTCCTTTATTGCATAAAAGTTGCTAAAAAGACCAAAACAAATTCTTCTGAAAATCTGACCTCTAAATTAACTAAAAATTTAGCTAAGGAGACAGCTGCCTCCCTGAGTTCGACCTTGGGCTTGCCCAAGTAAAAATAAAAATAAAAATCTGCCACTCGTATTTAATTGAATATTAATTGAAGTGGTATTTTGATGAAGTCTTGATTATCAGACTGCAACGAACCTAACTTTTAATTTGATCGTTAATTTTATTAAATTAACAAGGGTAACCGAGGTGGCTTCAAAATGGCATCGTTACCAGGGAGGCACGGCTTAGGTTAATTTTTAGGAAATTTTGAGTTTTGATTTTCCATCACCGGGTAGTCTGGTCCCCAGCTTTTCTTGTTAATATTTCTCTGTCATTTATTTTTGAGTATTTTGTGTCATCCTTTATCTGACCTCAATTTATTTTCGTGCGTGGAAAACGAGGAGTCGAAGGTGCTTCGCCAGGCGAACAGAGGAGATTGCATTTAAATATTTTGAGTGATTGTGAGGACGTGGAATTGTTGTCATTTTCATTATTTTTGCATTTTTCCAACGATTCCCGTTTGGGTTCTCGCGCATGTAAAGATAGTGGAAACGTGTCCTCGTGTGCTGTGTGGATTGCTTTTCATAGATTAGGCTTGCACTTGTGGCTCTTAGAGCTTTTTTAGGACTTGCTTGTGCTCGTAAAATTCCAGGACCACACTTCACACATAAAAGACTCACTTAGACTACAAATCTAGCCAAATTCAACCTGTGCTTCATTCGCTAATAGAACTGCTTGTCTAGAAGCGGATTTTATCGTCTGCATTGCATATAGTGTAAAGTTTTCAATTCTGTTCTGCATCCTGCATAAAAAGCAAAGGGATCACTGTAAGTCTTCTCTACTTTGCATACCATCATTGTTTTATCTTGCATCAGCTTTTCTCGACTCCTTCCCCTTGGTTTTTCAACTTAGGATATAAAGGAAATTGGGACTGGATAGTAGGCGTGCTTTGTGGTTGGATTAAATCAATGATCACCTAACATAAAACCAGGACTGCTAAACAAAATTGAAAAAAATAAATAAAATCGGAAATTCTACTTGAGGGAAATTAACCCCGACCTTGTTTTCAGGCCGAGTGAGGGTACTAGAGTGTGTGAGCACCCTAGGGAAGAGCCAATAATCCTCTCCTTCCATATCGCGTACCCCGATCCAAGAAAATATCATCGGCTGAGCTTTGGGTTCAACTGACCAGTGCCAAATAACCTCCGCCTACTCCGGTAGGTAGATAGGGGTGAAATTACGGTGCACCACGACAAGTTGCTAGACGGTGCACCACGACAAGTTGCTAGTAGCCTCCGCCTACTCAGGTAGGTAGATAGGGGCGAAGTTAGAGCCTTGTCAGCCTCCACTTACTTTGTAGGTAGATAAGGGTAGGTCCTTGAACTTTTGGCTGGTGATAGGAGCGGGGAAAGGAAGGGCGTTGGTATCTTAGGCGACAGGTTAAATAGGGGAGACGCATCTGGCTTTTAGCCGACTCCCTTATAGGCCACGTTACTCTTGTTATTTGTCTGATTAATTCACACTTAAAATCGACCAGATTAATCAGACCCGATTTCGAGTCCTTCACCGTGTTGAGTGTGAAAAAAACAGGGTTTGGATTCAATTGTTTGCTTCAGGTAGGAGTAAAATCCTATCTCACACTTAGAACTCCTGATTCTTCTTCTCGCCATCCAAGATGATTGACTGGGGGGTATCTACTCCCGATTCGCCAATCTTTCTTTGAGCCCCCCACGAAGCTCATCTTCACTGGCCCAAGCATAACTTGGACCAACCCGAGCTCATGACCCTCTTGAGTTCGAGATCCCTCAACTCCAGGGTGGTTACTCTCAAACCAATCTTTTTCTCTCCTCTGATCTCATTGAGGAAGATCTTTGCCTCGGTAAGAATCCCTTCCTTGATATATCCTCTAACCTAGACCATTTCGTTTACCCAGGAGAAGAAGACAAGATACCGCCTAAGAAAGCCCCAGAGGAAGAGGAACACAGAGACGACCCGATACATCAAATCCCTGCCCGCTTAGCCGCAGCTGAACAACAAAATGCATATTTGGTGGCAAGGATGGGACAGGTAATCACGGTAGGAGGAATTGACAGACCCATGGTAGACGCTTATAACCCAACAGAAAATGAGATGCATAGTTGGCTTGTACCTGTGGTCCCCTCGAAGCGTTCGAGTTGAAGCCTCATTTTCTAAGTCTAATGCCGAAGTTCTATGGAAATGCAAATGAAGAACCATATGCCTTTCTTAAAGACTTCGAGCTGGTTTGCAACAACCTTAGTCACCCTAGGATTGGTCAAGACTACATCAGGCTGAAAGCCACCCCGTTTGCCTTAGGAGATAAGGCTGCTCATTGGTTGAAAAATCTTGGGGTGAGATGTACGACCTGGATGCAGTTCAAGGATTTATTCTTAAAGAAGTTCTACCCACTCAGTAGGAATAACCAGATGAGCACCAAGATCGTGAGTTTTTTTCCAGGGATCCAATGAACCATTCCATGAAGCCTGGGATAGATTCAATGACTTAATTCAGAAATGCCCCTGCCATGGCATTACAAAAGCGATCTTAGTCCAGACCATCTTCTGTTGCATGACCCCGTAGATGTAGGGGTTAGTAAGTGTAGCCCGTGGAGAAAGCTATCTGAACAAAAACGAAGACGCCGTATGGAAGATCCTGGAGCATATGGCAGAAATTGGCAGATCTCAGGCCACTAGAGCCTATCAGTCGTCTCCCTCAAGCCTATCCAACGAGACAACTAGGAGGACGGTAGCGGATCTGACGGACGACCTCATCCCCAACATGGGGATAATAGCTGAAAATTAACCATGGTCGAATAGATTCACAAGAGAGTCACTGACCTTGAGGCACTCTCGCGACTTCCAAAATAAGTGGAGGAACTTACTGAGAAGGTAGACAAGATATGGCTACCTGCCCCTTCTGCACCACTTGTACCTGTACACCGAGTTCATCTTGTATAGGAACATGCACCGGGGCCTCAGAGTAGCTGGGTAGAGGAGCTGACATACACTCAGTAGGAGCAGCACCCCCCCCACAAGTGGAGACATGAAACAAGGAGCCTCCACAGGTGTTCGAGATTAATGGGATGTGGTACAACCATGACCCTGTCGGCAGACAGTAGGGGATAGGGAACGGTCAACCACACCGACCTTCCCTAGCTTACTAGGAAAACAGCTTCGTCCCTGCACCGCGCTTCGTACAGTCCCAGCCCGGAGAAGGGTACCAGCCTCAGCAGCACCAGCAGCAACGCACGTTCCACTCGATCCAACAGAGCCCTCCACCACCTTCCTATCAGCAGCAGTACCGGCATGGCCAGCAATGCCAATACAGGAACTCGTCCTCGAGTCAGCACCAACAAGCCCATCCCACAAGTGAATTGGAGTCCCTCACCTTGGCGATCCAGACCCTGACTGATAGGGTCCAACAGATTCAGAATGACTACCTGGATATGAGAACCAATTTGAATCGCGTCTCCCGTACCCAGGACCAGCAGATGGCGCCAAAGATCCCAATTCCCGCCCAGGTTCAGGTCTACCCAAACAGCTTAAATCAAGGCCAGAATCGACCACGAGATCAGCTATACTATTCAAATAACTCTTTATCTGAACATGAGATCCTTTCGTACGATAATGTAAATCATATGTCCCTCAGGAGAAGAAGGACCGTGATCATACCTGATCGGGCACGGGCACCGGAGGAAGATGCTACCAAGTCTCTACCTGAGGAGAGCTTGGAGTCAGAGGAGTACCACCACCACCACCTGCAGAAGAAGAGGATTCCAAGTCCTCGAAGAAGAAGGAGAACCGCACCAGCAGTGAGTCCGGCAAGACCGATGAAGAGCCCGCACCTCCATCTGAGGAGGACATCCCAGAAGTCGTGGAAGACACATCACCAGTTTTGCAGCAGAAATTTCTTTTTAGTCAGAGTCAGAGTCCGTCCAAGTGTCAGAGTCATGTACAGAACTCAGTTTCTCATTTCAATGAAAATCTTTCAGTTTCGGAATCTAAGTTAGCATCAATAATCCCTTTCTCCCGAGCTCTTAAGGGTGGAAAGAAGAAAACCAAAAAAATACAAAAAGATGACCATGAGATGGTAGAATTCTGTAACAGATACATCAAGGTCACAATCCCTTTCGATAAGTATGTGGACATGACACCTGCATTCCATAAGCACCTTAAGGTGAGATGCACACCTACTAGGTTCAGCAGGGAGACCAAAAGCTGTGTTGAGAAACACGTTTTGTCAGTAGACACTACCTGCGCAATAAAGAATGCGTCTCTGAGGAAATGAAGAGACATGGGTGCATGATGAATCTGTGATTCGTGACTCTAAAAGTTGAAAATAGAGTCTTGTTCCTGAGTAAATACCAGCATATTTCCACTTATATTACATAATTAGCATTCATGCATGCATTGATAACATCTGCATTTTAGCATTCATAATTGCATAAAATAAGAAGCCAATTTCACTTGTAAATATTCACCTGTATATTAGACAAAATACCTTATTTGTATATATTTTATACTAACTCTAAAGCCACTAAAACCAACTCTATAGTGTATATATGACTAACACTAATCAAAGAAAACTATCAAAAAAATACTAACTTGTAAAATTGACCAATAAAACCCGAATCCAAGTTGAAGACCTTAGACATTAAAATGCACATATCTCTCTCATATAGCCTCCGAATTAGGTCTACTCACTTTTAAAGTAATATACATTCAGAGACCTTTGAAACAAGACCAATTCCATTAAAATCGGAGCTCGTATGCAAAACTCGGGTTTTGGGCCCCTTTTGTACATTGTACATAATGACCGTTTTACCCCTGTATTTTACCATTTCATTTTCCTGATTATTAAAAATCCAAAATAATTAGATTAAGTTGTAAATATTCCTTTTATAGTTTTCCTAACTTTATTTCGATTTTTCTCTTAATTAAAAATGACAAAAAAATTACAAAAGATAAAATGCGGTATTTTATATCTATAAGGTACCACCCAAAAATACGTTTTCGTACAGATGACTTCGTTTGATTTTCGACCCTTCACAAAAGTTGTAGATCTCGTCGAGACGAGCAACTTTAGTGTTGATCAGTTTTTGATTTAATCCCTTTTATTATTTCTTTTTTATTTTTGTTTACATTTAATTTTTGAATTTTCTGTGAGCGACATGTGGCAGCTCATGGACCGCCACATGTCACCCCAATTTTTGATTTTTGGATTTAGTTTTTATTATTTTCGGATTTTTTTATTTTATTATTATTATTTTAATTATTATTATTTTTAGTAGCCTACTTATTTTATATTATTATTCTATTATTATTATATCCCCCTTTTACCTCTTCTCCCTTTTCTTACTCCCCACTCCAAGCCAATAACTCCCCATCTTCACCACTTTCTCCACCTATTTTCTAACTTCCCCCCTCCTCTTTATATTCACCTCATCTTCTCCATTGTTCATCATCTGTCGTTTTCGAGAGAAGAGAGGTTCGAGCACCGTTTTAAGTTGTGAGGTGACAGCTCCCCCTTAGACGTTGAGCGACGACGACCTGCAGGCGAGATCCGCGGCTTCACCATTGCCGTGTCGCGAGATTCCAATCGGACTCGCTCAAGCTTCGGAGACCGCCATCTCCTCGAGGCCACGACGGAAGCCGCACACCGCGGCTCCATTTTCGGTGAATCACAGATAAGTATTCTCTCCTTTTCTTTGTCAAATTTTTTTTATCTAACGTGTTTGCTTATTTTGTTTATCAAACAAAAACCAAACCATCATTTTGTTCATCAAACATCACCACTATCAACATCACCAACACCACTTCCTTATTCATATATTTCCTGTTTACAAAATATAAAAACAAAAAAAATTGCAAAAAAAAGATACAAAAAAATTCCAGGTTCATCTGCACGGAGTGGTGCTGCCTCTCTCCCTCAGCCGCCGTCGGTGGCCGCCTCCTCTGCCCCGACGACTTGGCCGTGTGTCGGCCACCTCCGTGCTCCCTCCTGCACCACCAACGAACCACGATCAGCATTGCCCAGCCCACCAGTGTTGGCCACAGCGCGTGCAGCCCCCTGAACGCCGCCGCTGGCGCGGCCGCCGTGCTTCCAGCAACACCCGCCGAACTCCGCGCCCCTCCGCTTCGCGCGGCAGGCCAGCGGCCAAAGGCATCCTTCCGCGCCACCCCGCCTGCTGCCGCGTTCCACCACCGAGGAGCGCGCTGCTCCACGCACTCCAGGCCACCGCCCGGCGGCACCGCTGCTCGCCCTCGATCTGGTGCCTCCTCCACCCGTTGGTCGGCCCTCCGCCGCAGCCCGCTCCGCCTGCTCGCAACCCCAGAAGCGCGCGCGTCGCGCCGCCCCATCGACCGCGCCGCCCCGTCCGCGCGCGTGCGCTCCTTACTGTGCGCCGCTCAGGCGCGCACGGCCTAGCCTTCCACCTCCCGGTTTGGAGCTGCTCCAACGCGCCACGCGCCGCCCCAATCTGTGCCGCGCGCCGCCCCAGCCCCGCCGTACCTCCGCCTTCGACGCCGCCGCGCCGCCTTGGAGCCCCCTCCGTCCGCGTGGTTCACGCCTTTGCCCTTGCTTGGGTTCCAAGCCAGAACCCAACGAAGGTCTATTTTTGTTATTTTATTTTGTGAAACTTGCATTTTATTCCTTTCAAGTGTTTGAAATTGCAAAAGTGCCCTTAAGCACAGTTTTAACTTGTTTATTTCATTTTCCAGTTTTCCATAGATACCCCTGACTTTGAACATTGATTTGGACAGTAGTTTTATATTATTTTCAATCACAAAAATAGTATTTTGTAGAGAAAGTAATTCTTTATCCCCTGGCCATTTATTTATATTTTTGTGAGCACTTGACAATTTACTAAAATTAAGAGACTGAAATTGAGAGATATTTTACCCATTTACGCTCTGACATTCGCACGTGTTCATTTATTGCTCCAAAAATTGTGAAAAAATTTTAAATAATGCCACTAAGTGTTCTTTAATTACTTCCAAGTTTTGTTCAATTCGGAGTTGTCGTTTGCATAAAATAAATTGTAGAGCGATTTCTGTAGTTGATTTTTAGTTAATTCCACAAATTTGATTTTCGAGAAATTTCAACTCTCCTGGTTTCCACATTAAAATATCTATTTGACATAATTCATTCTCTGGAAAATTTAACTTTGTGGATTTATTAGAAATTAAATACTCGTTATTGCTCTTATTTCAGTAAAAAATTCATAAAAAAATTAAAAAGTGTCAGAAAATTCTAAAAATATTTTGTGTAGCTTCATTTCATCAGTTTTATCTTTCAGCAATTTTTTCATAATTTTTGCATTTCATTTGCACGAAAAATTGCATTAAAACCCCCAAAAAGTTTACATTTTTCATTTGTGCATTTTTAACCCAAAAATTACAAAAAAATCATTTTGCATTCATCATTGGATTAGGTTCTTAGGAAAATTATAACTTGGTCGATTTGAATCAATTTGACATCAAAAATTAAATTTGGCTAAGTGATCATTTTCTTAATAACCTAGTTCAACCGCATTTGTGCATTGGCATTTTTATCGCATAAAAAATACCAAAAAAATATCACTTGGAAAACCGTAATCTACTCCATCTAATCTGATCTTGAGTTGTTCCTTTGCCTCCTTGAGTCGACCCTGGGGCTTGCCCAGGCTAAATAAACATAAAACCGCATTAAACTCATTCGACGAATCATCCATTTTGTGCGGTTATTTTTGATCGGCGCGAATCTATCCGACTGCAACGCACTAGTCAATTATACGACATCAAAAGGGTAGATTTTCGGGTTCGTCAGTGCACATTATATGGTAAGTCATGTCGATGACACTACGTTTGCACACACTCTCCTTAATAATGGTTCTTCAATTAACTTGATGCCTACAACCCTCTATGAGTGGCTTAATCTCGGACCTCTTAGGAAATCCAGAGCCTTACTTCACTTTGCAAATAAATCAACCAAGAGGTCCCAAGGAGAATTGAGGAACGTTGTCATCAAAGTCGAGGGTTAGGAGTACATGGTGGACTTTACAGTCCTTGTTATGGAGACCCCTCACAATTGGAGAGACTCCCGGATAATATTAGGTTGGCCCTTCCTCAGAACAGTAGGGGCCTTGTTTTATTACAAGATCGGGAAAATCTAGTTCCAACTCCTAGCGGAGATGAGGAACTTAAGATGAAGCGGACCAGGTGGCAGAGGCCATATTCAGAATCCAGCACCGAGTACTCTTCGTCTGAAGTAGATTGTATTCATGTAGACATCGTTGGGCCATGGAGACAGAACCCATCTAGCACTGATGAGTCCCTCTCCTCCGGAGAAGATCTTGTGCATGAGTCAGTTTGTGAGATCTTTAGAAATGAGTACATCATAGAATGTGCATCTCCCTACATCTTCGATGACTTAGAGGCCCAGTTGGGCCTGTCAGTCCTTCCCTCTTTAGGACAATCAGAAGACGAGGATGATGAGTCGTATGTGGCTTTTGTCGATTGCTCGGAAATCTTTGATGATCCGACTCCAGAGCCGAAGGAGTTGGTAGCAGCGATTTCAAGGATAGATCCAACCACTACCAGCATAAAGCCAGATTCGATTGAGCCAGACTTCCTTGATGATCACACCTTACCTGAGCTTAAACCTTTACCCACAACTAGGGATGGGCATTGGGCTGGGCTGACCCAACCCAGCCCGAAGCCCGGCCCAGCCCAAGCCCAAGAGGACATTGGGCTGGGCCTGGGCCTAAAAAATCGGCCCAAAATGTTTTTAGGCCGGGCTCGGGCTTGTCATGGCCCAACCCGACCCGGCCCAAGGTCTGACCCGACATAGGCCCGAGTGGTGGCCCGTAGTATGGACCAAGATTGAGCCCACGACCCAGCCCAAATGTGGCCCACAGGCCTTAGTCGAGGACATATGTCCCCTCCCAGCTCCCTCCCCTCACGCCAAACACGGTTGATGTCATAGGCTCCTATCCCCTCATGCACGAGAAACCCAAATCCCACTCCCAAAACCCCAAGTTGTATTGTCCTCCAAGGCTCCAAGCTTAATTGCTAAGGTATATCATTGTTGAAGAATCTTTTTTTATTTTTTGATAGCAATTGAAATTTAATTATGTGTGGTTTTAGAAATTTTGACATTGTATTGTCACTAGAACGCCATTGTTTTACAATTGAAGAGATTGATTTACAATTTTACAATGTTTTTTTCATAAGTAATATAATATTATTCCCCATTTTGTTAGTTAATGTTTTGTATCTCATATTACATGTGAGGATGATGGTATATTCAATCTAGGGGGTTTTTCAGGCTAGAAATTATCCATGTAGTCACATTTCTTGAAGTAGGAATGGATAGTGTTGTCCGGAGGAATTCGTGGCAATTAATCACGAGGAGCTCAAGGTATGTTTGTATAGGTCCGCCGAACATGTCTAGTCTTGGGCCGGCCCAACCCAAAGGAAATTGGCCGGGCCTGGGCTTGGGCCGAACAACAAGAAGATTTGCGGGCCTAGGCCCTGCCCAAGGCCTGAAATAATTAGATGGGCTTGGGCCTGGGCCCTTCAGGGCCCGGCCCAGCCCGGCCCATGCCCATCCCTACCCACAACTCTTAAGTATGCCTTCCTTGCGGGACAAGAGAAGAAGTATCTGGTCATCATCAACTCGCGATTGACCGAGGAGCAGGAATCTCGCTTGCTAGAGATCCTGGAGAAAAACCGCAAGGCGATAGGCTGGAGCATCTCCGATCTACACGGATAAATCTCTCTCTATGTTCGCATCATATCTACTTGGAGAATGAGTCTAAACCCTCTCGTGAATTCCAACGTCAATTGAATCCAAATTTATGAGAGGTAGTGAAGAAGGAGTTAGAGAAATGGTGCGACGCGGGTTTTATTTCTCCCATCTCTAACTCCAAATGGGTGGCTCCAATCCATGTTGTCCCGAAAAAGTCGAGAATTCAGACGACCACCAATGAAGACAGAGAGGAGATCGCGACACGAGTACCCATGTCAAGGTGCGTCTGTGTGGATTACAGACGCATGAATGCCGCGATGAAGAAGGATCATTTTCCCTACCATTCATTGATCATATCTTAGAGAGATTAGCAGGGAAAGAATTCTTATGGTTTTTAGACAGGTTCTCTGGCTACAATCATGTATACATAGCTCCAGAGGACCAGGAGAAAACCAAGTTTACATGCCCCTTTGGTACCTATGCTTTTAAGCGCATGCCCTTTGGGTTATGCAATGCTCCTGGTACTTTTCAAAGGTGCATGATTGCTGTATTCACCGAAATGGTCAGTGAATTCCTGGAAGTCTTCAAGGATGACTTCTTGGTCCATGGTGATTCCTTCGATTCTTGTCTTAAGAATCTGGACCGAGTCCTCAAGCGATGTTGTGAGGTTAATCTGTTGCTCTCCTGGGAGAAAAGTCACTTCATGGTGAAGGAGGGCATTGTGTTGGGGCATGTCATCTCCAAGAGAGGAATGGAAGTTGACCCTGTGACGAGTCGCTAAATACGTTGTTTAATTAGGTCACGTTGTAGCACGTGTACTTAGCGATTCGGTCAGAACCGAGAGAAGATCTCCGTGAAGAGTGTCTCGGCTTTAATTTATATCCCGGGAAAGTCCGGGGTCGAACACAAGGAGGCAAAGGAACAACTTGGGTTTAATTTACAAACTTAGATCTAGATATTCAACGCGGTATTTTTTAGATTTTTTATGCAAAAAAAAAACGAAGCAAATGCAAATGCGACTGAATAAGAACACTAAGAAATCACACAACTTAGCCAAATTAAATTTAATGTTAAATTAATTCAATTGAGCCAAATTATATTTTTTCTAAGGTCCTAATCCAGTGGGGAACACAAAACATATTTTTTTGGAATTTTATGGGTTAAAATGCAATAACTAAAAATGCACACTTTTTATGGGTTTTTTCGTAATTTATCACACAAACAGAAAGCAAAAATTATAAAAAAATTACCGGAACTAAAACATGATTCAAGAAGACTACAGTAATTTTTTTGGAATTTTTTGACAAGTTATGAATTTTTTATGAATTTTTTAGTGAAAACAGAGTGACAGTGAGTAAATAATTTCTAATAAATCCACGTTATCAAATTAATCAAAATGCAATTTATCTCAGAAAGATATTTATGTAAGAAATCCAAGAGATTTGAAATTTCATGAAAAGCATGTATGTGGATTTAATTAAAAATCAAATACGAAATTCACTCTACGAATTATTTCAGGCACAAGACATCTCTATTTTGGTTGAAATTTGGATAGTAAATTAACCACATATCAAGGCATCATTCCTAATTTTTGTGGATTTTTTGGAGCAACCGTGTGTGAGGTATAATTTTAAGAGATCAGATTGGGTAAAATATGCAATATTTCAGTTAACTAATTTTAATTAATTACCCAATTACTATAAAAATACAAAATAAATACTCACATGACAGAGGATAAGTTGCTCAACATAAAAACATTTTTTATTGCATAAAATGATGCAAAAGAGAGGTCCAAATTAATGCATGAACACAGGGGTCTTTGTGCAATACAGAAAACAATATTCACAACACAAATATATACAGGGACCTATGTGTAATTACAAAAACAAGGAAATAAACTAATGCAATTTTTACATAAAAAATAAAATAAAGAAAAAGACCTTCTTCTTCAGGCGTACTGGGACCGAACCCAAAAAGAAGGGAGTCGACGGCGGAGGGCGGCGGCCGCCGCTGGGTTGAGGCGGAGGAGGGGCGGCTCAGAGCCGCCCGCTGCTGCGGCGGAAGTGGGTCCGGCTGGGGGCGACGGCGATCAGCCACCGCTGGAGGAGGAGCGGCGCGGGGGCACGGCCTCCTGGAGGTGGCTGCGGCTGAGGAGGGGGTTGTCGAGGGCGGTAGAGGGGCGGACGACCGCCGTCGGGCGGCGCGGCTTGCGGCCGCGTGGTGGGGATGGCGAGGCGCGGCCGACAAAGACCGCCGCTGGCGTGGAGGAGGAAAGGGGGGGGGCGGCGGACGGCCTCCTCCTGTTTCCTTCTTTTTTTTATTTTTTTTATTTTTTGTGATTTTTTTTGCTGTAATAAAACAAAAGGTTTTTTTTTGTTTTAATTTTTTTTTATTTTTTTTAATTTTGTTTAAACAGGGAATGCATAAGATAAAAAAAATGATGATGGTGATGAAGATGAACTAAACAAATGGAAGAATTTTGGGGGTGAATTTGATGTGATAAAAAAATGCAAAAAAAAATGACAAGATGAGAAGAAAATTACCTACGGTAGAGACGGTCGCCTATGATGTGCTCGTGAGAGCACGGTCTTCGCTCGAATCGCCGGCGCACGATGAGCTCGAGCAGCGCGCGGTTGCGGCTGCGATGTTGGCCAAAAAGCCAACGGATCACCGCGGTTGCGTCGCTGTCACCGATTCAACTCAGGGAACTAGGCTCTCCTCACATAAAGATGGATCAAAGGCAAAACTGAGGAGAATGAGAGGTATATAAAGATGATGGGATGAGAGGTTATTAAAGTGGTGGGGTTGAATGGGAGGTTGTATTATTAATGGAGTTGAATGGGAAGTTGGGAAAAAATAATGGAATAATGGAGTTGAATTGGTGGTTATTGTAGAGAATGTAAAATAAAATAAATAAATAAATAAAGTTATCTACTTTAATTACAACAAAATAAAGAAGGAAAAAATAATGGTGAATTTACAAGTGAATACAACACACTATGTATATATATATATATTTTTGTCTTTTTAATAAGAGATATTTACAACAGAAAAATACAATAAAATAGTACAACTAAAATACAACACAAGTATGATTTTTTTTTTAATAATTAAGAAAGATACAATAAAAATTAAAGAAAGAAAAATATATACAAGGTATACAATGTACATCTAGGTCCCAAAACCCAACTTTTGCAAACGAGCTCCGATTTTAATGAAACCACTTCCGTTGGATAGATAATTTTCTAACTTGAACTTTAAAAGTGAGTTTGGTGAATTTGGAGTTCATACGGAGCGGGAATTTAGCTTGGAAGTTGGTCTTTACGGCTTTTTCCCATTGGGATCTAGGAGCATTTATTTGAGATATAATTTATTTTGTATTTTTGTATTTTTATGTACATTATTATAAACAAGTTAGAGAAAGAATTAGGTAAAAAGGAGTTGAAATGAATTTATTAAAAATACATGAAGTTTTGGGCTATTTACAAGTATAAAACTCCTTTATTTTTGCGGCTTTTTAGTGTTAATTTATTTTATACAATCCAATATACAATAATTAGTGTATTTTATTTACAAGAGTCATTTTGTTAATTTATGGATTTTATAGACATTTATTTGGGATTTTACTTGGGGATTTTGCTAAGATCAAGATATTAAGATGATGAATCGTGGATTCATCATCCTGCCAAGGTGGACATGATCAGATGACTCCAGCCACCAACCAACGTAAAACAGTTGCAGTCCTTCCTCGAGCATGTTGGATTTTATCGAAGATTTATCAAGGATTTTTCTAAGATTTCCCGATCGCTAACTGAGCTTTTAGGCAAGGACATGGAGTTCATTTTTGATCACAAATGTGTTGAAGCCTTTAAGCAATTACTAGGAATGATCATTGATGCCCTGATTCTACAAGCCTCAGATTGGTCTCTGCCTTTTGAGATCTTGACATACGCCTCAGATTATGCTATTAAGGTTGTGTTAGGATAGAGGAAGGATGGCATCCCGTTCGCCATACACTACGCAAGCAAAGTGCTTGATACTGCTCATCATAACTATACACTTACGGAAAAGGAGATGCTTGCGGCAGTGTTTGCCTTGAATAAATTCAGGTCTCATGTAATCAGATCCAAGGTAGTTGTGTTCACTGACCACACAACACTGCGGTACTTAATGGAAAAGAAGGACGCGAAGGCGCGCCTTCTTAGGTGGATTCTGCTTATCCAGGAGTTTGATTTGGACATTCGTGATAAACCTGGAAAGACGAACGTAGTAGCTGATCACCTCTCTCGTCTCGAGGATCTTAATGCTTCTGATGATACGCTGATTCGAGACTCCTTCCCTGATGAGTCGATTTTTGTTGTTGATTCACTCCTATGGTACGCCAATATCATGAACTATCTCGTCTCCAAGAAAGTTCCCGAAGATTGGCCCAAGATCCACATAGACCAACTGAAGTCCGATTCGAGGCATTACCATTGGGAGGATCCGATCCTTTTCTTTGAAGGACTAGATTGTGTCTGGAGATGATGTATTCCTCAGGAGGAATATAAGAGTGTCCTTTCTTTATGCCACAGTCTGGAGGCAGGAGGACACCACTTCGGGAAGAGGACCGCATGGAAGGTACTTCAGTGTGGCTTATATTGGCCGACTCTGTTTCGCGATGCGAAGTTGTGCCAGTATGCCAGCGAATGGGAGGAACCGTTGGTTCCAAGGATGAGATGGTGATGTCTTTGACGCTTGGGGCATCGACTTCATGGGCCCATTCTCTGTTAGCCACGGATTCAACTATATCCTTATTGCAGTAGACTATCTGTCAAGGTGGGTGGAGGCTATCTCAACCCAAGCCGTATACAACATGACTATCTGTAAATTTATTAGAGACTATATCATCTCTAGGTTCGAGATCCCCAAAGTATTGATATCAGATGGGGGTAGCCACTTTGTAAACAGAGATGTGAAGAAACTCTTGAAGGATTACGACATCGAACACCGTGTCGCTAGTCCTTACCACCCACAGACCAATGGCATGGCTGAGGCGTCGAATAGGGAGGTGAAAACATATTGCAGAAGCTTGTCCGCCCAGACAGGAAGGACTGGTCTCAAATCTTGGATCAAGTTCTATGGGCTTATATGTCAGCTTACAAGACACCGTTAGGAACCTCCCCATTCAGGATGGTATTTGGGAAGCTGTGTCCTTTGCCCACATAGTTAGTGCACAAATCAGAATGTGCAATCAAAAAGGTCAACTGGAACACACACCTAGGGCAGAAACAGAGAGAAATAGATCTGAATGAGTTTGTGGAAGTCAGGAATCGAGCATACGACAACAGTTTGGTGTACAAGGACAAAGTAAAGCGTTGGCATAATAGATATATCAGACGAAAGACCTTTGTTCCTAGACAGAAGGTATGGTTGTTCAATGCAAGGCTGAAGGTTTTCCAAGGCAATCTGAAATACAAGTGGATGAGCCCATTCATTGTCCGTGTTGTGCATGATAGTGGATGTGTTGAGATCTCAGATATCACAGATGACACACAGACATTCCTAGTCAATGGAAAACTTATGAAGCACTTCGTCGAACCCAATGAACAGTTAGTCCACGTTGAGGAGATTGTATTCATGCGTGAGAACGATTTAGCAGATACACATAGAGTCGCGCATGAGACTTTGTAGCAATGAGCTATCGCCATCAACAACATCTAGAAAGATTCAGACCACGATCCTTGTATATACCCGCCATTCCTGTATATTCTTCCCCTCCCTCCCGCGACTCTAATCACTCGCCCCAACGTCATATATTTCCATCTACGACTATACTTAGGATGACCAGATCCTCAGTATAGGGGGGGAGAGTCACCTGAGTCCATTCACTGTACATCCTCCATATCACATCGGTCCTCATACCACTTCTGTCCTATACTTAGGCTGACCTGAGCCTAAGTATAGGGGGGACCGATGCCCATCTTGTATATATATTCATCCACTTCCCCTATTGACCTCGTCCGCCCTGTTTTTTTTATCTTATTCTACACTTAAGCTGCCAGAGTCTAAGTATAGGTGGCCAAGCCGACTTCTATACATTTTTGTTCTTTCAGCTTTCCTACGATTAGCACAAGCTATGTCTTTTTCTTCTCTTTTCATGCTCTGAGGACATAGCACACACTAAGTATGGGGGGCATGTATATATTACATATATTCTTTACCCATAGCTCGTACTTTCACATATATTTGTATATACTATACAATAATTGCGGGATGGGTAAAAATGGAGAAATTTTTTTTGTAAAATACATGTATACCTGTATATTGTATAACACTTGTAAAATTTGTATAACACTTATAAAACTCTTGAAAAATTGTTGCAACATAGGAAGCATACCAAATTTTGAAAAAAAACACAAAAAAACATAAAAAAATAGGCTTCTTATTTACTCTTGTATATCATCCCTGCATTTAAAAAGAAAGAAAAAAGAGTCTTTCAGTCATCTACAAAGCATGTCATCTGCATCTCATCTGCATATGTAGCATATGCAATGTGAAAAGCTAGTGGGTTCTGAAACAAGTTATGAATAGATGTCGAGGATGGACTTGATTTGACCTTAATCCACCTAATTTCAGAGGAACCTTATAGGAACTGGAGTTAATATTTTTTAGATTAAGTGACTTAACTCTTTGAGTCCACAAGTCTATGTTCACATGTCATCTTGATTAGTCTATGTATAATATCTCGTGCACACGCATGATTCTTATAGACAGTGACCTAACTTGGACAAGCACTATGCATGTAGCTCTTCATTGATGAGGTGGTGAGGAAGTAGCATCCTTTAGCTTGGAGTAGCACACGGGTGGAAACATACGTCCTCATCTAGGGAGGGTAGTGCATCTCAACCTAGTCTGGTGGTTTTGACGTCTAAAGACGGGACGCTGTGGGTTGCAATAATGCCTTAAAAGAGGGATAGTCTACTGGCTCAAGAGGAAAAACTCATGATGTACATGTCGTACCTTGTATATAGTTCAAAAAGAAAAAAAGAAAAAGAAAAAAATGCAAGAACTCCAAAAAAAGTAGATATGCCAGATAGAAAATAAAATATTTGTCGGAGTATGTATATTAGCAAGAAGTCTGCAGCTAGATGACTTGGCTACACTGGTCAAGCATCACGGGATAGGTAGCTACACTGGCTACCGTCCATTCTTTCTCCATCCCCTCCTCTTGAGCTGGTCGCACTTGAACTTAGAAGGGAATACCCCGCTCCTCGAGGAAAGAGTTACTGGACAAGGGAATTAGAGTTACTTTGTTAGAGGAGGATACTTCTGAGCCATTTCTGATGCGGAGAGCTATTTTACACTTACACAGTACAAGTAAGAATCATAGTCATCAGAAATTTGCGTTTGAGGATTTGTTCTGACCTGACTATTGAGGAGTATTGAATAGAAGACTTGTGGAACTAAAGTCTGTTAGGTCTTAAATTCAGATCTCAATAAGGTTCCGCCACACAATTAATCCAAAGGTCGAGTCAAGCTCCATTTTCAACTTTTGTTCATCACCTTGGTATGGAACCCAATCTCATTTCACTTTTACATTTCATTTTAGTTGCTCGGGGACTAGCAAGGTTTAAGCATAGGGGGTTGATAAATCTGTGATTCATCACTCTAAAAGTTTAAAATAGAGCTTTGTTCCTGAGTATATAGATGCATATTTCTACTTATACTGCATAACTATCATTCATGCATGCATAAATAATATCTGCATTTTGGCATTCATATTTGCATTAAATAAGAAGCCAAATTCACTTGTAAAAATACATGTATATTCACCATATTTCACCTATTTATATATATTTTATTCTAACTCCAAATCCAATAAAATCAACTCCATAGTGTGTATATTACTAACACTAATAAAGAAAAAATATCAAAAAAATACTAACTTGTAAAAATGACCAATAAAACCCGAGTCCAAGTTTGAAACTAGGAGCCTTAAAATGTACATATCTCTCTCATACAGTGTCCGATTTAGGTCTACTAATTTTAAAGTAATACACATTCAAAGACCTTCAAAATGAGACCAATTTCATTAAAATCGGAGATCGTATGCAAAACTTGTGTTTTTGGACCCCATTGTACGCTATATATATGCACAATTGTACCCTTGTATTTTAGTATTTTATTTGACTCATTTTCATTTTTGATCAGCATGAAACTTGTCGAGATCTACAACTTTCATGTTTTGAGTTTTAACAAATTCGGCCATCTTCTCTCCCTTATCTCACATTTTCTTTCAGACATCCAGATCAGGCCAAGTGGTGCCCTCTGATTGCGCCACGCAGCATACTCCATCGCCTGCCACGCGCCCCCTTTCCTGAGCTGTCCGATCAGGCATCCTCTCTCAAGATCTGGGCCTTCAAATCCTGCAACTCTCCATAGCCGTTTGATCGCTCCCCAGATCCCATCTCGGCCGTTAACGACCACCTCATCCATAGCCCTACACGTGGCACGCTCGTGGCCATTGGATCATCATCTTAAGGACCAGATCACCACCGTTAAATCCGCCTCATTTCTCGGCCCTTGGATGATGATCCAGATCACATCTGGTCTGTCCTTTAGCACCCTCACCTACTCTCGCCACGTGTCTCGTTCATAGCCGTATGATCATGATCTGGATACCTCCATCCGTGCCGCTCATTTCTGCTCATTTCTCCACCACCTGAACTTACTCCTCATTGCATCTTAACCGACTGCTTCTGCCCGCGTAGCGTCTCGCCACGTGTCTCACCGTCAATCCTTGATCATCCTTCCATTGATATAATCTGAGCTGTTTGTGAGCGCCACCTCTCAACCGTTGGATCACAAGATCCAACGGCTGAGAAGTCGTCTTCCACCTCCGGCCGCCTTCCTCGCGCACGTCGCCCACCTCGCATCGCCTTCTTCCCCCTCCTATTTTTGGTGCCATTACAGCCACCTTCTCCACCCATCGACATATCCATGATGGACCTCATACTTCCCTCTTCCTCACCGACCTCCATGTCCTCCATGAATCTCTCCCACATCACTCCACAACCCCCACGAAACCTCGCCTCCCATGATTGCCACCTCCACCTTCTCTTTATAAAACCATCACCTCCAGCCTCTTTTCTCCCATCTGCCATAGCAGGAGGTTCCCCAGAGCTCTTAGCTCCTGATTGGTGACAGAAATTGAGGGCGAAATCGAGTGACGATGGTGGTATTCCTCCGGTGAGATCCACGGCAAAACTCTGCCGTGTCGCAGGTCATCCGACGAGCTGCTCGAGCTCGGGATGCTACCGTCCTTGAGCGAAGACCAATAAGTTCTTCTCGGAGCTTCTGACCCTAGGTAGACTCCTCCATCATCTTCGCCGATTTCCATCTTCTTCTTCTTTGCTTTTATCATAATTTATTATGCCCCTTTGATCATCGTTCCAGTTCTCCGACCATCCACCGAGCTACGCCTTGGAGCTCCCATCTTCACACGTTAGTCCATCCCCTCTGATAGCACCTCGCACCTCACTTCAACCAAGACTCTGCCGCCATGGTGGAGGAGGACCACTGAACCACTTCCACTCTGCCCCAGGCCTCTCATCGCACACGCACGCACTCCTACGAGCACGAGCTTCCATTTTTGGCATCAGCTAACCTTGCAGGAGGACCTCTTCACTGAACGGAACTTTGCCGAAGTTGCATTCGAGCTTCGACATCTCCGGCTTCCAGACCACCCCTACTTCATCCAAGACATCTGGACACTCCGCCACGTCTCCATGATCGATCCGAGCCCTCCAGGAGTCTCCAGTGAGCTTCATTGAGCAAGAGGGAGGTCAGCGGAGCAAGACCACCTTCACCAGAGTTCCGCCAAGTCCGCCACATGAGGCGGCAGGCCGGAGGAACATGAAGCGCAGCTTCCGTCCGATCCTCTCAATCGGACGGTTCTCATCTCGACACGTCGATCGCGCCCTGTCATCGTTGTATCAGGTAGATCCAACGGCCAATGCTCTGTCACGTTGCCCGCGCCATCGAGCTCCAGCTGCCGTCTGATCACGTGAGGATATGACGTCTCGCAACACGCCACCTCATATTCATCGGCCATTGTTAGATCCATCGTGATCTGATGGATCTCAGACAGCCATGCCGCTTCATCCCAGGAGGCATCATCCACCGTTCGATCTGACTTGATCTGACGGTCTCTGGCGCACCACGTCACGCCCTCCGAGCCTCTTCCCCGACCCTAGGCTCGGAGTGATCGAAGCTATCCCGACGCTGATCCAAACCTCTTGAGCCATCTGAGCCTCTGCCCGAGGCTCCAACGCCGTCCGAGCCTAGCTCCGCACGTGTTTCTCATGTGAGGGCTAGGTAAATTACACATAGGCCCTTGAAGGCTTCTGAAATTGCAAATTGGTCTCTACGCTTCACGAAAGGAACCCGTATCTTTGTGTGAATATTGCATCCACCACCTCCACATTATAGGTAAGTGCATTTAAGTCCCTGTCAGCATGTTTTATTTTAGCCACTTTTATTTTCTGCATTGCATTTTGGTCCCTATCTTTGCACGCATATTTAGTGTCCATATTTAATCATTTTTAAATTCTAAAAATTGCATGTTGTAGTTTAACTTGTCCTCTATCTTGTGTGACACTTGTCTAATTTTTTTGAGTCATCTGGAATTTAATAATATTAAATTGGTGAAATTTTCTATATTTTTCTCACTGTGTGTCTTTTATTTAATATTAAATTCTTTTTGCTCCAAAAATCATCATAAAATCAAATTAGACCTAGGATAAAATAATCTACAATGTGCCCAAATATCATATCATTTGCACGCATCACGAGGCCTGAATAAATCAAACAGTGATTTACTTAGTTGATTTTTAATAGATCCAATTCACGTAGATTTTTAGGTTTATCAATTTTCCTGGAGTCCCCTTACTTAGACATATCTAGGATAATTTTTATATCTGAAATAATGTCTTTTGGTATTTATTATTATTAATTTTGCAAAAATCTACCTATATTCATCTTTAATTCATATTAAACTCGTACAGAGTCTAAAAATTCCAAAAAAAAAGTAGACTAATAGATTCGTAGCATTCCATATTTTGGTCAATTTTCATAATTTTTGGACTTCATTTGATTATCTTTCTAATTTCACTCGTAAAGTTGGCCTGAAATTGCATTGTTTTTCCTTTATTGCATAAAAATTGCTAAAAAGACCAAAAAAATATTCTTCTGAAAATCTGACCTCTAAATTAACTAAAAATTTATCTAAGGAGACAGCTGCCTCCCTTAGTTCGACCTTGGGCTTGCCTAAGTAAAAAATAAAAATCTGTCGCTCGTATTTAATTGAATATTAATTGAAGTGGTATTTTTGATGAAGTCTTGATTACCCGACTGCAAAGAACCTAACTTTTAATTTGATCATTAATTTGATTAAATTAACAAGGATGACCGAGGCAGCTTTGGTTGATGAATATGTGATTCATCACTGTTAAAGTTGAAAATAGAGTCTTGTTCTCGAGTAATTAGCTGCATATTTCCACTTATATTGCATAATTAGCATTCATGCATGCATAAGTAATATCTGCATTTTAGCATTCACATTTGCATTAAATAAGAAGCCCAATTCACTTGTAAATATTCACCATATTTCACCTATTTTTATATAATTTATACTAACTCCAAATCCAATAAAATCAACTCCATAATGTATCTATTACTAACAAATAGTACAAGGAAAATATCAAAAATTTCTAACTTGAATAATTACCCAATTAAACCCCAAAGCCAGTTGGAGACCTTAGACCTTAGAATGCACATATCTCTCTCATACAACCTCCGATCTAGGTCTACTCATTTTTAAATTAATACACATTCTGAGACCTTAAAAATGGCACCGTTTCCGGGAAGGCACGACTTAGTTAATTTTTAGGAAATTTTGAGATTTTGATTTTCCATCACCGGATAGTCTGATTCCTGGCTTTTCTTGTTAATGTTTCTCTGTCATTTATTTTTTGTATTTTGTGTCGTCCTTTATCTGACCTCAATTAAATTTCGTGCGAGGAAAATGAGGAGTTGAAGGGGCTTCGCCAGGCGAACCGAGGAGCTTGCATTTAAATATTTTGAGTGATTGTGAGGACTTGGAATTATTGTCATTTTCATTATTTTTGCATTTTTCCAGTGATTCTCGTTTGGGTTCTCGTGCGTGTAAAGATAGTGGAAATGTGTCCCTGTGTGTTGTGTGGATTGCTTTTCGTAGATTAGGCTTGCACTTGTAGCTCTTAGAGCTACTCTAGGACTTGCTTGTGCTCGTTAAATTCTAGGACCACACTTCACACATAAAAGGCACACTTAGACCATAACTACAACTTAGAAAGACTAAACTACAAATAAAAAAATACAAGGGCCTTCTTTGAAAAAGTTCTTAGCTATAGTTTTTATTTATTGGACTAAAGAGAAATAAAAATACATGCGGGGGAAAAGAGCAAAATACCCTCGAGGCACATGGCTTGCGCATGGGGTCTCTTACGGGTATGATGTTCCTCTAGAAAAGGATCTGATGGTTCTGAATGTGACGGGGACGTGTAGCTCTGATTTGCTATACTAGTACGAATCTGATGGTTGACAAAGCTGGCGATGACGTGCAACTCAGATGTATTGAGGATTAGATCCGACTGTTATTGGTTGGGCATGAGATAATAGTTCGAATCAGATCTAGAAGAAGAGGGATGATCCTACGATGAAAGAGGATGTTGGAAGAGCTGAAGCCCAACGAGCTTTTGTCGGCCATGGTCGGCGATCTGCGGGTCTGATGTAGTAGCGAAGAAGTCCATCACCTTTGCAGGGCCACTCCGCATATATCAGATGGTTCCGATGGGGAGATGGACAGTCGTATTTCCCAAGCCGAAATGATGCACCTAGAGAAGCTCCACTACTGGAGTTGAAGCTCAGATCTCACCTCCTTGCATGCGTTGGTACATGTGAGGGGAAGGTAGGATCGAAGGCTTTGCTTTGGTTACATTATTGCTTGAAAATATAAAGAGTAGTGAAAGGGGAATGAGCTTGACCTCCAATGTACATGGGAGAGGGAGATCAGATCATAATCTCGATTGCAATATCGAGACTAAGATGACCATGTTGATATGGAAGATGGAAGGGTGAGTCATGCATGGATCAGTGCAGCAAGATGATTCAGATGGGGCTCCAACCTGGTGGTCGGAGCTGATGAACTACAAAAGAGTCAAATGACAAAATCGGAATGAAAATGGATGCAGAGGCAAAATGGAGGGTACTTGGGAGTGCTGATGTGCTCAGCAATGCAAGGCGGTGTGGACGGCAGGGTTCGGGCCTCAACTGAGCTACGGAAGGCGCATAAGGCTACACATGGTGGAGCTCCAACCATGTTCTTGAGCTGCGGCCAAAGAGCCACGAACGAGGTTCTAAAGACATCTCCAGACTGTTGTCACACTATTAGAGGTAGCAAAGGAGGAAGGTAGCATTGAGGCACAAGCTGAAGAGCTCGGGAGGCAGAGGAGATGATTTATAGGGGATCTCTAGGGTCTAGAAAGATCGAAGGCCCACGCAAATCCCTAGGAAGATCCGACTGCGCCTAGGGATCCGTGAGGATCACAGATCTTAGGAGAAGATTGGGGTGCAGAAAACAAAGCAATCATAGGTGGAACTCGATCGGGAAAATGTGGAGAAATCAGGTCCGACGACGGGTTTGGCAGGTCGTGTCTGAAGAGGGGGAGGTTGACCGCGGTCAACATTCCAAGGTAGACCATTAGGAAATCAAGGATTTAGGAATATTGAATAAAAAATAACAAATGATTTTAAAATAAAAAATAAATAAAATGAAAATTGTTTATTATTTTTCATACCATTTTTCAATGATTTGTAATTATTTTTATGAAAAATATAGATAGGGTATATATACAGTATAACGTAGTATGTACATGTATAATATACCTATATATTATGTACATGTATTTTTTTATTATTTTTACAAAAATATGTTTTATTTTATATTTTATTTATTAACAAAATAAGTTGAGGAATATAAAATTATTTTTATTTGATTTTATAGAATAAGTAGATATATTAAATAAATAGATGCTCTGTACACTATACCCTTGATTTTTATTTTATTTTATTTTATATTTCTTTTTATTTTATTATTAAGGGTATGAACAAATGTTGAAAATATAATATGTATAAAGTATAAATTAAATATAATTATTTATATGTATAGGTATCAAGTGGCTATACAAGGACCCTCTCTCCCCCTACTTTCTTCCTTGTCGATCAGGTCACTTATTAACCTTCTCTCGGGGTTTGGGTCAATCTGTACTTATTTCATAATTACATCCTTATTTTTTTCTTTTCTATTTATTCTTTTATTTTTGGAAAATATGTGTTAATTATGCAGTATTAACAAGGACATGTATAATGGTAATTTATTGTATTTATACCTAATTTATAGATGTTTTTGCTAAAATATGAAGCTAAAATAAAAGAATAAAGAATGAGAACAATAGATTCATCATCCCCCTATACTTTACCTTTTCTAGTCCCTTAGCAAACATTTATTTGAAAAAGAAGTGAAAACGGAAAGAAAAAGAAAACATCAAAGTTGATTATTAAACTTGTCTTCATTAAATTAGAGTATGGAGCTAAGTCAGACCTTTGAATTATTAGTTTGGCAGAACCGTATTGGGAAGCGGGTTTGACTCCACAACCTTCAAGTTCCCCAATTCCATAATCAGGACTCCTTAATAACAAAGTCAGAACAAGTCTACATACGCAAAATCTAATGACTATGAATCTTTTCTTGTACTGTGCAAGTGATGTGTAGCTCCCCACCTAAGAAATGGCAAAGAAAAACCTCCCTCAATAACATAACTCTAATCCCCTAGTCTACCAACTTTTTCTAGAGGAGCAGGGTTTTTCTTTCTAAGTTCAAGTACAACCAACTCAAAAAGAGGGGGGAAGAAGAGAATGGACCGTGACCAGTATAGTCATGTATCCCTTGGAGCTTAACCAGTGTAGCTAAGTATCCAGTTGCATGCTTCCTTCAGATGAGACGGTGGAATACATAGGCTTTACTTATTCCCTATATACACTCCGATAGGAATTTTATTTTCAATCAGACATGAATCCTTTTTTGGAGTTTTTGCAATTTTTCACAAATTTTTAACAAATATACAAGATATCTACAAGGTGCAGGATATACATAAGGAGTTTTTCTTCTTGAGCCAGTAGAATGTCCCTCTTTTTAAACATTATGGCAACCTACACTCTCCTGTCATTAGACCTCAATGCTACTAGACAAGGTTGAGGTGCGCATCCCTCCCTAGACGAGGACGAGAGGTTCCAACTAGCTGTACTACCCCCGTATGCTACTCCAAGCCAAAGGATCCCGCCTCCTCACCACCTCATCCATGTTGAGATACGTGTATGGTGTGTATCCAAGTCAAGCCAATGTCTCTGAGAGCCATGCATGCGTTGTTAAGTGTTCTACTTAGGCATATCAAGATGACATGTGAACATATCCTGGTGAACTCGAAGAATTAAGTCGCTATGGACATGAAAAGTCTTAACCCCAAGTCCTATAAGATTCCTCTAAAGTTAAGTGTATTAATATCTTAACCAAGCTCCATTCTTCAATTTAATTCCAGACTAGTTTAAATGTCAACAATGATGCAAGTATTTACAAAACTCTTTTTGGCAGGAATTTTTCAAACTATGCAAATTTTTTTGGATTTTGAATTTTCAAATATTTAGGTATTTTGGAAGATAAGGAAAGATTTTAGTAAAGATATATACATATTTACAAAAGGTTTATGTAGAAAATTGATTTTATTTATACAATACTTAAAGATTATAGGGTTAAATTTTGGTTTTTTAATGTACACATATATACAAGTAGTTTTCATACCCCATAATTATTTCCCATGTGGCAAAATAATTTTGCAAAAATTTTCAAAACTTGTTTTTGTAAACATTTTGTTTTCACATAATTTTCAAAATTTTATACTATATACATAATTTTGATAGAGAAAATATTTTATAAATATTTTAAAAACAAAATAATTTTACAAACATTTTTACAAAATAAATTTGAAAAGGTTTTACAAACAATTTTGCCAATTTTTATTTTATTAATAGCCATGTTATTAACACACATTTAAAGTAAGAGTTATGTTTAAAGTATATACACAATATATACGATACCCCTTATACTTAGCTCGAAAGATGTCCTCAAAGTGATCAGAGAGCGATGAACGAAGACATCACTCGTGCTGAGTATAGAGAAGTGGAAAGAATGCTATGCTACAATGACTCAAAAGAATGAAAGAATAGAATCAATAGAAGTCGGAAATCCCCCTATACTTAGGATCAAGCAATCCTAAGTATAGAAGACTGTACACCAAAGGGAAAACCGAGGAGTAGAATGTATGGACATTACCTCCCCTATACTTAGGGTAAAATACCCTAAGTATAGGCAGAAAAATAGAGGTAATGGAAAAATGACTAATCACAGGTCTAATACCCCCTATACTTAGGATAAGGTGCATCCTAAGTATGGCACAATCACAAGATGGATCTGAGGTATTATACCAAAATGAATGAATGGTATAGACAATATGGATCTATACAGTTGCCGAGTAGAAGTGGAACTTAGGTATGAGATGCAGGTGATGTGAGTCAAAGAACACATCTCATACAAAATGAATATGGGCAACGTCAATTGTGAGAGGATCATGATCAAGATATAGCTTCAGGCGCTGATCATTGACGTGAAAGGTGGACTGAGAAGACAACTCAGATATGTCAATGCTTCCGTTGTCATGCACCTTTCTGACCAAGTATGGTCCCTTCCATTTACTCTGTAATTTCTCTGAAAATAATCTTAACCAATTCTCAAATAGCTATACTCTCTGATTGGTCTCAAACTGTTTATGGCTAGTGTGAGAATCATGCCATATCTTCACTCTATCCTTTTATTATAGGCTACTTGAGAAGGTTGTGTCTCTCAACTCCTCCAGAGCTGCCAATTCTGCTCTCCTTTGGTCTTCTATACTCTTTGGATCCAACAATAACTCAATAACTACCCAAAGTGACTTTTGCTTGATCTCAATAGGTAAGTGGCATGGCTTGCCATAAACAAGTTGAAAAGGAGATGTACCCAAAGGTTTCTTGAAGGAAGTCCTATAGGCCCACAAGATAGAGTCCAAAAGTTGTGACCGATCCTTTCGGTCTGGGCAAACAACCTTCTACAAAATAGTCTTAATCTCCCTATTTGGAACCTCAGGAAAACCATTTGTCTGTGGATGGTAAGGTGTATCAACTCAATGGTCAATGCTAAATTCGTTAGCAAGATCCCTTACCTTGTATTTGATGAAATGAGTCCCCCTGTCAAAAATCAAGACTCTAGATACCCCGAACCGTGAAATGATATTCTTCCTCAAAAATTTGCAGACATTCTTTGTTTATGCGGCTCGGGCGGGGATGGCCTCAACCCAACAACTAACATAATCTACAGCAAGCAAAATGTACTCAAATACCTGACTCTTAAGGAATGGACATATGAAATCGATGCCTCATGCGTCAAAAACCTCACAAAAGAGAATGGGCTACATCGTCATCATATCTCTCTGTCCACAAGTGCCCATCCTCTGATAGTCAGTATACCTCTTCATTAATTCATCTGAATCCTTGAAGAGGGTAGGACACTAAAGGCCTGATTGGAGAATCTTCTACGTTGTCTGTCTCCCTGATGTCCTCTTGCCTCATGCTTGTGGCAATAGGTGAGGATACTATGGTGCTCCTCCTAAGATATACACTAACGCCAAACATTATCCCCTCATTCGTGGTAAAGGGTGGGATCCACCCAATGGTACAACTTGGCCTTCGCGAGGTAGGTCTCAAGTCGTTGTCGGGGCCAACCATGTAGAACATTCTTGGCAACAAGATAGTTCACAATGTCAGCGTACCATGGGAGCGATGTGATAGCAAGAATAACCTCGTTTGAGAATGTCTCAGTGAAAGGTGTGGTCTGATCAGAATCCTCAAGATTCTCTAATAGCGAGAGGTGATCTGCCACCACGTTCTTGACTCCAGGTTTGTCCTTAATCTCTATATCAAACTCCTGGAGTAGAAGGATCCATCTGGTCAATCTGGCTTTGGCATCCTTCTTTACCTTGAGGTATCAGATGGCGGTGTGATTGGTATAGATATTCACTCTCGATCCAAGAATATATGAGCGACACTTATCCAAAGAAAATACTACGGCTAGCATCTCTTCCTCAGTCACGGTGTAGTTCCACTGAACGGCATCCAAAGTCCGGCTAGCGTAGTGAATGACAAATGGTACATTGCCCCTCCTTTGTCCAAGCACAACCCCTATGACAAAATCAGAAGCATTTGTCATGATCTCGAATGGGAGAGACCAATTAGGTGGTTGAAGTACATGAGCCTGAATAACCAAATTCTTGAGAGTCTCAAATGATGAAAGACACTTATCATCTACGAGGAGCAAAGTGTCTTTTGTGAGTAAATCAGTAAGCGATCGGACAATTCGACTGAAGTCCTATATGAACCGTCAGTAGAAACTGACATGCCCAAGAAAAGACCGCAACTGTCTCAAATTAGACAATGGAGTGAGCTTCATGATGATGTCCACCTTGGTCGGATCAACCTCCATGCCCCTATTGGACATGATGTGACCAAGGACCGTCCCTTGAGTCATCATGAAATGACTCTTCTCTCAAGATAAAACAAGGTTGACCTCAATACAACGCTGAAGTACACGGTTTAGGCAAGCAAGACAAGCATCAAACCCGTCGTTGTAGACCGAAAAGTCATACATGATGACCTCTAAACATTCACCCACCACGTCCGAGAAGATGGAAAGTATGCACCTTTGGAATGTAGCTGGGGCATTACATAAACTAAAGGGCATCTGTATAAAAGAATAAGTTCCAAATAGACAGGTGAATGTCATTTTATCCTGGACTTCGGGCACTATGGCCACCTGATTGTATCCTGAGTACCAGTCAAGAAAACAATAGTGGCTTTTCCCAGCTAGCCTCTTGATAATATGATCAATAAATGGTAGCGGCAAATGATCCTTCTTGGTGGCCTGATTCAATCGTATGTAGTCCACACAAACCCTCCAAGAAGTGGGTACTCGGTTAGCTATCTCCTTTCCAGACTCATTCACATCTGTGGTGATACATGTCTTCTTGGGTACCACATGCAATGGACTAACCCATTTGGAGTCGGAAATGGGGTAGATAAAATTGACGCTCCACCACTTAGATATTTCCTTCATGACTACATCTTGAAGATTCGGGTTCAGCCTCTGCTGGAATTCACGCAATGGCTTGACGTCATATTTGAGATATATGTGGTGAGAGCACAGGGTCGGACTTATCACCTGGAGATCAACTACACTCCATCTAATTTCCTTGCAGCTTCTCTCAAGAACCTCCATCAAATGAGATTCTTGGTCTTCAGTCAAATCTACTAAGATAATGATTGGGAACATCTCAGGCTGATCCACAAGGAATTTGTACTTCATGCTCTATGGTAAGGTCTTCAGTTCTAGATAAGTGGGAGCAAGCGGATCTGGTTTTTGAAAGGTCTTAGTGAATGCCACCAGATCTGTATGGGAGAATTGTCGTTGAATCTCTGAATCTGATGAAGACGACCCTGCTGGTGTATCTATAAACTGTACCAGATCAATCTTCGTCCTAGCTGTAGGATCTGTGAACACCAAACACAGTAAATAATAATCCAAATCTTTCCAATCAAAATCGGTGTCTGAGCCTGAGGGATTTGAATCTGAATCACAAGAAATATAGTCTGCTTCGCTACCTAAATCCCGATTATCAACCTCTAAGTTGTCCTGTCCAATGAGTGTGCTCTCCGAACTTTTATCCGTTGTCATCTATGGCTATGCATTCTCTGAAGGTGTGACAAGAGCTCGTAAAATCGGATCTGTCTAAACGGCTTTATTATCTGTAATCACAAAATCACACTTCTGCTGGATGTCTAGCTATGAATATGTCATCTACTCGGAACTCTGCTCGGAGAAATTTGAATCACTGTCTCTGATTTCCTCAATCTTCTCTATTTGTATACTCTCTCCCTCGACATGAAAGTATACCTTCCCACTATCATGATCAAACACTGCCTTGGCTGTGGCCAAGAATGCCCGTCCTAAAATGATGGGGGTATCGGTCACACACTCAGGAATACCCATGTCCAACACGATGAAGTCCACAAAAAATTCCAGGTCCTGAATGGTGACGACAACGTCCTTTAATAACCCTTTCGGCCTCTTAACAGATCTATCTACAAACTAAAGAACTGTCATGCTCTCTCTAAGAGGGACGAACTCGAAGAGGTCGAGTAAGGCAGCCGGGAGGAGGTTAATCGAGGAACCACTGTCTAATAGAATCTGATCAAATTGTTGCTCATGCATATGGCATCTGACATACAGAGCTCATGCATCGGGTTTTTTGGTTGGCAAATAGTTTTATATGGCGAAGCAAGTGGCACAAGTGAGCACATGGATTTATACATTGTGTTTTCTCCTCTTATTTCTACGCATGGTGGTCTTCTCTCTCAGATTCTTCGGGAATAGAGGAATGTGCTCAATTTCTTCCTGAAGTGCCAGTTTAATCTGGAATCTATCTATCATCTGCTTGTTGAACTATGTTAATTGTTTCTTTTTGAGATTTTCTGATTTTTGGCCCTTCCCGAAGTGGAGTGCTTGAGAGAAGGGGATAGAGGGACAATCCTCAGAAGGATAAGGGCTGGGGTTAGGTTTTTGAGCATGCAACGTGCTAAAATCCATGCAAGAATCATCAATCATCACAGATGGATCCAAAAGATATACAAAACCCTTTTCATTATTCATATTTTTATTTTTGTCATTTTTATTTATTTTTTATATTTTTCCATAAAGTTCCTCATGTACAGGGAAGGACACAACAATTGTATGACTCTTGGTGGCATCAACACCACCGACAAAATCTGAACGTGCGGCATTAGTACCACGCTCTGGCCTATCATCTGGTAAATTGGAGTCATTAGCACCATCACCTACAACTGGAGATATGACGGCATCAACACCGTCATCTGGATCATTCTTGGTGGCATTAGTACCACCGTCATCATCATGGTTAGCGGAATCAACACCGCTCTTGACTCCGTTTGGCACCCTCGATCCAGAATATCACTATGAGAGTCGATTTCTGTAGACTATGACTATTCAGATTTCCTCTTCAGATTGTTCGGGTTAGAGTTCAATATGAGCGGGTATGGTAGCTTTGCCCTTAATTTTTTCCCTCATATCCTGTCGGAACTCATCCATCTCTCATCGAAAGGTGGCTTGCTAATTGGAAAGCATATGTACAAGATCATCAAGGGTTGGGTTCTCATATGGGTGTGGATGAGAACCAGATAGGTTACCTCACTGGAAATGAGGCAGAGTCTGCTGCAGATGGTAGTGAGGAGGAGGCTGGGGGTACTGTTGATGAGGTTGTTGTTGCCTCCACTGTTGACTCTGATGTGAGGGTCGAGGACCGAGCTGTTGCTGCTGCTGCTGGGAGTACTGGGATGTGGTGGTTGGGTGCCTTGCCCTACATTTGCTGGAGGCTGCTACTAGGATGAAGTGCCTCTAGTAGACCATCGGAAGCCTAGGTGGTCACGACGGATCCCAGGATACTATTGGTACTGGGAGTACCAAATCCCATTGACTTCCATCAACAGCTCCTACTACTCATTGAGTGGCGGGGGGAGAGATGCCAAGGGATGATTCTGATGATATACCACCATCTAAGTGTCTGAGGGAGGCAGTGGTGGCAACTGGTAATGTGGGAGTGGCCTAATTGGTTCCTCATGAATGTGGTGAACCTTGCGATATGAGGCAAAGGCTGGGAAGAACTACTCCCTGGATAAGCTTGTGACCTCGAATGGGGCTTAGAAGCCGTCCGTGCCTCTTGGAGGCACAGGATTTGGGTCTTCAGGTCACTCAATGCCTGGGCCAGCTCATCAATCTTATTGAGCTTGTCAAGGCCCCGACACGCCTTCTTCTCGATGATCTCTATCCGGTCAGCTTTTGGCTGATGATACCCATGTCGGCAACTAAATACTCTGCTAATGTTATTGTCGTAGAAGAGTTAAAGGGAACGGCCTGAATGCATGCTATCCTTTGGTATGAAATTGCCTGCGGGAGAGGCTTCTCCTGAGTGTAGACCCGAGTCCGGGACATCATTGTGTAGTTTTCGGCCATCTCCTCATAAATGGCATAAACTTAGTCTTCATACTTGGTGAAGTAGGAACCTACACACAAGGCATTTATTAGACCATACATCTCAGGGGTCAGCCCATAGAAGAAACTCTAGACAAGGTTGGGCTTACTGATCTCATGGTGGGGACACCTATCGATGAGCTCTTTAAAGCGATCCCAAGCTTCATGGAACTGTTCATTAGGGATCATGGTTAAATTACTGATCATATCTCTGGTTGCTTTGGTCCAGCTGAGTGGATAGTACTTGTTCAAGTACTCGGTTTGGAGTTGATCCCAAGTAGTGATAACCTTCCCCAGGTTCATCAGCCAATAAGTTGCTCTGTCAACCAAGCAGAACGGGAATGCTATCAGCTTGATTGTGTCATCGTCCACCAGCCTGTCGTGGACGGTGCTGCAACTAATCTCAAACTCCTACATATGGATATGGGGCTCTTTGGTGGCAAGCCCAAGGAACTTGGGCAATGGCTGGATAGTCTGAGGGTGGAGTTCGAAGTTGCCCAGGATGGCGGGTAGGAGAATCAATCAGTGGGTGAGGATTGCACCAGGATTGTGCAACTGTCTCATGGTACGGGCTGGTCAGGCTGGATCATGTGGCTCGTCCTTGCGTCTATTGTCTACTCGACCCTCTTGGCATGGTATTTCTCCACCACCGGCTTGTCGTTCTGGCTCTTCTCCCCCGGCTCGCATCTATGTAAGCTTTCTCCTCACTTCTACCATAAAGATCCCTTGGTCCCTTATCTTTCTCTACATGGTCTTTAAGGAAGCTAGCAGAGTGTTGTTGGTGGTTACTTGATCTAATACAAATGATGAAGTCTGAGGTTGCTCATCTGTTTTGTTTCTTTACTGGCCGTCTCTCCGATCTATGGAAAGGCAAAAGACCCTAGCTCAGAACTGTCAAGTGAATGTATTGTTGTGCTGACCTGTCTGATTGTACCTCAGGAGTGTAAGAAGGATGGCTGAGGGGGAACAGGGTAGGGACGAATTCGGGTTCAGAGATCAGGTCTGAGCTCTTTGAAGCCCCCCTAGATGAACATGGAGGAGTACTAGAAATTGGTGCTGCCATAGGTAGCCTAAGATATCTCTTTCCCATCATCTTGATATGAGGATTTATGAAGATTAGATATGGACTGCAAGCAAGAAGAGAAAAAAAACCCTGGTTCACCTACTCAACACAATATGGTGATCATGAAAGCTCAGTCGTTTATCTTGTCAAATTTTATTAGGAGATAATCCAATCTTACAAAGTGAGTTGGCGAGCTGTTAGGAGCTCGATTCTCCCTAGAGACTGGCCTAGATTATTATGATTAGTTGTGTGTATTTCCAACCAGTATGGGTGTAAGTATGGACCATTTTCGGCAACCAAATTTTACTTGAGGACGGAGCCTTACATAAGGTCCTATAAACCACCCACTCTGCTAAGGAAGTTCGGACCGCTTACCGGCTACTCGAATTTCCTCACTGGAGAATAGCTAATCATTTTTGTTAGAACTGGTAGTCTGAAGAAAGTTATGGCTCTATACTAGTTTGCAGGTCGCTCAACTCTCCGTAGTAAAATCAGAGAAGGAGGAGGTTACTCTCCCCAAAACAAAATTTTTGAGTGAAGTTCGATTTTAGGTCAAGTACGCTTTAACAATCCTGATTTTATTGGTTATCTCTTTTTAGAAGTTTTTCTGAATAAAGACTACGTCTAACGAATTTTCCGATTTCATTTTTATTTGAGTCCAAGAAAACAGGCGGAGGCAGACAGAAAATCCGATGCACGATCAAACACAATGTTTCATACAGAGTACAAAATGCGTACCTTGCTCCAGTAGTCTATATGCAAAGTGATCCGCGCATAAATTAAAGACAGAAATTAAACTAATCTAAAAGATGCACGAGGAAATCGTCCTTAGGTGATAGCTTCTATTACGGGAAGAACTGGTGGCTAACTAATGAGAAAAGAGACTTGAGTCTGGTCTTAGAGGCCAATCGGTGCCCACTGATGAATCCCTGATTCTCAATCTGTATTCTTTTATTCTAGCAATTTATCTTGGCAAAGCATCATGTAAATAGATGTAAATATAATAAGTTAGCATTATGCATGCATTTGTTAATATTGCATAATTAGCATGTATTTGTGAAAAATTAAAAGAATAAAAGAAAAGAAAAAGGAAGGAGGTATTTAGAATAAATACATAGTTACCTGAACCCAAGAGAAGGTCAAGCATTAGCCTCATCGCCAAATAAAACAGGTAGAGAGAGATATGGCCTACTCTATATTGTATATATTACTTATACATGTAAATAATTATTTTTTGGCAAAATCAAAATAAATGTTCTTTTTACCTTCTTGTATATAGTCCAAAAAATAAAATAAAAATTATAAAAATACAAATAAATAAAAATAAAATGCTTCTTACTTGTGCAAAATACATGTATATATGTATTACTCTCTATTTATCATACACTTGTAAATATATATATATATAAATAAAATATAAATTATTCTTGACTCCTAAAAACATTTTATAAATAAATAAAACATAAATTTAGGGTATTTGTGTAAAAACTTTAAAATAAAAATAATTGTACAAAACACATAGGTATGTTATACCTGTATATAATACACTATACTGTATAAAGATTAATTTATTTTTCATAAAAAATAAAAATCAAAGAAAAATAGTTTGAAAATAATAAATTTTTTCATTTTATACACTTTTTATTTTAAAGCCATTTACTATTTTTTATTGAATTTATAAATATTATGTAAAATCCAATTTTCTGAACGGCCGGCTGGGATTGTTGACCTTTGGTCAACGGTTCCTCCTTCCCGGGTTAGACCTGGATCCTGTTCGCCGGAGCCCCTTCTCGAAATTTTCCAGCCCGACTTCATGTTCCTTTGGCCTCAAGATTTGGACCCGAATATCCTTGTAACTCCGACATCCTCGTGGGTCATTTGGCCGATCCTATTAGCCTTAGGGTTTTGCGCTTCATTCTGATCTTTCTGGACACCCGGGTGACCTATAAAGCATCTTCTTCCACCACCATAGAGCAGCAGCTCGTGCCTCGTTCCTCTCTCCAGCCTTAGCCACCTCCGGTTGAGTGACAGCTTCTAGGGGGACCCTTCGAATCGGAGTTTGGTGGAGCATCCACGTTGCTCAGCATCGTGGCCGGCGTGCACCGCCACGATAAGTCTCCCGGCATTCCACAACTTGGTCGAGGTCACTACCTCACCGACCACCTTCTCCTGAAGCTCTAGAGTTCGTCTAGAACCTCAGGTACCCTTTATTCCCCGTCTATTTCTTTGTTCGATTCTTCCACTTCATTTAGCGCCACCGCACGTTCATCTGCTCCGACCAACTGGTCAGAGCCCTGTCCTTAGCATACACCCGTCATCGCCATCCATCTTTCCTCACAGTCTGATTACCCTTAGGATCGACCACCAGGTCAAGATTGAGGTCCAGATCTCTTATATCACCTTTTCTAGAGATCGAACCCCACCCCACCACTGCTTCTTTCTATTTTGCTCAAATAACCCCAACCGAAGCTTTGCTCCTAGTGGAGTTTACCTTTGCAGGTGTTTACACACGCTGGGACTCCATTTCCAACCTCCAGAGGGTCCGCTGGAGTAGCTCCAGGTCCACCTTCATCGCCACGCATATCCGTCCAGCAGCTCCCCCATCCGACCCGTCCATTTGACGCGGGAGACCTCCACGATTGTTCCGAACCCTTCTGATCGATCATCAGAGCAGAGGATACCATCCTAGGCTCTGGTTAAGTTCGTCGGGGCCTTGTTCCTCCGGGTCCCCTCTCCACCGTTGGATTGTCCCACCTCTGCCAGATCGCATATTAGCCACCAACTGGAGAAACTGTAGGATCGTTAGATCTGACGCCTGACACAGCTACACCCCACATCTCCGACGTTCTTTGGGGCGTCAAATCTGACACAGCAGGAGATCCGCACCACACGTTCCACCGTCCACCAGAACTCTCCGCGCTTCCTCCACGCGCACCGCACGTGCCCTACAAGGGTATATTGCATTTCTTTCCCTACAGTTTTCATACTTTATTTTCTAGTTTTTTAAATAAATTTGTAGTTTCAACTTTTTGCATATTAGACCCTGATGTTTCCAGTATTTGCACTTAGTCCCTCGAGTCTGAAAACACGTGCATGCCCACGTGCTTTTGTGGTGTTTTGCAAGAACAATCCTGTTCTTTTGGATGGTTATGTTTTGAATGGAATATTTTCTATATTTGCACTTATACTTATGTGTGTTATTTAATTAGCACGTGTGTGTATTGTGTGGGCTTTTTGCGCTAGTACCACTGGACTTTTTGGATGAGTTAATGTTTGGTCTGGAAACTTTAGTATAATTGCAAATAGGTCCCTACAGCTTGTGTGCCTTGTTTTTAATCAAATAATTATTAAACCAACTATAAAAACTCCACAAACATTACCATTAGCTCATGCTAATGTGTAATATTTATGGTAATTTTTGTGACTTGATTTAATTTTATTTGATTTTTTCTAAAAATAAAAAACCCCTAAAAACATGTCTGTCTATTTTATAAAATACCAAAAAATATAAAAATACCCTAAAAATTCCATAAAAATTTCTCTGTGTTTGTTTTAGTGTGTGCTTACTTTAGTATCAATTTTGTGGCATTATCTTGTATAAAAACCCTAAAAAGTGCAAAAGACTAAAAGGTTTATAAAAATCATCAAAATTCTACAAAAATCAAAAAAATGAGATTTCAGTTTTTGTAATTAGGCCTCTTTTTATTTACTTTATCATAAAAATCACAACTAGGTGTTTGGGCAATTTTAACATTTTAAAGTTGCCTTTTGGTTAGGGCTGCACATTGTGTTTATGTTTTGTGTTTGTTTTTTTATAAAATCATATAAAAATATGAAAAATACCATAAAAACACCAAAAACACTTGTATATTCTAAAAATATAAAATAGTTTTTTTCTAATTTTTGAACATTTTTTAGTCTTAATAAAAATTGTTGAAGTTTGATTTTCTTTATCTTTTCATTTGTTTTTAGATAATATGAAAAATTGCAAATTAAAAACCACAAAAAGATGCCTTCTATTCTCTGATTCTCAACTACTTTGTAGGCGTTGCTCGTGATCCTTGTGTTCGACCCTGGTCGCTATACCAGGTTAAATAAATAGTGGAGACCGCTAGATTAGATTCCGTGCTTCATTGTTTACTTTGTGGTCATATAATTTTCTGGATTGACTGAGCCTTGCTATTTAGGTCACAACGTCCCTTAGATACTACTTAACCCGAGTTGCTCTTACGGGTCATCAAAATGGTGCCATTGCCGGGGAGCACGGCTTAGTAGTCATTTTTCAGCCTTCGTTGTTTTATTTTTATTTTTATTTTTATTTGTTTTTAGCTGCTTTCTAACCCGTTTCTATTTTGCTTTTTGTGCGAGGGGGACCGCCCGAGGACTCTGCAACTTTCGGTTGGAGTACCCGCACCCGAAGAGGAGTAGGAGGATAGGAGGAGCTTAGTTATAAAGTATAGAGTAGCTTCTACTTTTTAGCACATTTTATTATTGTTGTAATAATACAGGGACTTCAGAATTGCTTGGACACTTTGGACACTTGGCATATATCAGGGTCTGTTTCGCTGAGCACCAGTGTGCTCGGGGGACCTCACTGCGGTTTTCGCCGGTTTTGATTTTCTCGCCTTTTCTTTTCTTTGTTTTTGGAAGAATTTGGCCTTTAGATTTAGGAATTTCCTTGATTGTGACGTAACTGATTAAGGCCCAATCCCCAATTATTTGCATGTACCTATAGTTCGTAATTGGACCTAATTAATAAAATTTAATAAAAAGTTAACTTGGTCACTTGAGAGGTCATGTTCCGCTAGAGGTCGTATACAGCGCGTGTAGGATCCGTTGTGGTCGTATATAGGTACGTATCTCTTACTTTGCATGCATCATCATGTTTGATCACGCATCGGTTTTTTCGACTTCTCCCCCCTTTTTTGGACCTTGAATAATCAGGAGATCGAAAAATTTGTTAGGCATTTGTTTGCTTATTAAAAAATACCTAAAATAGAGATAATCATAAAATTGGGACTGCTAAACAAACTTGACCTTAAAAGACACCCGACATAAAAATTTGTCTTGGGAGAGCAATCCCATCGTTGTTTGGTTTGCTAGCACGAGAGAGTTACCTACACACTAGGCTAGAGCCATACTTGAACTGTCATCAGACTACTGGCCTTGGGGTTAGTCGTTCTCCAGTGAGGATCGCTCCAGTCTCCGGTAAAGCGAGTCGTGATATCCTTAAAAGAGTGAGTTGATCGGGTAGCCGGTAAACGGTCTGCAACTTGTACTGGCTGGGAATGATCTAGCTTTGGGATTGGGTTAGTCTTCTGAGAGCGTCGGGTTCCTACCAGCTCGCTTAATTTCCTTGCTAGACTGAATTATCACCTAAATAAAATTGACAAGATAAAATACCAAACCTTCACGGTCATCAGCTCCGCGTTGCGTAGATGAATTGGGGGTTTGATTGTTGATCTTGTTTGTTTCCAGATCCCATATACCTTTTTTCTACATAATGACGACGGGTCGGAGGTCCCCTAGGCAGCCCTTGGCTGCACCGCTTTTGAGCACTCCGTCCCATTCATCTAGGCTAGTTTGTGAGAGCCTAGACCTGCTCTTCGAACTCGAGTTCGATTCCACCCTATTCCCCCTCGATCACCCTTCTACCAGTCCCTATGTGCTAGAGCAGAGACCAGCACAGATGTTCATTCATTTAATGACACCTGAGTTTGGGTCTTTTGCCTTTGCAGAGACCCAAGATATGGCCAGCAACGAGAAGAGCACCGATGGGAAACCCCAGACGACCACTTATGTTTTAGATCAGGGATCCATCAACAACACACTGTTAGCCTCCCTGGAGACGATAACAGATTAGAGACCAGGGGCCTTCATGGCAGATATGTGCAGAGAAATGGCACAGCTGCGAGCTGACCGAGGAGAACCGAACCAAGCCGATGGTGGAGAGATACTAGAGCTTGGAGGAGGAGATTGACCACATCCAGAGGAGCCACAGGAGCTAGTATAACCAGCTAAGCTTATGAGAGAGTTGCACAACACTGGTGCGACTCTTACACATGATTGGATTCAGCTTCTGGTGATTTTGGGAGATTTCAAGCTTCCCCCTCAGACTATTCAGTTGTTGCCCAAGTTCCATGGGCTTTCCACCGAGGAGTTGCATCTTCACCTACAGGAATTTAAGATGATCTGCAGCACGATCCACGACAGATACATCGATGAGGACAACATCAAGATAATGGCTTTTCCATTCTCCCTGGTCGATAGTGCAGCCTACTGGTTGAAATACTTAGGGAGATACGTCACTTCGTGGTAAAAACTCTGGATTGAGTACTTGAACAAGTCCTATCCACTCGACCGGATGAATGCAGCTCGAGCTTTGATCAAAAACTTCTCCATGATCCCCAACAAGCAATTCCATGAGGCTTGGGATCGATTCCGTGAGTTCATTGATCGGTGTCCACATCATGACATTTCCATGCCCAATCTGGTACAGAGTTTCTTTTGTGGGATGACACCAGAGCTGCAGGGGCTTGTGAATTCTTCTTATGGGGGCTCCTACTTTGCCAAAGCTGAAGACCAGGTCTGGTCCATATATGAGGAGATGGTCGAGAGCTACACAATGAAGTCCCAGACCCGTCTCTATACTCAAGGGAAACCCCCACCCCATGTCGTGTCCTATCAGAGGATAGCACGAGTCGATGCAGGTCCATCCACCTCTTCAGCAGCTGCAACATAGGTATAGTTGTCGGTCGCTGATATGGGCATCATCAACAAGAAGCTAGACCGCATCGAGATTATTGAGAAGAAGCAGTACCAGGGCATGAGTCAGATCGATGAGTTGGCACAGACATTAAGTGACCTGAAGACCCAGATCATGTGTCTCCAGGAGGCACAGGCGGCTTCTCAGCCCCGTCTCAGGTCACGGGCTAACCCTAGCAGTAACGGCTCGACCTAGTAATCCGTCCAGTACATACATGTTCACCACATCCAGGCGAAGCCATTCCAGTAGCCGCAACACCAGTACCTTCAGCCATCACCATCTCAGGACACTCAGATGGTGGTGTATCAGCATGATCAGCCATTGGAAGCCCTTCCTCTAGCCCCTGTCGAGCAGGAGCCATTGATGGAAGTCAACGGGATTTGGTACGATCGATAGCAGCTCGAGATCCGCCAAGATCATCCCTGATTCAGGTGGTCAATCGGAGGTGCCTCATCCAAGCAGCAACCTCCAGCTCAGGGGGGATAGTTCAACCAGCTTTAAAGAAGCCTCAGTTCCCTCACCAGCCACATCAACAGCATTACCAGTCGGGTCCTCGTCCCTACTAGCAAGGACAGCCGTGGAGGCAGCACCAGCAACAACCTCAGTAGTAGTCTCATCCTGCCCCTCATCAGTTCCAGCAGCAACCTCATTTTCAAAGAGGCAACCCGTCCGGTTCTCATGGGCCAGCCTTTGAGAACCCAACACTCGATCATCTAGCCTGCCTACTTTCCCACCAGCAGGCCACATTCAGGCGGGAGATGGATGAGATCCGCCAGGAGATGAGGGAGATCATCAAAGGAAAGGTCGACATACCTGCTCAGATCGAGCCCAACCCGAATAACCTAAAAAGAAAATCTTAGCAGGTACAGTTCATAGAGATTACCAATCCCAGTGACTCATTAGGTGACATTGCTTCATATACATTTGATGATGCATGAGCACCAGATGAGGATGGTAGCGGTGCTGATGCCGCTCAGGATGATGATGACGGTGGTGCTGATGCCACCAAGGATATTGATCCAGCCGACGGTACTAAGGCCGTCGCTTCCCAAGATGTAGAGGGTCGTACTGATGCCACCAGAGATCCAGATGTTGAGCTAGAGTGCAGTGCTAATGCCGCAGTTCCCGATGCCATAGGTGGTACTAAGACCGCCCCTTCTATTCCAGTAGTATTTTCTCCAGTTTTTGTACCCCGGGACTTTACAGAAAATACTAAAAAATTAATAAAGGAAAGGGTTCTTCATCTTCAAGTCCATATGTGATGCATGATGATACTTGTATGGATTCTATTCCTTCTCAGCAGCAGGAACTCATTCCTACACCTCTATCTGAGGAGGTCCCAACCATCCCTTTCCCTCAAGCACTTCGCTTGGCGAAAGGGAATAAAAAAGAAAATCCAAAAAAATATCAGCAGCTAGAGTTCAGCCAGCAAATGATTGACAGATTCTAGATTCAGCTGACTCTACAAGAGGCACTTGCGCACATCCCTCTCTTCCAGAAGAACTTGAGAGAGAAGACCACCATCCACAAGAAGAAGAGGAACCATAATACAGAAATCCATGTGCTCACTCGTGCCACTTCCTTCGCCATCCAGAACCGTCTACCAGCCAAGAGGCCAGATGTAGGAGATCCCTATGTCAGATGCTATATTCATGAGCAGAGATTTGATCAGATTCTATTAGACAACGGCTTTTCCATCAACCTTATTCCGGAAGCGTTGCCGATCGATTCGAGTTTGCCCTCTTCGACAAAGCAAGACGGTCCTTCAGTTTGCTGATAAATCTATCAAGAGGCCGAAGGGGTTGTTGAATGACGTGGTCGTCACAATTCAGGACCTGAAATTCTCCGTGGACTTCGTCGTGTTGGACATTGAGATCCCTGAGCCTGTGATCAATACCCCCATCATTCTAGGACATCCATTCTTAGCCACAGCCTAGGCGATGTCTGACCATGATAGTTGGGAGGTGTACTTTCGTGTTGAGGGCGAGAGTATACAAATAGAGACAATCGATGAGACCAGAGCGTGAGACTCATCTTGCTCGTAGCAGTGTAGAGATACAGAGCAGATGATAGAGGCAGGGCGAGATGTCCACCAGGAGTGCGACTTTGTGATCACTAATGAGGAAGCTGCTTGGTATGATCTTGTTTCACGATCCTTCCTCTCACCTTCAGATACTACAAATTCACATATCCTAGCAGAGGAGAGTTTGGAGAGCACACTCTTATCAGAGGACACCTTCGAAGCTAAAGACCTTGTTCAAGACAGTGAGGCAGAGTACATTTCTCGTGATTCAGATTCAGATCCCTCGGATTCAGATATAGATTGGGCCAAATTTGATGAGTTGTTACCATGTCTGATTCCAACAGAGCCAACAGCTAGGGTGGAGACTGAGCCGGCACAGATTACAGATACAACAGCAGGCCAGCATCGCTAGTTATTCATGATCAGCGAGAGTTCTCACATGCAGATCTAGTCACATTCACTCATACATTTCAGAAGCCAGATTTGCCAGCTCCCAGTTGTCTAGAACTGAAGCCTTTGCCGTAGTCGCTGAAGTATAGATTCCTTGCGGGTGAGCATGAGATGTACCCAGTCATTATCTCAGCAAATTTGACTGGAGAGCAGGAATCACGTTTGATGGAGATTCTTAAAAAGAATCGCAAGGCAATAGGATGGAGCGTAGCTGATCTCCAGGGGATAAGTCCAACCATGTGCTCCCACCATATCTATCTCTAATAGGATACTAAGCCATCGCGTGAGTTCCAGCAACGGCTGAACCCGGATCTTCGAGAGGTAGTCATGAAGGAAATATCAAAATGGTGGAGCGCTGATTTTATCTACTCCATCTCTGACTCCAAGTTGGTAAGTCCATTACATGTGGTGCCCAAGAAGACGGGCACCACTACAGTTGCGAGTGAGTCTAGAGAGGAGATAGCTACCTGGGTACCCACTTCCTTGATGGTCTGTGTGGACTACAGACGATTGAATCAGGCCACCAAGAAGGATCATGTCCCGCTGCCTTTTATGATCATATTATAGAAAGGCTAGCTGGGAAGAGTCACTACTGCTTTCTTGACGGGTACTCAGCTACAATCAGGTGACCATTGCGCCCGAAGACCAAGATAATACGACATTCACCTGTCTGTTTGGGACTTATGCTTTCAGAGGGATGCCCTTTGGTCTATGTAACGCCCGGTGACATTTCAAAGGTACATGTTGTCCATTTTCTCGGACATGGTGGGTGATTGTTTAGAGGTCTTCATGGATGACTTTTCGGTCTATGGCGATGGGTTTGATGCTTGTCTTGACTACCTAGACCGCATCCTTCAACGCTACATTGAGGTTCATCTTGTTTTATCCTGGGAGAAGAGTCACTTCATGGTGACTCAAGGGACGGTGCTTGGTCATATCATCTCCAACAGGGGCATGGAGGTTGATCCGATCAAGGTGGATAACATCAGGAAACTCAATCCACCGTCCAACCTACGACAGTTACGGTCTTTTCTGGGGCATGTCAGTTTCTACCGATGGTTCATCATGATTTCAGCAAGATTGCCCGACCGTTTATTGATTTGCTCACAAAAGACACCGAGTTCATTGTGGAAGATAAGTGTCTTGCGTCAATTGAGACTCTCAAGGGCCTAGTTGTTTAGGCTCCTGTCCTTCAGTCGCCTGATTGGTCTATCCCATTCGAGATCATGACGGATGCCTCCAATTTTGCCTCAGGGGCCGTGCTAGGATAGAGGAGGGATGGAGTACCATTTGTCATTCACTACTCTAGTCGTACATTGGATGTCGTGCAACAGAACTACACCGTCACGGAGAAAGAGATGCTAGTCGTAATCTTTACCTTGGACAAATTTCGATCATATATTCTTTGATCCAAAGTGACTATCTTTACTGATCATACCGCCATTAGGTACCTCATGGCAAAGAAGGATGCCAAAGCGAGACTGATTAGATGGATCCTTCTACTACAGGAGTTTGATATTGAGATTAAGGATAAACCTGGAGTCAAGAATGTGGTGGCGGATCATCTCTCCCAATTAGAAAATCTTGAGGAATCCGAGCATATTGATCCTATTTCTGAGACCTTCCTAGATGAGGCGATCCTTGCTATCGCCACACTTCTGTGGTACGCTGACATTGTGAACTATCTTGTTACCAAAAAGTCCCACAAGGATGGCCCAGGCAGCAACCTGAGACCTTCCTTATGAAGGCCAAGTCTTACCATTGGGAGGATCCCATCCTTTATCATGAAGGAGGGGATAGCATCTGGCATCAGTGCATTCCTCAGGAGGAGCACCATATCGTCCTCACATACTACCACAAGCTTGAGGCAGGAGGACATCATTCTGGAAGGAGAACAACACCGAATGTGCTACAGTCCGGTCTATGGTGGCCAACCCTCTTCAAGGATTCTGATGAATTCATGAAGAGGTGTACTGACTGTCAGAGGATGGGCATTTGTGGACAGTGTGATATGATGCTGGCGCAGCCCATTCACTTCTGTGAGATTTGACATATGGGGCATCGATTTCATAGGTCCATTCCCTAAGAGTCATGGATTCGAGTACATTCCGTTGGTTGTTGACTATGTGAGTCGTTGGGTTGAGGCCATTCCCGCCCGAACCGCAGATGCTAAGACTATTTGAAAATTTTTGAGGAAGAATATCATTTCATAGTTCGGGGTGCCTAAACTATTGATATCTGACAGGGGGTCTCACTTTATCAATGACAAGATAAAGGCCCTTGCTAACAAGTTTAGTATAGACCATCGGGTTGCCACTCTATATCATCCTCAGACCAATGGTCTTGCTGAAGTTTCAAATAGGGAGATCAAGATGATATTGTAGAAGGTAGTCCGCCCAGACCGAAAGGATTGGTCACATCTTTTGGACTTGGTCTTGTGGGCATATCAGACTTCCTTCAAGACTCCTTTGGGTAAAACTTCCTTTCGTCTCGTTTATGGAAAGCCCTGTCATTTACCTGTTGAGATTAGGCACAAGTTGCTTTGAGCTATCACTGATATATTATTGGATCCAGAGAGTATAGGTGATCAAAGAAAGGCAGAATTGGTATCCCTGAAGGAGCTTAGAGATACAACCTTTTCAAGCAGCCTACAGTATAAGGAGCGAATAAAGACGGTTGATTCTCAAATCAGGCATAAGCAGTTTGAGCCAGATCAGAGAGTATGGTTGTTTGATGCCAAGCTTCAATTATTTCCAGGGAAATTGCAGAGTAAGTGGAAAGGACGATACCTGGTCCGAAAGGTGCATGACAATGGTAGTATCGATATATCTGAGATGTCTTCTAAGTCCACCTTTCGTGTTAACAGTTAGCGCCTCAAACCATATCTAGATCATGAGCCGTTGATCATTGACATCGCCCTGATTCATTTTGAATGAGATGTGGTCTTTGACTCACATCAGTTGCATCTCGTGCCTGATTATCATTGTCTTCAACCTTGTACAAATCCAGATGTGAATATCATCTCATTCTTTAGTCTAACACCCCATCTGCATCTTGTGATTATGCTATACTTAGGATGCACTTTACCCTAAGTATAGGGGGGTGTCAGATTCTTGATTATTCTTTTGATTCTTTTTACCTCTGTTTTGCTTTCTATACTTAGGGATATTTTACCCTAAGTATAGGGGAGGTAAATCTTGTATATCCTTTCACTCAGTTTTCCCTTTTGTACACAATATGCTATACTTAGGATTACTTGATCCTAAGTATAGGGGGAAACACCGAGCTTTCTTCATTTTATTATTTGATTCATCATTATAGTATAACATTCCTTTTCACTTCCCTATACTAAGCACGAGTTATGTCTTCTTCTTCATCGCTCTTTGTTCACTCTGAGGACATTGTTCGAGCTAAGTATAGGGGGTGTCGTATATATTACATATATACTTTAGCCAAAACTCGTACTTTGTGTGAGTGTGTTAATAAATAAGATGGCTAAAAATCAATTATTAAAAATCACAAAAATTTTAAACTTTTTCTTGTTCACAAAATTCTTTCTTGCACATACATAGCTATTTATAAAAACTATTTTTTGTACAAATGTTTGTAAAAATGTTTTGTTTTTAAAAAGCTTGTAAATATTTTTGGTATCAAAACTATGTATATAATACAAAATTTTGTAAAATGTTTGAAAAAAAAGTTTGCAAAAACCTGTGTGTAAATGTTTGTCAATAGTTTGCAAAACTTATGCATCCATGCATACATTCAAACATTTTCAAAAATTTTGCACATTTTCAAAATCTTTTCATAAAAAGATTTTTGTATATACTTGTATATTCTTCTGAATCATAGTTGACATTTTAACTAGCCTAGAATTAAATTGGAAAATGGAGCTTGGTTAAGACCTTAATCCACCTAATTCTAAGAGGAACCTTATAGGATTTAGGGTTGAGACTTTTTAGGTCCATTAGTGACTTAATTTCTGAGTCCACTAGGCTATGATCACATGTCATCTTGATGAGCCTGAGTAGAACATTTAACGATGCACACACGACTCTCACAGACAATGGCTTTACTTGCACTAGCACCTTACACATAGCTCTCTACGGATGAGGTGGTGAGGAGGCAGTTTCCTTTGGCTTGAGGTAGCATACAAGGGTAGTACTTCTAGGAGGAACTTCTCCTTTTCTCTTAGGGAAGGAAGTACGCTCAACTTGGTCTGGTAGTGTTGAGGTCTAAAGATTGGAGTTGTGGGTTGCATTAATGCTTCAAAAGAGGGATAGTCTACTGGCTCAAGAGGAAAAAGTCCTTATGTATATTTGTTGCACCATGTAGATATGTTGTATATATGCACATCAAAAAAAGTGCAAACGAAAGAAAAACTCCAAAAAAGTGGCGGGTCTGATAGGATATGAAACACCTGCCAGAGTGTATATAGCCAAATAAAGCAAAGCTTGTGTTACCCATTCTCATCTCATGAAGCTTACAACGGGAGACTTAGCTACATTGTTTAGACTCCCACGGATACATGACTACACTAGTCATGGTCCATTCTCTTCTTTCCCCTCTTTTTGAGCTGGTTGAACTTGAACTTAAAAGGGAATACCCTGCTCCTCGAGGAAAGAGCTGCCAGACTAGGGCATTAGAGTTACCTTATTGAGGGAGGCTGTTAGTTTGTCATTTCTGAGGTGGGGAGCTATTTATCACTTAAACGGTACAAGAAAAGATTCATGGTCATTAGAGTTTGTGTATGTAGACTTGTTCTGATCTGGATAATTGATGAGTCCTGACCATTGATTGGTGGAACTTAGAGGATGTTGAGTCTTAAACCTAGGTCCAAATAAGGTTCCGAAAAATTAATAATCCAAAGGACTGACTAAGCTCCATACTCCAATTTAATGAATACAAGCTTAATAATCAACCTTGATTCCTCTTCTTTTTCTTTTCTTCTCCTTTTTCACTACTTTTTCAAAAAAGTGTTTGCTAAGGGACTGGCAAAGGTAAGTATAAGGGGGTGATGAATCCCTGATTCTCACTCGTTATTCTTTTATTTTAGCTATTTATCTCGCCAAAGCATCAAGTAAATAGATGTAAATACAATAAGTTAGCATTATGCATGCATTTGCTAATATTGCATAACTAGCATGTATTTGTTCAAAAATAAAAGAATAAAAGAAAAGAAAAAGGAAGGAGGTATTTATAGTAAATACAAGTGACTTGAACTCAAGAGAAGGTCAAGCATTGGCATGGTCGCTAAATAAAATAGGTAGAGAGAGACAGGGCCTACTCTATATTGTACATATTATTTATACATGTAAATGATTAATTTTTGGAAAAATCAAAATAAAATGTTATTTTTACCTCCTTGTATATAGTCCTAAAAATAAAATAAAAATTATTAAAATAAAATAAAAAATAAAAATAAAATCCTTCTTACTTGTGCAAAATGCTTGTATATATGTCTTACTCTCTATTTATCAGACACTTGTAAATAAATAATAAAAATTATTCTTGACTCCTAAAAATATGTTGTAAATAAATAAAATATAAAATTTGGTATTAATGTAAAATAACAAAACAAAAATAATTGTACAAAATACATAAGTATATTATACATGTATATAATACACTATACTATATAAAGATTAATTTATTTTTCATAAAAATAAATAAAATCACAGAAAATAGTTTGAAAAATAAAAAAAAATTTCAATTTTTACACTTTTAATTTTAAAGCCATTTACTTTTTTATTGAATTTATAAATATTATGTAAAATCGTATTTTCTGATTGGTCAGCTGGGATTGTTGACCTTTGGTCAACGGTTCCTCCATCCTGGGTCAAACCCGGATCCTGTTCACCGAAGCCCCTTCTCGAAATTTTCCAGCCTGACTCCATGCTCCTTTGGCCTCGAGATCGGACCTGATTATCCGTGTACCTCCGACATCCGCGCGGGTCCTTTGGCCGATCCGATTCACCCTAGGGCCTCGTGCTTCACTCCGATCTTTCTAGACACCCGGGTGACCTATAAAGCATCTTCTTCCACCACCACAGGGCAGCAGCTCGTGCCTCGCACCTCCCTCCATACTTAGCCACCTCTAGTTGATTGATTGCTTCCAGGGGGACCCTTCGGATCAGAGTTTGGTTGAGCATCCACGTTGCTCAGCCTCGTGGCCGGCTTGCGTCGCCGCGACAAGCCTTCGGCCTTCCACAGCTTGAACGAGGACACTACCTCGCCAACCATCTTCGCCTGAAGCTCTAGAGTTTGTCTAGAACCTTAGGTACTCTTTATTCCCCGTGCATTTCTTTGTTCGATTCTTCCACTTCATTTAGCACCGTCGCAAGTTCATCTACTCCGACCAACTGGTCGGAGCCCCGTCATTCGCATCCACTCGTTCAGATCGATCCGCTACATCGCCATCCATCTTTCCTCGCAGTATGATCACCCTTAGGATCGACCACCAGGTCGAGATTGAGGTCCAGATCTCTTCTATCACCTTCGCCGGAGATCGAACCCTGCCCCACCACCGTTTCTTTCTATTTTGGATCAAATAACCTAGACCAGAGCTTCGCTCCGAGTCGAGCTTACCTTAGCAAGTGTTTGTGCGTGCTGGGACTCCAGTACCAACCTCTAGAGGGTCCGCCGAAGTAGCTCCAGCTCCACCTTCACCACCACGCATATCCGACCAACAGCTCTCCCATCGGACCTGTCCATTCAATGCGGGAGACCTCTACGATTGATCCGGACCCTTCCGATCGATCATTGGAGCCGAGGATACCATCCTAGGCTCTGGTAAAGTTCATTGAGGCCTTGTTCCTTCATGTCCCCTCTCCACCATTGGATTGGCCCACCTCTGCCAGATCGTATCCTAGCCGCTAATCGGAGCAGTCGTAGGACCGTTAGATCTGATGCCTGACGCATCTGCGCCCCATGTCCCTGACATTCTCTGGGGCATCACATCTGACATAGCAGGAGATCCACACCGCATGTTCCACTGTCCACCAGAGCTCGCCACACATCCTCCACGTGCACCGCACATGCCCTGCGAGGGTATATTGCATTTCTTTCCCTGCAGTTTTCATGCTTTATTTTCTAGTTCATTAAATAAAATTGTAGTTTGAACTTTCTGCATATTAGACACTGATGTTTCCAGTATTTGCACTTTAGTCCCTCGAGTCTGAAAACACATGCACGCTCGCGTGCTTTTGTGGTGTTTTTGCATAACGACTCTTTTGGATGGTTATGTTTTGAATGGAATATTTTCCATATTTGCACTTATACCCCTGTGTATTAGTTAATTAGCATGGGCGTGTATTACATGGGATTTTTGCGCTAGTACCCCTGGCTTTTTGATGTGTTAATGTTTGGTTTGGAAACTTTAGTATAATTGTAGATAGGTCCCTATATCTTGTATGCCTTGTTTTTAATCAAATAATTACTAAACCAACTCCAAAAATTTCACAAAAATTACCATTAGCTCCTGCTAATGTGTAATATTTATGGTTATTTTTATGACTTGATTTAATTTTATTTGATATTTTCTAAAAATCAAAACCCCTAAAAACATGTTTGTCTATTTTATAAAATACCAAAAAATATAAAACACCCTTAAAAATTTCATAAAAATTTCTTTCATTTGTTTTAGTGTGTGCTTACTTCAATATCAATTTTATGGCATTATCTTTTATAAAAACCCTAAAAATCACAAAAGACTAGAAATATTATAAAAATCATAAAAAAATTCTACAAATATCAAAAAAATGAGATTTCAGTTTCTGTAATTAGGCCTTTTTATTTACTTTATCATAAAAATCGCAACCAGGAGTTTGGGCAATTTTAGCATTTTATAGATGCCTTTTGTTCAGGGCTACGCATTTTGTTTCTGTTTAGTGTTTGTTTCCTTTTTATAAAATCATATAAAAATCTGAAAAATACATAAAATCATCAAAAACACTTGCATATTCTAAAAATATAAAAATGTTTTTATTTCTATTTTTTAGTCTTAATAAAAATTATTGAAGCTTGATTTTCGTTATCGTTTCATTTGTTTTTAGAAAATATAAAAAAATTGCAAATTAAAAACCACAAAAAGATGCCTTCTATTCTCTGATTCTCGACTACTTCGTACGCGTTACTTGTGCTCCTTTTGTTCGACCCTGGTCTCTATACCAGGTTAAATAAATAGCGGAGACCGTAGATTTTGTGCTTGATTGTTTACTTTGTGGTCTTATAGTTTTCTGGATTGACCGAGTCTTGCGATTCGGGTCGTAATGACCCTTAGATACTACTTAACCCGAGTTGCTCTAACTGGTCATCACCCACCATAGTGGGTCCTGCAAGTGGTGTATACGACCTCTCTTGGTGCGTGGTCTCTAGTCTAATTATGTTAGCCTTTTTTATTTGACCAGGTCCAAAGCATGATCTATAGGAACATATAGTCTATTATGGTGTTTGGACCTTAGTTGCTGCCGAGCTCAACCAAAATATAATTCTAAGTCTAGGGGAAAAACCTCGAGAATCAAATAAATATCCTCATCGTCGATGACGAGGAGGGGATCTTTGTGAGATCCGCGGCTATCTTCCAGTTGCATCACGGCTCCAGGAAACTTCAAAGCTCGAGTCTTCTTTCGTCAGAGCACCCTTTGAGTGACGACTGGCTAGAGAGCTTGGCTCTAGCCATCTATAGGTGGAACATCCCCTCTCCCTTGACATCCTCCGACTCAACCCATTCGCCTCACCTCCTCCCTCATCGTCTTCCCCACTATCCTTCAGATCCTTTTATGTCTCTGACCTTGTACATGTCGGCGTCTAGCTTCGATCCCTCGCCTCCGCATAGAGCCCCACTCCCTTTCTTTCCTTAGTCCTCCTAACCTCGACAGGTTCCACCTCGTCTTCACCCACTCTGCTCTAGCCTCGCCATCCCTCCTCCGATCCTTCGCACTCGCACCCACCATCCCTACCGAGGCAGCCAACCGCCCTTCGACTGTAGCTCCATTGCTCCGACACCCTACAACTGCTCCTACTCCTCTGCCTCGATGCCACCCGACGAAGACACCGACTCCAGATGCTCTACAACCGCTCCATCTCTTCCTCCTTTCTACAAGAGCTGCTCTACTGCACCCCCACAAGCCCTCCTCCATGCCTTGGATATTGACAGCCTTCGTGGCTAGACCCAGCCATGCCTTCCATCTTGTGTCGCCGCCCTCATCGTTCGTCGCCTCTAGTGGATCTAATACAATGTCTTGATCCATTGGTCAACCCATTGACATGTGGCACCCTCAGCCTCTGCCCCTACCAAGAGGTTCGGGTCATCCGAACCATCTCTATCATGCAATGTGGAGGCTCAGGTATGCACCTAGCCTCCGTCCCCTAAGCCTAAGGTAGCACGTGCGACACATGTACATAGTGGGGAAAATTGCATTCCCACCCACACTAGATTCAAAAATTACAAAGAAGACCCCAACCTGATGACATTAGCATTATGGAACTCGTATGTGATGTACTGGATATTTTACGCCTAAGCCCCTATTGTTCTTTTCAATCGCACATCAGTCCCCGACTTCTAAAGGCATGTGAGGCTCATGTGATTCTTGGAAAATTTGCACCAAAGCCTAGAAAGTCTTACAAATTGCAGATAAGTCCACTTGGGACTATTTTAAGAAGAAAATATTTATTTTTTTTACAATTTAGTCCCTGCTATTTCATTTTAGCATTACTTTCTCATGTGAAATCCGTATTTTGAAGGATATGGTTAGATCCCTAGGTGCATTACGGAAGCGTGAGGATCGTATTATATGCGATCGGGAGCGACTAGTCGCACTAGTTGCTCGAGGCAGCGGAAATTAAAAAAAATTATGTGACGAAACCACATGATCCAAGAACACTTCTCGGATCATTTCGTCTAAACCACAAACATGTAACAGGATTACCTCTTGAAGCGTGGTTGCGATCGAGTCTCTAAATGAAGAGACCTCCTGTCTCAAGTCCGATCCGACGGAGGAGACACCTGCAAGTGTGTTGGTTAAACACGTGCTTCTCGCAATCCATGTTGATGATCCAAGTGGCAAATCTCCTGATCTCGACACACGAGATCCGACGTCTTCTTCACGAGCAAGAAGCACCGAAGGAGACTGAGATCCACGAGCAAACGATCGGGCAGCATAACGATGATGTTGTAGCGATGGAGAATCTCTCTAGGGCATCCATGGTGGATGGCCACATGAGAGAAGGAGAGAGGGTGTGTAGAGAGAAAGAGAGAGAGAGAGAGCCGTATGTTCACATTGGCATATGAAGAGCAAGGGGTGCCCTTCTATTTATAATATTTTAGGAGATCCATGGACAACACAAATCCAATGCTCTCACTGATTTGTGTTTCTTTTAATGGCCGAGATCTTTGTTGGTAAAAAACCAACAACAATTAATTTAATTTAGATTAAATATATATTGATAAATCAATATGATTTAATCCCAAAATAAATCAATCAAATATGGAGATAATGGGGGAGAGAGAGAGTGCCTCCTTCCATATATATGGAGTGGACGGCCACTCTTTCCTAATAGGAATTGGTGGCCGTCCCTTCCTTCCAATATGGAAGGGGCATCTCCAATGTAATCTCCTTAGATTACAATGTTCCATGTATCTCCAATTTTACAACAACAATTATTGTAAAATATTCTACAAAAATATTTCATAATTATTTTGTAAATATTGCAATCTTGCCATTGAAAATTTGTGAATCACATTCACAACCCAAAATAAAATGTGAATTACATTTTCAATTTAATGTTCAATGTGAATCCAATTCACATTAACATTTAATTAGCAAATGTAAATTACAAATAGCTCTCTCTTATATATCATAAATCACATTTATAATATATATGATCAATATGGATACCCACATTATTCATATCCGTGATAACTAAATCATATTTAATCATCTTGGATTTCTATTCTTATGTGCCCAAATAATATGAATCACATTCACATTATTCACATCTTTGATAATCAAATCACATTTGATTATCTAAGATAACTCTCTTTATAGTATGAATCAAATCCATATTATTCATGATAAATAAATCATATTTAATTATCCATTTTCTCAAAGCTCGGATACATATATCAACAATGAAATTATCCTAAACTCTTTCAAGGGTAATGTGCTTTCTCCGCGGATACTTGGAGATAAGGACATGACGATTGTATTGTTCCACGTATAGAGACTTGGATATTGAGATCACATCTCAAATCCAGATCTCGGGCCTCCCATAGATGCTTGGTTAAATCAAGACCGCAAATCTAATCATCTCATTGCATCTGAATCACATTCAGATCAATGTCCAATATTTGGACTAAGATCAGATTACTTCTCTGCTGCGAGTAGTCACTAAAATCCAGACCCGTTTCATCACTCCCTAGGAATGGAAGCGTCATGGTTATACAACCGTTTCGGATCACATCACCCTCAGGTATTCCCAATACCTGTACATTCTGCATAATAGAAGACCCGGAATAATCCTGAAGTATAAGATCGGTTTTACACTGTCTACGTCAGGGATTTATCATTAACTTTCTCATTCGATCATTGGGAGTTGGTATTGATCATATACTTTCCAAAAGCATATATCATACCTAGGTGTTGATCATATACTTTCCAAAAGTATATATCAATCCTTACAAATTCAGTCAAGCTTCCAAAGAGAGATGACTGCGCTCGGAATTTGATTCTTCCCAATATCTCATGAGTGAGCTCATGTCTTCCGATTCAGGAAATGAACCTGTATGATCCCTTTGAGAGATCGTATTACTCATATGCCCTTGTATGCACACCAGCGTGCCGGTGTATAACTTTGATTAGGTCATCAACCTATTGGTCTGCCAAATGTACATATTCAGACATATAGTAACCCATCTGTCTCTGGTCAGAGGATGCGTGCCTATATCATGACAACACATGACATAGGACTTTGTTTATCTCAATCTCGTTAAGTCAACTCTTTGACCTAACTAATCTAACACCTCCGAATCTCTATTCCTATGCAGAGGACCTGCATCAAGAGGTCGGTCATATATCAACCTATGTGAGAAAGGATTGCCGTCTCCTACTCGTGCTGGAGATCATCTCTTAATAATCATTTGACGGTGCTTGATGAGTCCTCAATCTAACTCTTTAGATATTCATCCAAGAACCAGCCTCTATGATTCAATAATTGAATCAACAGCTGTATGATCATCAAGATGGCCATGGTACATAACCCTAATTGTACTAAGAGACCTATTATGCAAATTAGTTACTCTTCATTTCAGATCATGGAATGATATTTGCAATAACATTTATTGCATAATGGCTCGCCATGGGCTCGCATGTCCAACAATCTCCCACTAGCCCAAAGAGCCATTAATGGGCTAATCATTTAAACCCTCACTCATGTGACAATCATAGGCTATTTAGAAAATAGCTAGGTAAGCTGATCAGTCACTTTGTTCCCAAGAGACTATGCCAAGTCCTTTTACGGCACTTGCATATCTCCTAGTGACAGTGTTCGCATCCAATGCGAATGTTGCATCTCATGCAACCAATAATCAAACATGTCATTCATAGTGTCCTTGACACTACACCTCAATAATTATTATAACCAGCATGTAATTTCTATTATCCTTATCAGAATACCCTTATTCCTAGATATCTCTATCTCCTAGGGTATTCGTAGTTAAGACCTTTTTAGATCTCCATCTATAAAGTCTTAATTTCTTTAAGATAAGATTTAGAGATCACTATCTCTAAAGGCTTGTCATCTTTGATGATATTGTTATTACTGCAATCAAGTGTTTTATCTCCATAGTAGGATCAGTAACAATTTACTACTCCCACTGCATGGCAGACATCTGGCTTTCGTACATATTTAGCATACACTCGGCTTCCCATAACCGATGCACAAGGGCAAGCAGTTATAGCATTAACTTCCTCAACTCTTTGAGGTGTTATTCATTCAGATAGGTCAGTACCATGTCTTTAGGGAAAGAAGCCTTTCTTGGAATTTTCCAGAAAATGGAAATGTCCATGGTGTACCATTAGTGTGATGGTCCCAATACCCTCTTCTCTTTGCTTCTAAACAACTTCAGAACTAAGATCTAAGAGGTATCCTTGAGATCATATCTCGATGTATGGAACAACCATATTATAAAACACTTATTATTATCTTCCTTATATCATTCCGAATGATTAGGATATTATCTACATTTAGTACGATGAATACAATGGCACTCCCACTAAGCTTAACATGTTTCATCAAGATTCTATCTGGAATCATAAAAATTATAATTTCATTTCTTATGGTCCAAATACAAGAAGCTTATTTGAGTCCAAAGATGGAATTCCTTAGCTTGCACATCTTGCTTTCCTCAACCATGAAGCCCTGGGGCTACTTCATGTGAATATCCTCAGAGAGGTATTCATAGAGGAATGCAATCTTGACTCACATCTTGAAGATGTCATAGTCAAGTTGTGTAGCTATAGTTAGCAATATTCTGATGGGTTCAAGCATGGTCACTAAAGAGCATGTCTCATGGCAAGCGATGTCTTCTCTTTGGTGTGCAGCTCATGGATACGAACCGTGCTTTGAAGGTCTCTACCTTCTCATCAAGTTCCCACTTTCTATTGAAGATCTTTTTACACCTTAATGGGTCTTACCCATATAGGTGCATCCTCGAGGGTCCATATACAACATTTGTATATGAAGTCTACTTTAGACTTTATTGCTAACATCAATCCTTCCATGTTATGATCTTCAGAGGCTTCATCACATGAAGTCAGATCATTGTCAGATTCAACCGACATATGGAATCCATTTTCAAACTTATTTGAAGAGGTATTATTGTTTCATCTTTAATTGTCCTTTTAGTTTCCAATTTTAGGAGCCTCATTATCTTCTCAGATTAAATGAGTTCCTTCACTTCATTTTTATCTTGATTCTCAAGAGTCTCATCCTCTAAGAATCACATTCTCATAGATGAGATCTTTTAAGAATCTCAAGGTTAAAGTAGGTATCTAATACCATCCTTTATTTTCCTAATGAAGTAGCACTCTCAGGTGCTATATTCCAGCTTAGTTGCCTGGAATCTTATTAAGGATATATATTGTAGTCTCTACTACATATATTCCTGGAAACTAATAGGTAATTATGCTAAGAATCATCATTGATCAAATCATGTCACACATGTTCCATTTGTATCTCCCTACAAATTCATTGAGTTTAGGTTTATTAGGAGGAGTGAGCTAGAAATGACATTCATATCTCTATAAGGTATTTCATGAATTCATCTAATAGGTACTGACTATCTAGATTAGATCAAATTCATTTCCATCTTCATTCAAACTTTGGTTCTAAACCAAAATTGTGAAATCTTTGAACATTTCAAAGGTTTATAAGTGAAGAGAAAAAATCTCATATCACAAATAATCATCAATATGTTTATAGATGATTCACATACATTGACATCTCAAAGGTTTCCATAATGTTTATGTCAAGGATTTATCATTAAGTTTCTCATTCGATCATTGGGAGTTGGTATTGATCATATACTTTTCAAAAGCATATATCATACCTAGGTGTTGATCATATACTATCCAAAAGTATATATCAATCCTTATAAATTCATTCAAGCTTCCAAAGCGAGACGACCGCGTGCAGAATTTGATTCTTCCCAATATCTCATGAGTGAGCTCATGTCTTCCGGTTCAGGAAATGAAAATGTATGATCCCTTTGAGAGATCGTATTACTCATATGCCCTTGTATGCACACAGCGCGCCGATGTATAGACCTTGATTAGGTCATCAACCTATTGGTCTGCCAAATGTACATATTCAGACATATAGTAACACGTATGTCTCTGATCAGAGGATGCATGCATATATCGTGACAGCACATGACATAGGAGTTTGGTTATCTCGATCTTGTTAAGTCAACTCTTTGACCTAACTAATCTAACACCTCTGAATCTATATTCCTATGCAATGGACCTGCATCAAGAGGTCGGTCAGATATCAACCTATGTGAGAAATGATTACCATCTCCTACTCAGGCTGGAGATCATCTCTTAATAATCATTTAAGGGTGCTTGATGAGTCCTCAATCTAACTCTTTAGATATTCATCCAAGCACCAACCTCTATGATTCAATAATTGAATCAACAGCTGTATGATCATTAAGATAGCCATAGTACATAACAATAATTGTACTAAGGGACCTATTATGCAAACTCGTTATTCTTCATTTCAGATCAGGGAATGATATTTGCAATAACATTTATTGCATAATGGCTCGTCGTGGGCTCGCATGTCCAACATTTTTATCATGTAATATGTCATTTTGATGCTTATTCAATGCTCTATCATTATATATATTTTGTGGACCGATCTGAATACATTTATTAATGATGATATTTGAAGATCTACTCTAACGATCCAGGATGAAATTTGACAAATTTGTGCTATTATATATTGAGAAATTAATGATTTATTCAACATGGGTTCTAGTGAGTTTTTTTAATCCGATCAACCCTCTTGTGACTATTGATGATCTTTCTTCGAGGATTTAATTTCTGTAGGGGATTTGATTGTAAAAGATTTTATCTGATTAATTATCTTCGGTAATTGATGTTACCTTATATGAATTAATCTTTGCAGGCTGTGTTTGAAGAGAATTTAATTTAATTCTTGATATATTATCTGATCAAACTATATTTATCCGAGGATTAGAAGTGACAGAATTTTGAGATCACTATTTAAGGATTATTTTCAATCTTCTTATTAATAATCTAGCCTGCAACTTGGATTCGTAAATCACTCTTATTTGACCTGTGATTTTATTTTGAGGAAAATTATTAAATTATTTGGATTGAAAATTATTGTCACAGATCCCGTGCTCAATTGTCTCCTCTATGTTTATTTTATTCACATTGTATTTTCCTCATTGCACCTCATTTCATTTTATTTTCTGACACCGAATATTAACTTTATGATCAATTAATTATTTAAATTAATTTGAAAACATGCAACAAAAATTAGTGTTCCTTGTGTTCGACCTTGGTAGGCTCACCAAGTAAAAAATCTCCACAACATTCAAAGATTGTGGTTTTTGATGGATCGCTTTCCGCCTCCTATACTACAATTGTCCATTTTTAAAGAGGCGGATTTTCACGTTTATCAAATGGCGCCGTTGTCGAGGAATGATGAATTTTCAGGGGTTTAAATTATTTTATGTAATTAATTATTATGAAATTATTTTTTGTGTCTTTTTTTGCATTTTATTTCTGCATATTTTGTCTCTACAGATACTAACCGCATTTTCTCTCTTCACAGATAATTCAGAGCACAATTTTGAAAAGATCAAGAATCCATGAAGAAGACCTGAGTTATATATTTGTTTGTGTGCGTGAGAGAGAGAGAGAGAAAGAGTTAGATTAGATTGTATTTTCTACATCATTCACAGGGTCTCTCTCTGAACCCTGATTCTTGTAATAATAGGACTGAACTCTCTGTGGTGTGTTGGGTCTGTTTCAACCCCTTATGTGTGGTTGGATCCTACTTGAGTGGCATAGGAATTAGGCACACCTACACTAGCTTAGATTTTTATTCTTGATTGTGCTCATAGTTCTTTGGCCACACTGGAACTAACTATACACATTGTAGATAGTTCAACAATAACCAAATCTAAAATCAATTATTTCCTGCAAATAGAACTATCTACTTAGGGAGTTTTAATCTATGCATACCATTTAGTGTAGTTTTTTAGTTCCTTGTATTGCATCCTGCATGAAGAACACGAGGAATCACTGTACGTCATCTTCTAAGCACGCATCATCGACTTAAATGCTTGCATTAGCTCTCTCGATTCTCTACCTCAGTTTTGCAGCTTAGGATTAAAGGAATTAGGACTGCTCATTAAGCATGAATTTCTGTGCTCACATAAGACTCGAGTCGATTCCCCCTATACATAGGCTCTGGTTATCCTAAGTATGGAAGAAGGGTGGAAATGGAGCGATCGGGAGAAGTATGATGGGGAAACTAGTATATACAGATGGCATCGGTCCCCTCCTATACTTAGGCCTTTGCCTAAGTAGAGGAAGAAGCTATACAAGGAGACCAATGTGATCGGGAGGGAGGGTGGGTAGCCGATGATTAAGGCGGATTCCGACTGATCTTCTTGTGAGCCTGCGGTGGGAGATCGTAATGATGAGACGGAGATGAAGCATATGATTCCCAACTATTATCAGTGTCATCCTCAGAAAAATTATGATGGATAGTAGATGAAACATTTGAGTCAAATGAAAGGTAGCCATCATCAGAGTTATCCTCAGAGGAATAGTATTTGAATGTGGACACACTCCAGATATTCATGTCTTTTTGTTTCTTCAATTGTTTCCTCAGAATTCATTCCTTCTTGGGGTCAATCGCTTTGTCCTCGGATGAATACTCAGAAGCACCGGTCTCAGTCAGCTCATAAGAGATAATTTCAATGTACTTGAATAGGGAAGGAGCATCAGCTTTGGATGAATAGTAGTTAGGAACGAGAGTTGTCCAACGAGAATCAAATTTTGGATCCTTGCGAAGATATGGCTTTAGAGCTGCCGAACAGACTTCACTCATGTAGACTACCTTTTCCGGACCTGATGAGGGATCATCAGCTGATTCTTCTTCCGAAAGGTCAAATGTGACTCTCTTTTTATTTCTTCGTGAAGGTGTCGGTTCACTTGAGTATCCAGATGAATAGCCATTGGAATTCTCCTTGGTAGGTGCTCGGCCTGTGTGCTTGTTCTTAGTTTTCTGAATATTGGTGCACTCTCGATTTGGGATGATTTGGTCAAGGTATTCAGAGAAGGTTGCTCCAGGGTGCGACCATGCATAGGTCTCAGGATCATAAAAGAAGGAAAGTCTATTTTGAGATCCGCGTGAATTGAAATACTGGGGGGAGTTTTTGCATGTTCGTTCTTAATTGATTCGATGTTGGAGCATTCCTGTGTCGAGTTAATGTAATCCATATAGTCAGAGTAGGTTGACCCAGGGTGTGCCCATGCATAAGTCTTCGGATTATATGATTCATGTATATGATTCTCCATGGTGAGAGCAGCTGGGAATGGAGTAGGGGGGAGATTCTCTAAACCAATAGTCTCATCAATAACCGCTATCTCAGGTGTCGTAGCAGGTGATAACGCTCAAGTACCCTTTGTTAATTCGGTCAAATTAATGTCCAAATTAATTACAGTGATTCGTTGCAGTCGGATACGAGGGGTTAATCAAAAACCACTTATCGATTAATGTGAAGTTAATTCTAAGCGGCAAATTTTTTTTACTTGGTGGAAGTCCAAGGTCGATCTCAGGGAGGCATCTGTCTCCTTAGATAAATTTGAGCAATTATTCAAGTGTTGATTTTCGAGGAGTAAATTTTTTTTTGGTCTTTTTAATTTTTGTGCAGACTTATGCAGACAATGCAGGCCAATTTAACGTTCAATTTAATTATGGTATCAAACGAAGTCCAAAAATTATGAAAATTGGCCAAATGGTTAATTATGATGAAAAGAACCTACACTAATTTTTTTGGAATTTTTCGACACTAAATGAATTTACTGTGAATTAAATAAACAAGCAGAGTGATTTTCAGTATTTAATTTTTAATAAATATCAAACCACAATTTCTTCAAGAACTAAAATTATCCTAGGTGGTTCTAATGATAAGGGACCTAGGAAAATTAATAGAACTTAATTTCACTGTGAAATGAATTAATTAAAATTAATCTAAGAAAATCACTGAACAATTTATTTAGGCCTCGATATGCGTGCAAATGCTATGAAATTTTTATGGTATGTTAAAAATGATGTCCTTAAGCTACTGTGAATTTTTGATAATTTTTGAAGGCACAGAGAATTAATTAAAAATCAGAAGGTGTCACTGGGCAAAATATGTCAACAATTCACCAATTAATTCATTAATAATTCAAATGAGCTAACAAAAATAAGACACGTGTACCAATAGACAGAGGACAAAATTTCAAACAAAATGAAATTTTTAGAATTTCAAAATGATGTAAAATGTAACCTAGGGATGCGTGCAAACACAGGGGTGCAAATGCAATACTGGAAATTAAAATTTTAATAAACAAACATGTAGACAGGGACTAAAATGCAATTACCTATAATGTGGGGGACTCTTATGCAAATTCTCCACAGGGCACGTGCTCTTCACGTGGGGTCTGCTTCACAGGGACCTCTTTGCAATTTTGAAAAGCTCCAGGGGCCTCAGTGCAATTTACCCGGGCCGCACGTGCTCCTCACGTGGGCGGCCTATGCTCGGAAGGCTGCGGAGGTTCGGAGCGAGGCTCGGGTGCTCTGGCGGTTCGGAGCGAGGCTCGGTGTAGCCTCGGGTCTACCGAGCCTAGGCTTGGAGGCCGAGGCTCGGACTCGTCGACGTGGCGTGCTGCGGGTCTTTGGATCAAGGTCGATCCAAAGGTTGGCGATGAAGAAGCGTGGCAACGGGAGGGCCCGTCAGATTTGAGGAGCGACCAACGGTTGAGGACGGCCGCGGTGAGGGGACGTGTGGCGAAGTGAGGACCGTTCGATCAACCGATCGAACGGCAGCTGCTCTTCTTCCTCGACGGCCCTCCGCCTCCTGCGGAGGAGAAGGCGGGGCTCCGGCGATCGGGCTGTAGCTCCGCCCGTCCTTCCCGTCGTCGGTGGAGGTCGGTGGCGAGTCAGAGGTGCTCCAGAAGACGCGCTGATGGTCGACGAAGCCCCCGGTGGGCTCAGGAGCGGTGGAGCTGCGCTGAAGCTCGATGGCGAAGAAGCTCGAAGGGAGCTCTGGCGAAGCTCCGGCCAGTAAAGAAATGAGGACCTGCAAGGGGTTAGAATAGATAGCCGAGGTGTGCAAGTGCTTGTGGAGAGATGTAGATGGTCGGCGAGGCCTACGGTGTAAAGGAGGTGCGATGGAGATGAGCTCCGGCCAAATGGCGGAGCTGTTGGTCGGAATAGTGCGAGAAGCGTCGTCGGAGTGTGCAGATGGGACAGCGAGGATGGGAGGCAGGCCGCGAAGCTCGTCGAGGTGGATTGGGAGCGAGAAGGTGGCCGGTGGCGGCGAACAAAGTCGGAGAAATCGGAGAAAAATCAGAGAAAGATCAGACGAAGGATGGAGGGGGTGACCTGGGGAATGGAGCTCAGATTTGAGCTCCAGGTCTTCGCTCGAGGGATCGGTAGGGTCCCGAGCTCGCGCAGCTTCACGGAGGGAGGCTGCGACACGGCGGAACTTGCCGTGGATCTCGTCGGAGAAGAACCTTGTCTTCGCTCGACGACACGCCCAATTGCTGTCACCAAAGGATCGATCGGAGCTCGAGGAACCTCTCTGGAGTGGCGGATGGGGCTGAACGTTGCCGGTGGCGACGTATTTATAAGGTGAAGGTGGTGGGTTGGCTGGTGGAGTAGCGAGGTTGGTGGTCGACGTGGGGCGACTATGGTGGAGATGGTGGAGCGTGAGGGAGCTGGCGAGGGAGAGGGATGAGTGGGTGACGTCGTGGGCGTGTCAGCGGTGGAAGAGGGTGGCTGTCGTGCGTCCAAGAATAGGAAGGGGGCGCCCCTCCCGCAAGGCAAGGGACGTGGGGGAGAGGGGCGCCTGGAGGTAGGAGACGAGGTCTCCACCGTTGGATCGTGTGATCCAACGGTGGGGATCAAGGGGGAGCTGGTCGGGTAGGATTAGATCTGGGGCGCGGAGATGATGGGCTGTGGTGGAGCCACGTGGCGAGATGGGGACGAAGCGCGAGGGGGCGGCCTGGATGAGAAGATAGAGATGATCGAACGGACGAGGCTCGCTGGGAAATGAGACGGCTGAGATCAGAGGATCGGGGATGCGATCAAGCGGCGTAGATGCTGCCACGTGGATGGCCCTGGTGAAGGCGCTAATGTGCGGTGCAGATCAAGGCAAGAGAAGATCTGACGGCCATGGATTTAAACGCGCGTGGAAAAGGCTAGACCGTTGGATCTGAAGCGAGATCCAACGGCTGAGGGAGCAGGCGGATGAGGCGATGGGAGGCGGGCCGCGTGGCGCAACCAGAGGGCGCCACGTGGCCTGCTGTGAGTGGCTGGAATAAGATGCACGTGTAGAGAGAAGAGGGAGCTGAATTTGGAAAAACTCAAAACATGAAAGTTGTAGATCTCGATGAGATCTACAAGTTTCATGTTGACCAAAGACGGAGATGAGGTCAAATATGATACATAAATACAAGGATACATAAATATACATATGTAGTATACCAAGTGGCCCAAAAACCCAAGTTTCTCATACGAGCTCCAAATTCAATGAAATTCGTCTCATTTTGAAGGTCTTTTAATATGTAGTATTCTAAGAATAAGTAGACCTAATTCGGAGTTTGTATGAGGGCTTTATGCGTATTTTAGTGTACAAGGGTTCTCAGGCTACATTGGCTATTTTACAAGGGATTTTGGCTTCTTATTTAAATGCAAAATGAGCTGCTAAAATGTATAATTTATGACTGCATGCATGAGTGCTATTTATGCAATATAAAGGGAAATATGCCTCTATTTTCTCGGGAACAAGGCTCTATTTTTGACTTTTGAAGTGATGAATCACAGATTCATCAACCCCCTATACTTAAACCTTGCTCGTCCCCGAGCAACTAAATGAAATGCAAGAGAGAAATGATTTTGGGTTCCAAACCAAGGTCATGAACAAAAGTTGAAAAATGGAGCCTGACTCGACCTTTGGATTAATTGTGTGGCGGAACCTTATTTGGACCTGAACTTAAGACCTAACAGACTTCAAGTTCCACAAGTCTTCTATTCAAGACGCCTCAATAGTCAGGTCAGAACAAATCCTCAAACGCAAATTTCTGATGACTATGATTCTTACTTGTACTGTGTAAGTGATTTGTAACTCTCCACATCAGAAATGGCTCGGAACCAGCCTCCTCTAACAAGGTAACGCAATAACCCGGTCCAGCAACTCTTTCCTCGAGGAGCGGGGTATTCCCTTCTAAGTTCAAGTGCGACCAACTCAAGAGGAGGGGTAGAGAAGAGAATGGACGGTAGCCAGTGTAGCTACCTATCCCGGGATGCCTGACCAGTGTAGCCAAGTCATCCAGCTACATTTCTTTACTAGTATACATTCTCCGACAGGTATTTTATTTTTTTCCTTGAACCTGTCTGATTTTTTTTTGGAGTTTTTGCATTTTTTTTTCAACAAGAGCAGCATGTACATCAGGAGTTTTTCCTCTTGAGTCAGTAGACTATCCCTCTTTTGAAGCATTATTGCAACCCACAGCATCCTGTCCTTAGATGTCAACACCACCAGACTAGGTTGAGATGCACTACCCTCCCTAGAGGAGGACGGATGTTTCCACCCGTGTGCTACTCCAAGCTAAAGGATTCTACCTCCTCACCACCTCATCAATGAAGAGCTACGTGCATAGTGCTTGTCCAAGTTAGGTCATTATCTAAAAGAATTCTGCGTATGCACGAGATATTCTACTTAGACTAATCAAGATGACATGTGAACATAGACATGCGGACTCAAAGAATTAAGTCACTTGACCTGAGAAATCTTAACTCCAGTTCCTATAAGGTTCCTCTGAAATTAGGTGGATTAAGGTCAAATCAAGTCCATCCTTAATATCTACTCATAACTTGGTCCAGAACCCACTAGCTTTTCACTTTGCATATGCAAAGTATGCAGGTGAGGTGAGATGTCATGCTATGAGAATGCAAGACTCTTTTTATGATTCTATGCAGAGATGATATGCAAGAGTAAATAAGAAGCCTATTTTTATATTTTTCAATTTTTTTTCGATTTTTACCCACCCGTAATTATTGTAAAATATATACAAAAATACGCGAAAGTACGAGCTATGGGTAAAGTATATATGTAATATATACACGCCCCCCTATACTTAACGTGTGCTATGTCCTCAGAGCACGAAGAGCGAGGAAAAAGACATAGCTCGTGCTAAGCGTAGGAGAGCCAAAAGGAACAAAAAGTATAGAAGTCGTCTCGCCCCCCTATACTTAGGCTCTGGCAGCCTAAGTGTAGAAGAAGATCGGAAATGGGGCGGACGAGGGAAAGATGGGAAGTGGATGAGTATCAATGCGGGCATCGGTCCCCCCTATACTTAGGCTCAGGTCAGCCTAAGTATCGGTAGGAAATGAGTATAAGGACCAATGTGATCTGGAGAATGTACAGTGAATCAACTCTGGTGACCCTTCCCCCCTATACTTAGGATCTGGTTATCCTAAGTATAGTCCAAGATAATGGTTCGATGCAGTGGGGATGGGATGGGTTACTAGAATCGTGGGGATAAAGGATAGGATATACAGAAAGAATGATATATACAGATGAGTCGGTCTGAATCTTTCGAAGATGCTGCTGATGGCTGGAGTTCATTGCTGCAAGGTTTCATACGCGGCTTGAGATGTATCTGCTGTATTTGTCTCGCGCTTGAATACAATCTCCTCCACATGGACTAACTGTTCATTGGATTCAACGAAGTGCTTCAACAGCTGCCCATTTACTAGGAATGTCGGTGCGTCATCTGCGAGATCTGAGATCTCGACACATCCACTGTCATGCACCGTACGGACGCTAAATGGTCCCGTCCACTTAGACTTTAACTTGCCTTGGAAAATCTTCAGCCTAGCATTGAACAACCATACCTTTTGTCCAGGAACAAAGGTCTTTCGTCTGATATATCTATCATGCCAACGCTTCACCTTGTCCTTGTACACCAAACTGTTGTCGTATGCTCGGTTTCTGACTTCCACAAGCTCATTCAGATCCATGTCTCTCTGTTTCTGACCCAGGTGTGTGTTCCAGTTGACCTTCTTTATTGCCCATTCTGATTTGTGCACTAACTCTGCGGGCAAATGGCACGCTTTCCGAATACCATTCGGAATGGGGAGGTGCCTAACGGTGTCTTGTAAGCCGTCCTATACGCCCAGAGGACTTGATCTAAGATCTGAGACCAGTCCTTCCTATCCGGGCGGACAAGCTTTTGCAATATGGTTTTCACCTCCCTGTTCGACACCTCAGCCATACCATTGGTTTGTGGGTGGTAAGGACTCGCGACACGGTGTTCGATGCCGTAGTCCTTCAGGAGTTTCTTCACCTCCCAATTCACAAAGTGGCTACCCCCGTCTGATATCATCATCTTGGGGATCTCGAACCTAGAGATTATGTTTTCTCTGATGAATTTACAGACAGTCCTGCTGTCTGCGGCTCGGGTCGGGATGGCCTCCACCCATCTGGACAAATAATCTACCGCAAGGAGGATATATTCGAACCCGTGGCTGACAGGGAACGGGCCCATGAAATCGATGCCCCAGGCGTCAAAGACATCACAAATGATGACCGGCTGCATTGGCATCTCATCCTTGGAACCAACGGTTCCTCCCATTCTCTAGCAAACTGGGCACGACTTCGCGAAGATGGTGGCATAAAGAAAGGACACTCTAAGCTAATGTGCGGTGGGGGAGAGGGGCGCCTGGAGGTAGGAGACGAGGTCTCCACCGTTGGATCGTGTGATCCAACGGTGGGGATCAAGGGGGAGCTGGTCGGGTAGGATTAGATCTGGGGCGCGGAGATGATGGGCTGTGGTGGAGCCACGTGGCGAGATGGGGACGAAGCGCGAGCGGGCGGCCTGGATGAGAAGATAGAGATGATCGAACGGACGAGGCTCGCTGGGAAATGAGACGGCTGAGATCAGAGGATCGGGGATGCGATCAAGCGGCGTAGATGCTGCCACGTGGATGGCCCTGGTGAAGGCGCTAATGTGCGGTGCAGATCAAGGCAAGAGAAGATCTGACGGCCATGGATTTAAACGCGCGTGGAAAAGGCTGGACCGTTGGATCTGAAGCAAGATCCAATGGCTGAGGACGCAGGCGGATGAGGCGATGGGAGGCGGGCCGCGTGGCGCAACCAGAGCGCGCCACGTGGCCTGCTGTGAGTGGCTGGAATAAGATGCACGTGTAGAGAGAAGAGGGAGCCGAAATTGGAAAAACTCAAAACATGAAAGTTGTAGATCTCGATGAGATCTACAAGTTTCATGTTGACCAAAGACGGAGATGAGGTCAAATATGATACATAAATACAAGGATACATAAATATACATATGTAGTATACCAAGTGGCCCAAAAACCCAAGTTTCTCATACGAGCTCCAAATTCAATGAAATTAGTCTCATTTTGAAGGTCTTTTAATATGTAGTATTCTAAGAGTAAGTAGACCTAATTCGGAGTTTATATGAGGGCTTTATGCGTATTTTAGTGTACAAGGGTTCTCAGGCTACATTGGCTATTTTATAAGGGATTTTGGCTTCTTATTTAAATGCAAAATGAGCTGCTAAAATGTATAATTTATGACTGCATGCATGAGTGCTATTTATGCAATATAAAGGGAAATATGCCTCTATTTTCTCGGGAACAAGGCTCTATTTTTGACTTTTGAAGTGATGAATCACAGATTCATCAGCAGGGTAGGGCTCTTCTACCTCTTCATGGTTGCAGCTATCGGGGACTTCGTGGGTTTCCTCATAAAATCGTGATTCCTCAAAGACTGGGTCAGATCGAAGTGCTTCCAATGTTGTAAAATTGATTTCCCGAGTCTCACAATCAATAATTGCCTTATCCAATGCTAAGAATGGCTTTTCGAGAATAATTGGAGACTGGGTGAATTCTCCTTGATGCTCAATGTCAATGATCGTGAATTCCACTTTGAGCGGAGCACCTTGGAATATCATGATAACAGAAATGATTCCTCTTGGCCGCTTTATCGATCGGTCCGCCAATTGAACAATCTCTCGTATCTTCCGAATCGGTCCGAGTTTGAGTTCGTGAAATACAGAGGTCGGGAGGACATTGATCGGTGAAACGTCATCAATCCGAGCATGGGTGAAAATTGTGTCTTTGATTCTACAGTCAAATCTGGGAAACCTCTTCACTATGCGACTCTTGGTTTTTCTCCTCAACACCAAGGAAGAGGCCATTGACGAGATATGTCTCTTGGTCTTTGTTCTAATCCTGCCCGACTCTTTCATAGTTAATTTGTCCATTACAAATCCTTTAAGGTCGGGGAAGTGTTCAATGGCCTTTATGCAGGGAAGTTCAAAAATTAATTTCTTCTCCAATGCTTCCCGTACAGCAGGATCCAAATTCCTCAGATCTATTTCAGTCTTAATTTTTATGAAATTTTCTAGATTTTCCATTTTTAGGTATTTTTGAATATTCCCATTTTTTTGGTATTTTCTGTGTGGTGTGTTGATGTGGTGTATTCCTTAGATGAGCAGGGGTTCTGATGTTCAGAGTGGGAGTTAGAGGCATAGTCATTTATAGGGGAATAATATGCAGAAGTGACACTGTTAAAATCGTCCCCAGATTCCTGAATATCCTCAAAATTTTCAATCTTAGATCCAATCATTTCCTCATTCATTTTTATATTCGAGCTACCAGAGATTGAAATTAATCGATCGGCAAATTCTCGAAAAGAATCCTCCATTAAATCAAATTTCTTATTTATCCTCAAAATATCCTCTAAAATCTTTTCATGACCAATCATGGGAGCAGTTGGGATGTGTTTTTGTAATTGAATTTCCTCCTCCATTTTCCTATGTGTACTAGGAGAGGAGTCTCTTGAAATATCTGATATGTGATCATCATTTTCTGAAAATATCTCCTCAACAATTATGGAAGTTGGCTACTCATATGGTCTAGGTATGCGAAGTTGGTCCGAGTAGAGTTCAATCCTTTGATTATGAGTGGTCAGACCTTGATATTGTGGAGTCAGCATACAGGGTTGATGTGTTTTTATGTGGTCAGTCATATCCTCTGTATGTCTGAAGAGGGGGGTTGTCATGATCAATCCAAGATGATGATTGTTCATTGCTTTGCAAGGGTACGGTTGATGGAAGAGGTGAAGAAGTGTTCAATTCGATCATGTGGTTTTCATCTCCGATGAATGAAGGATTGACATTTACCGAATATGAAAGATGAATTGTATGATCGGAGTAGATTGATGTATGAAGAAGTGGAGACCTCAGTCGGTTGTTGGTTTGTCTGGCCTGAATACAAAGGGTTGTCATTTATGAAGCAGATCGGATTTGTAGAGAGAGTTGGTGGTTGAGAGTCTCTTGTGGAAGTTGGAGGAGGTGTTTTGGGTTTAAGCGATACGAATTCGTTTTCATAGTATAGCACTGATGGATTCTCAGATAATTGTTCGGCCATTTTTGAAAGAGCTGAGAGGAATGAGGGGTTGGGTCTGCAAGAGTTTTTGGACAAGAGTTCCATGGTGAGGTTTAAATAAAGAATGAGAAAGATGATTGCACGGGATAGTCAAAAGAAATTTTATCAAATGTGCAGCTGTTGATCTTCAAAATCGGTTCATGCACACCAATGTAAACACAAATCAAACCACGGGTTCACCAACACTTATAATGAAGCCGTAAGAGTTCGGCTAAAATCTTTTTAATTTTAGTTGGTGATAAATCAATCTTGGCAAAAATTTAGTGAGATGTTAAGTGCTGAAATTTTCGTAATGATTGGCTCGAATTCTTATGACAAGTTGCACCTACTTTCAGCCAGTACGGGTATAAGTACAGACCGTAGAACGGCTACTTGTGTTACTTGAGGACGGAGCCTTACACAGTATCCTATAAACCACCCACTATGCTAAGGAAATCTAGACCGTTTACCGGCTACCCGTAGATCCTCACTGAGAAGTAGCTAATCATTTTCGATAGAATCAGTAGTCAATATGAAAATCCGAGTTTGGGCTCTAGCCTTAAGTCTCGTCTCTCGCTCACTCAGAAAAAATAAAAACATCCAAGGTCGTGGTTTCTCTCCCGTAGAAATTCTTGATTTTATGGTTATTAAGATCGGCTATATTTAGCAGTCCCAATTTTAGTTAAGTGATCACTGAAGAATTTAAAATGAGCACAAATACATGTCTACCGTCCAGTCCCAATTTCCTTTAGAGTTATGTGATAAAACAAGAAGGAGAAGTTCAGGAAAAGCCGATGCACGTGAAAACAATGATGTATGCTCAATTAGAAGACTTCCAGTGAATCTCGCAATCTCCATGTGGGATGCAATACAAAAATTGAAAAGTTATTCTATATGGATGCAAGCCAATGAAAAATCGCGCCTAGCAGAAAGTTCTATTAGCAGGGAAGAATTGAGTTAAATTTTGGCTAAGTTGAACGATCTATGTTTGTCTCAATTAATGTGAAGTATAGCCTAATTCCTACGAGCACAATCAAAAATTAAAATGCTCTGATAGTCGTATGTGCAGGTCTATCCTAATCGCCACTCAAGTCGAGCCCCACCCTCACTGGAGAGTGAAACAGGCCACGACACACCACAAGAATAGTTCAAGGTCTTTTTACACACGCAAGAGTCCAAACGGACATCTCGGTAAATGTGCAATTAATTACAAAAATAAAATTACGGAAATTAAAAACCTAGACTCTACGCTCTCTCACGACTCGACTCGATCTTAAATTAATTGCGGCTTTTTGGATGTCGGTGAAGATGCTTCGGTTTCTTGAAAAATCGCTCCACGTACATCGGGTACCTCGTAAGAAAAATAAGAGACATTTGTGTAAGAGAGTGACTCAAAAATAAATTAAAAATAAGATAAGAGAAATAAATGCTGAAAATAAATGGAGGGAAAATAAAATGAATTTTACAATGAAAGATTTGGGGGTCAGACTACCCGAATACGGAAAACCGAACGAAAATTCTCAAAACACAAAACTAAGTCGTTTGACTCCCCGGCAACGGCGCCATCTGACGAGTCCGAAATCCTCTTATTAAGAAGATGTGTTTATTTGTGATCGTGCATAAAAATAATTTGATTTTGTCATTCGTTGTAGGAGGCAATCGGAATCGGTCAAGAAATAACCACAAAATAATTTAATCAAATTAGTCGAGTGGTTTTAAGTTTATTTTACTTGGGCAAGTCCCAAGGTCGAACACAAGGAGGCAAAGGAACAACCTAGAATTATGTCTATCAAAATTCGTGCGTGGTTTTTGAGGCGGTCTTTTTTTGTAATTTTTAATGCAATAAAGGATGCAAAATGCAAATTCGGCCTATTTTAGGGACTAAAATGTCAAATAAGTTCAAACGATGTCCGAAAAATATAAAACTTGGCCGAGACGATAATTATGACAAAATGAATGCACTATAATTTTTTTTAAATTTTTGTATGCAGTATGAATTTTTATGAATTTTTAAATGCAAACAAAATGAATTCGATATTTAATTATAATAAATATTAAAACTACTTATTTTCAAGGGATAAAATATCTAAGATCTATTACTAGGCAATGGACCTCAGAAAAATCCTAAACCTTGAAAATGTGAGATCTAATACCTATTAAAAATCAAACACTTAAATATGTAAAATGATTTTTACAGGGAAAACTATGCATGCAAATGCAAATCTTTTTGGGCACAATGTCAAGCACAATTTACTCTACAATATTAGATTTTTCGAGAATTTTTAGAGCAACGATTAGTTAATGGCAATTTTAAGAGCACGAAATGGTCAAAATATGCAATTTTCCACCAAATAAATAGTTATTAATTAATCATCAATCCCAAAAATATCCACAATATGTCAAACTGTAGATAATTAATTGAGGAACACGATGCTATTTTTGGATAAATAAAATGTTGTAGAGAAGAGGATCAAAACAGAGGGGGAATACAGGGGTATGAATACAATATGTAAATAAAAAAAGAATATACAAATTGAAGAGTGGGGGCCTAGATGTAATTACCAGCACTAACAGGGGCCTTCTTGCAATTTTCCTAACAGGTCACGTGCATCGGTCGGCTGGGCTTCTACGTGATAAGGTAACACGTGACCCGTGAGATGGTTGACGTAGCTGATGACGACCCCTACGCACGTGCCTCGCACATGCTGGGGTCTTGGGTCCAACACCCGGCCAGCGAGTATGGTGGAGAGGCGGAGCGAAGGCGGAGGCGGTGCTTTAGTGGCTGGGCACAGCCGAATGCGGAGGAGGATCTGGGGCCGCCTAGAGACCGGCTGATGGTGTGGTTGGTGATCGTCGTCGAAGGCTAGGCGTTGATGGTGGTGGAGTTGGTGGTTGTCGGAGGTGACGTCGAGGCGGAGTAGGCGGAGTTGCAGGCGACAGAGGTTTGTCGGAGAAGCTGGTGAAGGCGATGGTCGAAGGCTGTGTTCTGGTGGTGGTTGTCGAAGAAGAAGGCAGAGGCATACGATGGTAGAGTCGTAGGCGGTCGTAGCATGGCGTTGATGGCGGATGTGGTCGAAGAAGATGACGTTGTCGATGTAGCGTGTCGGAGGAGAGGCGGAGGTGTAGGCTCAATGGGCATGGCCGGAGCAGGGGCAGCACAGGCGAGGAGGTTGCCACCGCAACGAGGACCGGAGATCCTTGGATCTCGCCGGCGAGAAACGACGACGCTGTCACCACCGTTGATCCTTGAGCTATCGGCGGATGGGGTAGAACGAGGGCGGCGACCGGCATTTTATAGGATGAAGGAGGTGGCCGGACATGGAAGTAAGTTGCGAGATATGCTGGGGATAGGTGACGGCACGAGAAGTGTGGCGAAATCACGGGGGTGGTTGGCCGTTGGCGGATATCACGGGGGCGGTGATGGTTTGGGAAAGGAAGGGCATTGGAGAAGATGGCCAAGGGCCGTCCGATTGGCCGAGATTGGACGCCCCTGATCTTGACGCATGACGGTTGGATGTGAGAAGGGGCGGGGCATGTGCGGAGCACGTGCTTGGGAGGCACGTGCGAAGTTTTTTTTTAAGAAACGAATATATAAAAAGGCCAAAAAAGGCTGACACGTGGCGGCCCTAGGGGCGCCACGTGTCAGCACCACAAAATTCCGAGAATAAAGAGTTTGTAAAATCAAAAATAAATAGTAAACGACCTCGGATCGAAAATGTTTCTTTACGAAAATTGCTCGTCTCGATGAGATCTACAACTTTCATGAAGACATCAAAACCAAAATCGATCAAATGCACGAAGCAAATTTTTGGGGTATCCCATATACATAGAATACCTATATTTTTGGGTTTTCTATTTTTTGTCATTTTTTAAACCAGATGAAAAACCGGAAAAAAATATGGAAAAACAAAGATAAATAAAGACAATCTAATTTTCTTGGATGTTTATTAATGAAGAAAATATGTACATAAAATATCAGGTCAAAAACCGCTAAAGTACACAATGTACAAAAGAGGCGCAAAACCCAACTTTCACATATGAGCTTCGATTCACATGAACTTGGTCTTGTTTTGAAGGTAATTGAATGTACATTAGTTCAAAAGTGAGTAGGATTAAAACGGACACAGGATGGGGAAGATATGAGGCTTTTAGTTCGGAAATCCTGAAACTAGGGTTTGGGTCTTTGGTCCACTTATTTGGATTCAGTGGAGGTGGTTTTCGGTTTTTCGGAGTTAGCATGAATGAGTTAAAAATCAGGTAAGTTAGGATATTTACAGGTCATTTTTGGCTGGGATTTTTGGTTTCTTATTTTGTGCATAAATTAGTGCTAAAATGCAATTCTTATTAAAACATGATTGAATGCTATTTATGTAGAATAAATGAAGAAATGATGTTGATTTTGGAGGATTTGAGCTTAATAAATGAGATTTAGAGTGATGAATCTGAGATTCATCAGGCTTACCCTGAGTCAACCTTCTCTGACTATCTTGAACAAATCAATCCAACTCAGGAGTGCACAAGAAAACTAAGAACAAACACGCGGGACGAACACCAACCAAAGAGAAAAATTTCAATGATTATTCATCTGGAGACTCAAGTTTCAACACCTCACTCCAAGGACCAACACCTTCATGAAACAAAATGACTGCTCCTTCATATAAAAAGAAAGTCACCTTTGACCTTCCGGAAGAGGAATCGTCTGATGATCCCTCATCAGGTCTGGAAAAGGTAATCTACATGAGTGAGGTCAGTTTGGCAGTCTTAAAACCCTACCTTCGCAAGGATCCAAACTTCGATTCCCGTTGGATGACTCTCATTCCTCACTATTATTCATCCAAAGTTGATTCGCCTGGTCTCATTAAATATACTGGAATAATTTCTTATGAGATGACTGAGACTGGTGCTTCAGAGTATTCATTTGAGGACAAATCGCTTGATCCCAAGAAGGAACAAATTTTGAGAAAACAACTGAAGAAACTAAAGATAAGAATATCTAGAGTACCTCCACTTTCAAATACTATTCCTCTGAGGATAACTCCGATGATGGTTATCTTTCATCTGACTCATACGCATCATCTACTATACAGCATGATTTCTCTGAGGAAAACACTGATAATAATTGGGAATCATATGCTTCATCTCCTTCTTATCATTACGATCTCCCACCATAGGCTCACAAAAATATCGGCCGAAAACCGCCCTAATCATCGGCTACCCACCCTCCCTCCAGACCACATCGATCTCATTGTACATATGCTTCCTCTACTTTGACCAAGGCCTAAGTATAAGGGGGACCGATGCCATGTGTACATACCATTCTCCCATCTCACGATTGCCTCATTTCCACCTTTCTTCTATACTTAGGCTGACCAGAGCCTAAGTATAGGGAACCGATGTCCATCTATATATACTCTCCTCATTCACATATCCCGACCATCTCATTTTCGCTCTTCTTCTATACTTAGACTATTCACAGCCTAGGTATAGGGGGATGGACCGATCAATCTTTTTCTTTTCTTTGTACTCTCTTACGCTTAGCCCGAGCTATGTCTTCTTTACGCTTCTTGTGTTGTAGGACATAGCACTCGCTAAGTATATGGGGTGTGTATATATACTGTGTATATATTTTATCCATAACTCGTACTTTCGTGTAAGTCTATATGTATTTATGGGGTGGGTAACTAACTTTAAAAAACAAATAAATAAAAAGAAGAAGAGTTTTTCTATTAACACTGACTGTGTCCAACCAAAATTTTTTTGGAAAAAAATGGATTCTTATTCATTTTTACATAAAAAATCTCAAAAAAATCCTTGCATAAAAAAATAAAAAAAAACTCAAAAAAATTTGTGTATGCATTTCACACACCTACACTCCATCCAGTATTACATGCATTTGCATTTGTGAAAAGTCCTTGGATTCTGAACCAAGTTATGAGCAGAAACCGAGAGTGGTCTGGACTTGACCTTAATCCACCTAATTTTCAGAGGAACTTCACCAAGAAATAGGATTTTAGAAGCTTCAGGTCTTTGACTTAATTCTTTGAGTTCCACATGACAATGTGCAGTGTTTGACTCTTAGTGTCTAAACTAGTCTCTTCATTCTGGGTACGACTCTGGAATAGGGAATTAATTTGTACTCTCGCACTATGCACTTAGCTCAACACAGACGGGGTGTTGGAAGACTGTGTGAGTTTCTTTTCTGGTAGCGTGGACATTTAAAGACCGGAGTACGGGTTGAAATAAAGCTTCGGAAAAGAGATGGACGGCTGGGCACAATTTTTTCTAAGACCTCAAAACATGTATGGAAAAAAGATCCTATATCCATCGGAGCACAACAAGATCCAAGCAGAGCTACCAAAAATCCAAATACGAAGAAGCCACTACCAAATAAATATTAGACCAAAAAGGTCCAAGCTTCAAGAAAACCTGCAGATCTTGGTGGAGATTTGGCTAAACTGGCCGGCTTCACAAGGAGAGGTGACTACACTGGTCACCCTCCAGTTCTTTTCTCCTTCTTCCAACTTCTCCCTCTATTCGATTGTGAACACATCACGACAGACCTTAGAAGGAAATAGCTGACTCCCCGAGGACGAGTTACTGGAGAGGAGGTTTGCATGGTAGTCCGGCATTCTGCATGGGAAGAGCTAAACCTTTCATACACATGAGTCGATTGTTCAATGTTCATAGGTATGCTTTGGGAAGAGGAATGATCTAAGATGACTTCTGAGTCGAAACTGTGGTGATGATATGTAGAACTTGAATGTTGTTGATTTTAAAATTCTAAGTCTCACAGAAGTTCAGCCAAACCAATAATCCAAAGGTCGGGTCTAGTTTCATTTTCACCTTCAGTTTATGGTCCTGGTATGGAACCCAATCTCATTTCACCCCATTGCATTACTTTTGATGCTCAAGGACGAGCATGGTTTAAGTATACAAGGATGGTGAATCTCAGATTCATCACTCTAAAAGTCATTAATTAAGCTCAAATCCCTAAAAATCATTGGAATTTCTTCATTTATATTGCATAATTAGTATTCATGCATGTTTTTGATAAGAATCGCATTTTATCACTTATTATTGCACAAAATAAGAAGCCAAAAATCCCGACCAAATTGACCTCTAAATTAGCCTAACTTCCTTGATTTTTAACTAATTCATGCTAACTCCAAATGACCTGAAATTACTCCACTGTGTACATATCTCTAACAAGAACAAAAACAAATATAAAAAAAATCACTAACCTAAATAAGTGGACCAAAAACCCAAAATCTAGTTCTAGGATTTTCGGACAAAAACCTTGATATCTTCCTCATCCAGTACCTGATTTGATCCTACTCACTTCTGGACTAATGTACATTCAAATACCTTCAAAATAAGATCAAGTTCAAGTGAATCGGAACTCATATGTGAAAGTTGGGTTTTGGGCCTCCTTTGTACATTTTGTATTTTAGCGGTTTTTGACCTATTATTTTATGTACATAATTAACCCATTTTATTTTATTTCTTTTTTATTTATTTTTTTGATGAAATTTTTATTCAAATTCGCAAAAATTCAAATCTAAATCGAGCTTGAAATCAAAGAAATTAATTGAGTCTGAGTCTTCACTAACAGTCTGTACAAAAAGTGACTTGTTCACATTCTATTTTATTTCTTCTTTTCTTATTTAATAAAAATACAAAAAAAAGATTAATGTGTAAATATTTATATTTGATTTTATAAAATTTTTCCGGATTTTTATCTAGTTAAATAATGACAAAAAATTTATAAAATCTAAAAATCAAGGTATTCTATGTACTTGGGATACCCCAAAAATATCACTTTGCACAAATGATCGATTTTGATTTTGCTCCCTTCATGAAAGTTGTAGATCTCACCGAGACAATTTCATGAAAAAAAATTTCGATCCGAGGTCATTTACTATTTTTTACGTATTTATTATGGCATTCAATTTTCAATTTTTGTGGGGCTGACACGTGGCAGCTTCTGGAGATGCCACGTGTCACCCAGTTTTTGCATTTATTTTCGTTTATTTTTATTATAAAAATCAAAAAATAATAAATAATAAAAAATAAGAAATAAGAAATTGACGTGCTGCCACTTGTCACGATCTGGGACGTCCGATCTCAGCCAATCGGATGGCCCCAGAGCCATCATCTTCCTCCCCCCAACTTTCCCTTTCTGGGCAATCACGCCACCATCCCACGATCCCCTCCATGATTTTCTCCACCGCCGCATATCTTGAATCCCCAGCCAATCCCATGACGGCCGCACTTCTCCAATCAAATCCCCTTCGCGCCACCACCTTCCAGATCGGTCGCTGCCATGGATCCCCAATCTGCTCCAAATCAATCTCTGGTCAATCGCGCATCACCTTCCCAATCGGCCACACCTCGCCTTCTATTTAACTCGACAGCTGCCCATCCTCAAAGCTCCATCCGCTGATAGCCATACATAACCAGGGAGGGTGGTCGGTGGTGACAGCCCGACCCCTCGTCTTCCCCGGCGAGATCCAAGCATTGTGGATTGTCGCAAAGCTGTACATCTCGCTGGTTTGCCCTGGCTCCGGCTACTTCACATCGTCAAGCCAACGAGATACCTCCACCGTTCACCTTCCAGTCAACCAACCCGTAGCTTCACCACCCCCACTTTGTCGACTTCCTTCGAAGTTGTTGCCCCGTCTACATCCACATCGAAGCTCCGGCCATCTTGCATCCACGTCATTATCATCTTCATTGACTGCTGGAGCTATTCGCACCTCCGACAACGAGGAGCTTTGCTTGTTGTCTCCACCTTCCAGCAGAGCTACCTCCATCAACTACCACGACACGACACCAACATCCAACCAGAAGCTCCACTACTCCACCTCGCGTCGATCATCGTCTCCACCGCAAATGCCCACCTGCAGACGATAGCCACCGCCAGAGAATCCCCCTCCTCTGCCTCGAAGTCGCTACCCACGAACGAGCTCCTGCCTGAAACCCTCCTCACATGCACAGCATGCGTGGGAGGAGACATCTTGCAATCAAGCCCCCGGACATCCACATATTTTCTATCTAACTCAGCCGACAAAGGGTCATGTGCTTGGCACGTGACCACTTGGAAATTTTACAATCGACCCCATCAGTTTAGGTAATTACATTTCAACCGCTATTCTGCGTTTTTCATATTTTTTTTTTATATTATTGCAGTTATACCCATGTGTTCCCCCTTTGTATTAGACCTCTACATGATAATATTTTTATTATTAAAAATAGCATGATGTTCTACAATTAATTATCTACATTATGGCATATGTTTGACATTTTTGTGATCTGTGGTTAATTAATAATTAATTGTTTTGTGGAAAATTGTATATTTTGCCCATTCTGTGCTTGAAAATTCATAACTAATTAATCATAGCTCTGAAAAATTGGCAAAAAAATCACTAATGATAGATTTAGTTGTATGTTACATCAAGCCAAAAAGATTTGCATTTGCATGCATAATCTGCCTTATAAAAATCATGTTCATATTTTAATATTTAATTTTTAGTAGGTATTATCTTGTATTTTTGAGGTTTAGGATTTTTCTGAGATCCATCACCTAGTAATAGATCTTAGATAATTTTATCCATTGAAAATAAATAGATTTGATATTTATTATAATTAAATATTGAAATTCACATTATTTGCATTCAAAATTCATAAAATATTTTTCTTGCATCTAAAAATTCCAAAAAAATTACAATACATTCATTTCATCATTATTGTCATCTTGGCCAAGTTTCGTATTTTTCGGACATCATTTGATTGATATTTACATTTTAGTCCCTAAAATTGGACAAATTTGCATTTTGCATCCCAAAATTGCATTTAAAAATACAAAAATATACCATCTCGAAAACCGTACGCTAACTTTGATAAACAAATTTATAAGTTGTTCCTTTGTCTCCTTGAGTTCGACCTTGAGACTTGCCCAAGTAAAATAAACAAAAAAACCATGTGAGTGAAAATTGAATTAATTAATTGTGGTTCTTTCTTGATCGATTTCGATTGTCTGCCTACAACGAAACGAAATTAATTTAAACACTCGATAATTCACGCAAATTAAATGGGGTGATTTTGGACTCGTCTGAGACCGGACGATCAGTTTGCTGAGATGACAGTGCATTCCTCCCGCAGTGATTAGAGTGAGCAGTTGCGAGCTTTAGATGATTCCTTCTCTAGGATAATAGGACATTCAGTAGGAGACAAGCATCCAGTCTTAGGAGCTCAATCAGTTTCTACATTGAGTATGTTAATTCTTGATCTAAAGTTCATTCAGACACTATCGATATTTTCTAGGGAAGTGCACGAGGAGCCGCATTTCCATCTCTCTGAGTTTGAGGAGTTCTTTGCAACCTGAGCATATCTAGATATCACTTCTGAGGAGCTAATGTTGAAGACTTTCCCATTTTCACTTCAGAGTAGAGCCAAGATTTGGCACAAACAGTTGGGAAGGAAATTTGCTACATGGGGAGGTTTACGATTAGAGTTTTTATAAAGATTCTATCCCCATCTTAGAATAGATAAAATGAGGTCATTTATCAGAGATTTCATTTTAGATCCCCAGGAGCCATTGCATGCTTCATGGCTGAGGCATTCCAGACCACGAAATCTTGAAGACTGACCTTGTTCAAATCTTCATTAGGGGGATGATCGCAGAGCAGATTGCATTGATCAATACCTCGTGTGGTCATTCACACCACAGTCTCTACATGGATTCACTTTGGACCATCTTTGGAGAGCTTTCAGACATCTCATCTTCATGAGATGATTTCGTTGAAACAACACACAAGGGAGATGCAGTACTAGTTAGGTGTGCTACACTTCATGTTAATCTAGAGATTACACACCATCCAGAGGACGTGGATTCTACTGCAGTTCGGACATTGGATGAGGTGACTGACAGCATGAGTTTCCAGACCCAGACACTGCTCGAGTTCCCGTTGGTCTTACAAATGGAGTTTTATCCAGTTCCGCACTTTTTAGTTTAGGAGTCTTGGATACCAGATCTGATGGTATTCCAAGAAATGGAGGACGAGCCCATGTTGTTTCACTCTTCATTCCAGCCATTTTAGTTTCCAAGTCTAGATCAATCAGTTTCTACTCTACAGAGGATCTTCTCTGCATCAAATGGATATCTTGATCCATCTCGACAGACAAAGCTCGATGAGCGACACCGTTTTGAGATGCTAGATATAGTTAGTCCCATCTTTGAGCCTTGTGTCCTCCTGTTTGAAGAGATTGATACATTTTCGGATGACCCAAGTGCCAAAATTATCGCAGTTCGAGGATCAGATTCAGAGGTTTCTACCGCATCCGCGTTTTGACCAGTATCATCTCATGTTTTCAGATTGTTCAGAGGTCGTTCACAGTTGATGAGTCTCTTTGGTGCGTAGAGTGAGTATTCGACAATAGTAAAGATTGCCAGTTCGACTCTGATTCCTATATGTTTATCGATGTGCTTGCATTATTCCTTGAGGGTTATCTGTAGGAGGATGCCCATTGTTTTTTATACACAATACACTTCCTGAGATGCATCTGATCTATTGGATCACGAGACCGAGTCTTCAACTTCTTTTGAGTTTAAGTTGTCTCTCCTCGATGACCCTCACGAGGATGATCCCATCTTTGAGATATTCGATGATTTATCTCATATTTCTCCATTATATGCATCGGATATCATTTTTCTTAGTGAGTCTCATGATCATGACTTTGCATACCTTTTTGTGACAGTGGTTGACTTGTAGGATTTCCTGACTGATCCATCTTTCTCCACATTCAATTTCTTGAGCTCCATTGTTTGACTTCATTCTGATCTTGAGCTGATGATTTCATTTGTGCTATCGGATCCTGATTTTATTTTCTCATCTATTTTCCCAGAAGCAGACACACGCTTGATTGATTATTTGGGTGTCATCGTTTACTCTGTTGATTTTGTTGTTATTCTCACATCGATACTACAATGGTAGTACGACATTCACATTACAGATGTCGTCCTGAACCTCAATATCACGTTGTCCTTGCCTTTACGCCCAGCTACGGGCGTAAACTCTTGCGCTTGTTGAGAGACATCTCAACACTGTCCACTTTGTATATACATGTTTTGTCTTGATTTGTTCCTTGTTTCTTAAGTTTTTATTTTACTCTCCAAGTCTCGTTTGGGATTATTTTTGCTATACTTATGATGTACTTTATCCTAAGTATAAGGGGGGGTAAACATCGAGTTGTTCATCTTCGTTCAGTTTCATTACTTTTGTTATTGCCTATACTTAAGGTTCTTTTACCCTAAGTATGGGGGGAGTGATGTTGTTCCTTTTGTCTTGTTTATTTCCATCTTAGTTTCTTTTGTTCTCTCATGTGTCCTTCAATTATTGATATTCTTTTCTATACTTAGGGATCTTTTACCCTAAGTATAGAGGGGACAAGTCGAGTTGTTGATTTTGTGTACATTTTCTTCCTCATTTTCCCTTTTGTATCGTCTTATGTACTTAGAATTATTTGATCGTAAGTATAGGGGGATCACCGACTTCTATTCATTTTATTGTTTCATTCTTTGAGTCATTGCAGTATAGGATTCTTTTCACTTCTCTATAGTTAGCACGAGTTATGTCTTCTTTTGTCGCTCTTTGATCACTATGAGGACATAGTTTGAGCTAAGTATAGGGGGTGTCGTATATATTGTATATATAATTTAGGCATAACTCGTACTTTGGTGTTAATTATATGGCTATTATTTATAAAATTTGAATACAAATGCTTAGAAAAATATTTGCAAAAATATTTGAAAATTGTTTTTGTAAAATGAATTGTAAACTCTTTTTGTAAAAATGTTTGTAAAACCCTTATAAAAATATTTTTGTACAATTTTTTTAAAATAGTTTCTAAAATTGTTTGTAAAACTAGTTTTGAAAAATCTTTTGTATTATGTTTGAAAATTTTGTAAAATAGTTTGAAAAATTTTTGTAAAATATTTTGTCGTGTGGGTAATAAATTATGGGTATAAAAACTACTTTGGAGCTTGTAAAATCCACATGTAAAAAACGTAATTATTTGTAGTTATGTGTAAATTAAAAATCCTTTTGTAAATTAAAATCTATATACAAAATTCTTGTATAAAATCCTTTAGTAAAATTTGTAAATAAAACCTTTTGTATATAACTGTATAAAATTTTTGTAAAAATGTATAATTTTTATTAAAAATGCCATAAAATCCATAAAAATTGCAAAAATTCTTTGAAAAAACTTTTCAAAAAGATTGTCTTTTACTTTCTTTTCTTTCATTAAAAAGTTGTGTGTTTTGTAAATATTTTTTGCATGTGCATTTGTATTTTTCAGAATGAAAATAATGTTTAAACTAGTCTGGAATAAAATTGAAGAATGGATCTTGGTTAAGACCTTAATCCACTTAATTTTAGAGGAACATTATAGAAACATGAGTTGAGACTTTTCAAGTCTTAGCGACTTAATTCTTTGAGTCCACAAGACTATGTTTACATATCATCTTGATTGGTCCAAGTAGAATATTTCACAACACGTGCATGATTCTTCTAGATAGTGGCTTAAATTTGGCAAGCACTCTACCTGTACATCTTCATGGATGAGCTGGTGAGGGGGCATAATTCTTTGGCTTGGTGTAGCACACAGGTGTATAACAACTAGTGGAAACATCCGTCCTCCTCTAGGGAGGGTAGTACATCTCAACCTAGTCTAGTGGTGATGATGTCTAACGACATGATGTTGCGTATTGCAATAAAGCTTCAAAAGACAGATAGTCTAGTGGCTCAAGAAGAAAAACACCTTATGTACATGTTGCAAATGTTGTATATATTCTAAAAAAAATACAAAAACTCTAAAAAAAGGGGATAGGACAGATTAAAAATAAAATGCATTCCAGAGTGTATATAGTTGAATAAGCAAAGCTTATGTGATTCATTGTCTCATTACATGGAAGCTTGCAGCGGGAGACTTGGATAGACTAGTCAAGCTCCAAGGGATACATGGCTACACTGACCACGATCCATTCTCTTCTTTACCCCTCTTCTTGAGCTGGTTGTATTTGAACTTAGAAGGGAATATCCCGCTCCTCGAGGAAAGAGTTGCTAGACCATGGGACTAGAGTTACCTTTGTTGAGGGAGGTTGTTTCTTTTCCACTTTTGAGGTGGGAAGCTATATTCCACATGCACACTACATGTATAGATCATAGTCATACGGGTTTGTGTATGTAGACTTGTTCTGACCGGACTGTTGGAGCGACCTGACCACAGAATAGTGGAACTTGAAGGTTGTTGAGTCTTAAACCCATTTAACTATAATGTTCTACCAAACTAATAATCCAAAGGTCTGACCGAGCTCCATACTCCAATTTTATAAGATAAGTTTAATAATCAAAATTGTTCTAAATCCTTTCCTTTTTCTTTTCTTTATTTTTATTTTCACTTATTCTTCAAATATGTGTTTACTAAGGGACTAGAAAAGTTAAAGTATAGGGAATGATGAATCCATAATCCATCGCCTTTATTCTTTTATTTTAGCCTAAATTTCTTAGATAAACATCTATAAATAGGCATTAAAATCAATCAATTATCATTCTTCATGTATTTGTAAATTATTCATATTTAACACTTATTTTTACTAAAATAAAGAAAATAAAGAATAAACGAAATAAAAAAGGGTGTATTTATGCAATAAAATACATATTGACCCGAACCCTGAGAGAAGGTCAAGTATTGACCAGATCGAGAAGGAATAAAGTAGGGGGAGGTAGGGTCTTTATTTATTAATATTCATAAAATCCAGAAAATCTTGTAAATATTATTTAATATTATTCTGTATAAATGGATATCACTGTTCATTTTGTATAAACCTTGTATTATTTTATTCATTAATAAAAATATCTCAAAATAATTTATTTCCTTAATAAAACTTATAAATAAAAATATATTCTAAATAATAAAAAATAATTACAAAATTATAGAATTAAAATAACAACACTCCTAAAAAGTAGTAAAGTGGCTATTGAAAGATCAATACTGGCTCCATAACTCAAATTCTTTCAAAATTACCATTATTGTGCTCTAAATTTAATTATCTTTAAAATGCGAGTGGTTTCATTATTTTTAGAGTTACGGTTTAAAAGACGAATTTTTTTTGAGTGGTTTTGTACAATTGTATAGTACATGTATATATTTTTTTCTTGTGTATTTATTGCGTATATTGTGTTTTAAAAACTTGCATATACTAATTATATGAAATAAAAATCATAAATTACAAAATAAACTAAAAATAAAATCAAGTGTTCATTGTATAATAGCACCAATTATGTATATATTATACAAAGTTCTATTTACTTAAGACCTATAATTAACTCATAAAAATCCAATAAAAATAAATCTTTGTATACTAAATTATGTTGTTCATAAATAAAATATAAAATTTAATGTATTTTTGTAAAACTAATAAAATAAAAATATGTATATATTGTATATAGGTATAATATACCAATAAATATTGGGTTTCTATTTAAATAGCCCACCATATTGATTTATTTAATCTACTAAAAATCATCTAAAAATATATTATTAATGTATAAACATTTTCTCTTTTAATACTTTTTTTATTTTAAAATCATTTGCTAATTTATTTCTATTTATCTATATTTATTTTCCTTATTTTGTTGTTTAGCCTATTTTGTCAGTGTCATCCGCCTCTTTTGATTGGTCCACCACGGTTTTGTTGACTGAGGTCAATGGTTCCCCCTCACTTTTCCTCCTTGGACCAGGTCTGACCCGCATTTCTCCCAATTTTCCTGATCTAATCTGATCTGATCGACTTTTCCTTTGACCCCCGATTGCAACGCGTGGATCCCTAATTCACGCCCAACGCTAATCTCCCAGATCCGCACCTCGGTTCGTACGCTAATGGTTAATCCTTCCCAAACCTTCTCCTCATATTTAAGCTCCTTGGAGCCCATTTTAATTGCACGCTATGGCCTCTCCTCCTTCGTCAATGGACTCGGTCGTCTCCCCTCGTGAGTGACAGCGCATGAGGGACGTTGAATGCGAGGTTTTGGAGTTGAGTTAGACCTAGGTCTTGTGGCTTCAATGCCATGCTCAGATGTGAGGAGCTCAGCCTGTGGCACCATCGAGCCATTGAGGCCATGACCCCCGGTGGTTTCTGACCTCCAGCCCATACAACATCCTTCACCAGGTAGCTAAGATTCTTAGGTTTTCTTATTGTTTTATTAGCTTTTTAGGTTCGTAGCAGACCACCATCTTCAGCTCTGTTCACCTCGATCAGAGCTCCATTTCCCTGTTTCGAGCCCCCCTCCACCTTCTCCACATATTCATTTGCCTCGAGTCCACCATAGTCGAGACACCGAGCCTCCTTCTCCTCCGCTTCACCGGAGACACACATAGCGACGCACCTTCATCCATTACCTCTATTTAACGGGTAGATGTACTTTTCCCTAGACCCAGCATGTTTCTTGTGTAGGAAATGGAGCAAACGACCTCATTTGGATGTCCAATTGAAGAGAGGAATACATCCCAGGTTGCTCCAGGTCGTCATGCCTCTTCAGGACCTTTCTCTTGGTCTTGGACCCTTCTGAGAGCCTCCACCACTACTAACCACCAACAACGACCTTTCGCCCATCTGTACAAATCTCTAGAACATTTGGATCGCACATATTGTCGTTCGAATCTCGCCGGAGGCTAGTTCCTTGACTGTTCTTCCAAATGTTCCTCTAGCCACTGGATTAGGAGATGCGGCCCAGTTCTGATTAGGATCATCCATTCACACCCAAATATAAGCGCTTTGGTTGAATCTAGGGTAGATCTGGACCGTGTCTCAGTAATGTTATTCCTCACCATCCGATCAGAACCAGGTGTCAAATCTGAGCCTTATGTCGATGCCACGTGCGTCGTACGAGACCTTAGGTAGCTTGCACTTTTCCCATGCATTTCTCTTTATTTCATTTTAGTATTAATTTTGTGAATAATAGTATTGGACACTTTGTTGTTTAGTCCTTCTAACTTGCCATATTTGCTTGTTAGTCCCTATCAGTTGAACTCACGTGTCTGTACACGTGCAATTTTTGGGATATTTGCACTTGTGAAGCTAAGCTTTCATCTCTTATTGAAATTGGGAATAGTTCAACGAAATTGCATTTATGCCCTTGTGCACCTGAAATTAAGTGAATTGCATGTTTTTTGTTGGAACTTTTGCATCTTGAGCCCAATATTGTCTTGTGTATTTTTGTCTGGCCCCAGAACTTAAAATAATTTCTTTTTGGTCCTACAATTCTAGATTATTTTTGTGCTCTTCTATTTGCTGAAATAAATATCAACTTAAGTCCGAAAATTCCCTAAAAAATCAAGGTACCTACTGTTAGTGTCTTTTGTTTGTGGTAATTTTTTCTTATTTCTTTAAAAATTCAAAAATCAACTAAAAATTCCTTGTTTGCTTAGAAATCCATAAAAAATTGAAAATACCTTTAAAAATACTATAAAAATAGATTAGCTTTATTTTTATTTGTTTGATTTTCTTCTCATTTTCATTTTTATATCTTTTATAAAACTTTAAAATTTTGCAAAAAAAACTAAAAACACCAAATAAATCATATAAATCTTTTAAAAACCAAAAAATTATGTTTTTAGTCTTGATTTGCATAAATTCACTTATACTTTTGATAAAATTAACAACTAGGAGTTTTGAACCTATTTTCTATTTTAAATATGAAAAAATATTGCTAGTTGTTGACTCTTTGTGTTTTTCTTAGTTTTTTATTTTTATAAAATTCATTAAAACTCCAAAAATTATACAAAAATCAATAAAAACATTATAAGATTTATAAAACATCCAAAAATTTTTGTTTTATTTTTCTAAATATTTTTACCATATCTGAAAAATACAAAAAGTTGGTTTGCTAACGTTGTCTCTTTATTTTCCTTATTTGTGCTTTGTTTGAAAATTTAAAAATATAAAAAAAATGATAAATAAAAATTCATTAAAAACATAACCCATAAATAAATTAAAAAGATAAAAAATCACAAAAATCCAAGAGTTGTTTGTGTTGATTCTCCGTGTTTTCAGTCTTTGATTTTTCATTTATTGAATCACCCTCATTTAATAACAGTTGCCTCGTTGTGTTCGACCCTGAGAGTTATACCAAGTTAATAAATAATAGCTTAGACCACTTTCTTTTACTTGCTTGATTCGTTTTGTGGTTGAATAATTTTCTCTATTTCTAGCTGGATTTCTGGAGTGGCAACGACACTATTAATTTCTTAATTTCATTACTTAACCCTAGTCAACCGGTCGGATTATCAATCTCCTACACCTGTTGTCACTAGAAGGAGGGTCGGCTGGAGGGTAATGGTTGGCGGTTGATGGATATCGGAGACGGCAACGGGGGCGAGGGTCTTATAGCGGAGGTCGGGGAGTTGGAATGAAGAGGCATGCTCACTTAAGGCCATGAACGAGAAGCTGAGGGGTGGTGGTTAGAAGAGAAGGGGATGCAAGCAGTCGACAAGAGAAGGATGTGAAGGGATTGCTTGCGTTGTAGGCGAGGGGTGGAAGGGGATTGGGAACAGAGCACGTGTCGCGCACGCGCCTAGTGAGGAAGGAGGAGGCATGTACAAGTCACACGTGTATAGAGAGAGAGAGAGGGTTGGGGGAAAGTCACGTAAGAGGGTGAGCTAGAGATAGAAGGGAGTGGAGACAGAGGAAGAAGGAGAGAGAGAGAGAGAAGAGTGATGGAGAAAGAAAAAAATGAAATAAATTAAAAAATTAAAACATAAAAAATAAAATTAAAGTAAAAGTAAAATTAAGAATAAAGATAAAATAAATAAAATTAAATTAATAAAAGAAAAAATCTAAAAGAAATAGCAAATGAAGTTAAATCAAGAAGTGGTCAACACAAAAGTTCACCTCAACGAGATCTACAACTTAAATGAAGGATCCAAAATCAAAAGAGGTCAATTGCACAAAACATATTTTTGGTTGTACTCTATAGACAATAATATACTGCATTTTTGTATTTTTTGTTTTCATTTGATTTTAATTAGTGGATTAATATATATATATACAATATATACATAATTAATCTAATTTTTATGGATTTTAATAGGTTAGAAGAAGGATAAAATAAAATTGACAAAAATAAAGTATACACGAAGTATAAAAAGTCAGATTTTTAGGTTTTCTCTTGATTTGGTCTTTTTATAGATTTTAAGTCATTATGCCAATGTAGTTAATTAATCAAAGAATAAATTAGAGAAAGAATTAGGTTAAAATAAAGATTATTTAGACATTTAAATAATAAGCTCAATTCTGATAAAAATCGGAGTTATTTAATTACATATTTTATTCCTAATTTTAACACAGTTAGTGAATGTTAATTAATTGATTTTAAGGGGTTTAATTAGTGATTCATTAAGGCGATTATGCTAAAACAACCATATAGAGTAGATGGTTCGGATTCATTGCATGCATATTCATTTTTATGGAAGAAACCAATATGCAACTTGTTAGGGAACGACTTAGACATGCATGGGACATATAGGCACGCAATGATATTTCCCATGAGTACTCAAGTATATGAAGTGTAACGGGTTAAAAGACCATTAGAATTCCCATGCAAAGACCCTGATGCATACTGTGCATTAGGCTCATACAAAATTGTGTTTATCTATTTCAAGTCCAGGATGAGGCTCATCAGGCCGATGGGATCGTGCAACTGTTTCATCAAGATGCTTGGTGTGGTAGGATTTATTGCACGAACATGAAGGATATATGTATTCCCATTGGAATAGAGAGTCGTATTGTAAAATTATTTAGTTTTTCTTTTATAACATACCCTTATTGATGTTGTTATAAAGGAACTCTCGGTTGAATTGAATTTTATGGATCTCTTGAGAATTTTTTTTGTACGCTCATTGGTTATCATGCATGAATCTGTAACGGTGCAGTCGTGCGTATGCTTTTGCTGATCCGTGCATTCCGATCCGTTATAGTATAATTGTATATTCTTAACCCTATCATATCATGTGCATATTTGACACAATTTATTTTAACTCTTTTAAATTGTGTTTTTCACTTTGTAATATAACTAAAATTCAACGTTAGAATACTAGAAACACAAAAAACATAAGAAATCTTGACCTTATCATTTGATGTGCATCTCTCTCTAGAACAAGGGGTTGAAGCTGTAGGTTGCGAATCTCCAGCTTGGGTACTCCCTTCCTCTATTTACAAAGGAGGGTGGAGAAGTAGTTGGGACGAGTTGAAGATACGGCCAGTTTATTGGATTAATAACCTCAAACCAAAGGTAGTTAGAAGTTTTAAGGAGGAAGAATGATGGACTAGAAGTTTGGTCAGTCGGCAAGTTGTGCACTACATGTGAAGGTTGAAGCGGGGAAGAAGGAAAAAAAGGGCAGCCTTAGAAAAAATCAAAGGACATGAAGTCACATTAAATTGATTAATTCATAGTAAAATGTATGATTTAAAAATAATAATAAACAATTATTTAGAATTTAACAATCTTAATTAAATATATCGTTTTCATACAAATAATATTATGTAAATGGATAAAATAATTGAATGTTATAGTTAAGAAGAATTTTATCATGTAATAAATATACAATTAATTTTTAATCATTTTTTATTACTAATGTGAATGGTTAATATTCTATTAACTTAAAACAAATTTTTAAGGAATTAAATATTTTTTCTCTTCATTGTTTTATTTTAATGTATTAGTAAATATAATTACTTACGTCATGAGTATAATTTACATATATTTATGAACTTTTCTTCTTTAAATGTTTTCATTGATTTTTATTTAAGTTTTTTATTTTATTTACAAATACAATATCATGAAAATATTTAGTAATTGAAACCACAAATGAAGAAACTTTAAATAAGTTTATGCAATTAATATAAGCTTGAAAACGTAACTCTAGATGTATCAATTAAATCCTAAAATCCAAGTTTTGCCTATTAGCTATAGTTTCAGTGAACCACCTTCATTTGATAGTGAACTGTATATCATGAACCTTAAATGTGAGTATGACAAATTTAGAGGTCATATGGATGAGATATTCAGCTTGGAAAATAAGATTAGTGCCAATTAGGTTTTGAGATTTAAAGGTATTATGTATTGTAAAATTGACCCATACTTTTTGTATTCTTATATGGATTTTTATGTACATCTTACAAAGAAAGTAATAAGGTTGTGATATGAACTATATAGAAATCTTTTAAAATTTATATGCATTCGATTAATCAGGCTTGAAAGCTAGAATTCACATCTTTAGCCTTGTAATTTTGTAGAATTTTTAATAAATAATATTAACCATATATTTTTATTTTAAAGGTGAATTTAGTAAATTTAAAAGTTTCTATCTGATTATTTTTAGTAGAATTTCAAAAGTAATATTAATTACTATGTACACATTGATGAAGAAATTTTAGAAAATTTGCATGGATATTCTAAATAAAAAAAGTCAATATGGTATAATGTATAAATGGTATCCTGACTATAATTTTATGTACCAAATTATTTTTTATGATTTTATGTATTTTATCTTATCTTTCCCTACTTGTTAATTTATAGACCATGGCAGAACTGATCTAATCTCTAGTTTTAGGAGTGGCCCGTGCATATTTATAGCCTTCTATGTCTCATCTCTTCTTTTTCTTTTCATTCTTCTTTTTATAAGCTTTTAGAGTTCATCTTTAATTGGCATCTACATATGTCAATGGAGCCATTATAAATGTTACATCCATAAGGACTATGACCCCCCCCCCCCCCCCCCCCGATTTCCTTCCTAACTTTCAACTATGGCTTGGCTTCTCGCTCCACCCTTGTTAGTTGGATCCACTTCATATTAATTACCACTAAACATCGTAAAAACTAATGGTCACCTTCATGGTTCGTTCCATGCAACTATAGGTTCCAAACAAGAAGACCCTCTCTCTCTAATTGTCTGCAATAAATCCATGTTTATGGTCTCTAATATCTTGTCACTTACAACCTCTTAGGCCTTTTTATATTTGATATTTCAAAAATGAGCATATCATCATCATCATCTGTAAAAATCAATATGCTGATAATTTACTTGGGGATCTCAATGTTATGACAACTTTTAATGTGTTTTCTTCTCTCTTGGGATTGAAAATTAACTTGAGAAAAATAGAATATCTGAACATCAGTAAATTGCCTTACTCTGCTCCTAACCTTACCTCTTTTGTACTTTTCCAAGTTTCCTTCGCCGCGTACTATTTAAGGTTCCAATCTATCGATAGCAATAGTTAGAATAACTAAATATATAAAACTCAACAAAGAACCTTTTGTCTAAAAAAGTTAATCTATGGCTCCTTTCCAAGAGAGTCCTTTTCAATTCGTCCATAACTTCTATACTTGTCTTATCCACAAATCAGATGCCATATGCTTCAACTTCCATTAGAATGGGACCTTGATAAAAAAAACTAGTTCCATCTCTCTAATTAGCTTTCTTTACCAACCCTAAGTTTAATGGTGCATGGGGAATTCTTGACCTTTAATTATTCAATCTTGCTTTACTTGCTAACACTACAGGAAAACTGTGTTTTCCTAACGGCAAAATTTGTCGCATTTACAGGCTAATTCGTCAGGAAAACGTCATTGTGACGGGTAAGATGTCGGGTATAGTTCGTCGGGAATACCTCCGTAGGGAATACAATTCTAGACAATTTTATCGTCGGGAATAATATGAAATCTGTCACAATAAAGATCGTCATGTTCCTTTTTATTTGAATCTATTTACGACGAATAACCCGTAGGGAATGATTTTTTGTCCGTTTTTTCTGTTGCAATTTGATTTCATAGAGGACGTGCTAACCGTAGGGAATGAGTTCTTTGATCATTAATGTAAATTCTAACTTAATTTTAATAGCAATGATTTTTCCATTCAATCCCCACGTATGCAATCATTTTTCTTTGTCATATAATATCTAACATAACAATTGGAAAATACACACAATCCTTATTCATTCTCCATTCAATCCTAATAAGTGGGCATTTCTCATTGTAAATAATTTCTCTCCAGCGATTTTAACACCATGTTTTATCAAGAAAAAAATATAAAAAAACATGAGATGTACTATGACATGTACCAACACAATGAGAAATATGTTGCAATTAAATAATGATATATAAAACATCACTTTACATACTCATCAAAATGAACTCCAAACCACTCAAATCGTGCAATAGAAAATGTTCCATTCACTTCAATGCATCTAAAATGTAAGTCGTTAAACAAGATAACAAAATGGGAACAACATCTTCAAAAGAGAATAATATATATAAGTAGATGAAAGGTAAGTGTAAAGGTCCACACTGCTATCACCATCTTCACTTTAGTTACGTCTGCTATTAGCATCAAAAGTTGGATGACTACCCTGTCAACAAAAAAAGGTCACAAAGTTATGCATTTTATAGAGAGAATCAACTAAAAAATTAGTAATCGAAGAAACATATCTTCAGCACCATCTAAAAGTAACTATGTACAATGCTAGTTTTAAATTAAACAAACATACTGGGAAGAGATTTTGCATAATATGAGTGGCTGGTGGAGATGGGATTTGATTTTCTTGTCCAGAAATTTCACCTCTATTGATTGGTGTTCCTGCGACACTTCCACCCTACATATAAAAAATACTCAATAATTTTTTATAGGTGTCCCAACATTACATATTATAAGACACTTACTTGTGCCATGTGGTGCATATAGTTATGGAAATAAGGAGGAAATGGATACGAGCTTGGTGGTTGAGGAAAATGATTCAGAAAGGTTTGATTTGGAGTATGCTGCAAAAAGATAATCAACAATATACATAATTTCATAATTGATAATATATATAAAATATCCAATGAGCTTGCAGATATATAATACCTGTGACATTGTGCTAATAAATGCATGGATAATATTCTTAAGCTCTGCAATCTCTGTTTTCATTTCTACTCTCATTGCATCCACTTTATCCTACATATTTTACAATTAAGAACATAGACATTGAATGACTAATAAAATCTCTAAACAACTTACCTCAGCATTCTTTGTTGTAGTCTCTGCAATTCTTAATCTCATTGCATCTATGGGGTTGCGTGGACGTCGATTATTAGCACCATTGCCAACATGTCTTACTCGATCAGGATTTTGTGGATGAGCAAATGTATTATATGCTTCATCTATTAAATGATCCATGTCTTGCATATCATCTTCATCTCGATGAGTATCGATATAATCATGCATCTCCTTCTGTAATATTGCATAGACATTAAAATATTTTATGATGTAGGAGCTAAAAATTAATTTACATACCACAACAGTATTTTCTGTGCCATAAAATTCATTAATCATCTCCATTTTTGACGGAGGTTGTCCATTCTTCTTTGTCTAATCACAACAAAATCATCTCAAGAGAATGAATTGTAAATAGAAACTAGAAAAATAATTCAAAGATTTTTTCCTCGAATTTACCATCTCATTCAAGACTCGAGCATAAGACTTTTTTCCAGTAGTGTGATTCAAAACTTTTGCATTCCTGTTTTGCTTGTTGATTTCCATGATTTCCTATAAAAATGATAGAAAAGATCTTATGACTACCATACCAAAACATATATATTATATCCAAATTCTCATGAAATACAAAATATGGATTCCAATACCTGATTCCGTGGCACTTCCCATTGTTTGATGCATTCCTCAAATTGAGATTTTTCAATACGTACATCATCATCAATGATTTTCCACAGCATATCAAGATCATGCTTATTCTGCATCCACATCTTTCGTAATGTCCATTTCCAATCTCGAATACGATCATGTATTTTATTAAAGACATAAGACCAAGCATTTGGATTCTCTTTTAAATTGAAACTTGCCTGCAAGATTAAAAAAAGTAGTAAATCATTACAGTGAAGAAGATATATTGACAAAAAATAAATGATCAATAAAAGAGAATGATAATATTTTAGAGAAAAAATATTATCTTACATTCAATTCCTCCCATGTTCTTGTATAGGAACTTTCATTTTGCTTTGCCCAATCTAAATGCACCTCCCATATATCTCCTCGACGAGCAAGAATTCCTATCATTCCAGCAAGTTTGTTTAGAGAATCTTTTGGTCCAATTGGTTGTCCTTTCTCATTCCATTCCAAACTCAAAGGACCACCTGTTGATAAAAGTCTTGTAAATGAAGCTGGTCCTCGACCTCTCTTTTTTGCAATAGATGGTTCTTCAATAGGAGGATCGCACAAGTCTTCGTTAATTGGAATATCATTATTAATTGCAACTCTCTTGCCCTTGTCAGCCAATCTTGATGACTTCCTAGCCATCCTAAAAATAAAAAATGATACTATATAATCATACTAAAAAATCAATAATAAACTTTCTATGAATCAAGTAAAATGTGAATAAACTTACCTCCTAGTCTGTTGGTTCCATATAAGCAATAGCGTCTCCTATTATATTATCTCTAACCCAATGTACTTCATTATTTGTTGAAGTTGATCCATCAATATTATTTCCAATATATAAGTTCTCTGCATATGGCATGTCATATAGATCTCGTGGAGGAACCTTTATAACTACATGCCAGTTACCATTTCTTTCTTTTGGATCATTTACATAAAAACATTGTTGTGCTTGAGAAGCAAATATAAAAGGTTGATCAACATGACGCACTCGAGAAAAGTTAATAAGGGTAAATCCTAGTTTATCCCTTTTAGTTCCAAGTTCATGTCTTTCATCAAACCAGATACATTGGAATAAGACAATCTTTAATCTTGGTCCATATCGTAACTCAATGATGAATCTACGTTTCATCATCTTTATTCTATCATTTTGGCCTTAAAAACCCTAGTAAATGCGTGTAAATAGCATTAATTCATGCATTTTAGCATTCATGCATAGGTGTGTAAATACTGTATAAAATGCGGTTTTTAGTGCCAAAATTATAGAATAAAGAAAAGAAAAGAAAAAGAATAAAATATTGTAAATATTTTATGACCCAAAACCCCGAGACCTAGACATCTTGATGAATAGGTCGACAAGGAATAAAGTAGGGGGAGATAAGGGCCAGAATACAGAGAAAATACCTATACACTCTATTCATTCTTTATTCATTTTGGGACCTATTTTTGGTTCCACTTTTTATACATCAAATAAAGAAACTTTGAACATGAAAGTTATAAATAATTTTATAAAGAAAAATACAAAATTGATTTCACAGAAAAATAATGTACAAATGAAAAGTTATGGTCTGAATAAAAATCCAGAATCCCAACTTCCCAGACCCGTATCTCACAAACGACAACTCCAAATGCATCAAACTCACCTTTAATTGTATATAGAAGAAAATAAGCTATTTAATGGCGGTGGTTTCGCATTTGGCGGAGCTACGGTTTGAAAGTTGAGTTTTGGACCCTCATTGTATACTTGTACATATTAAAATATTCAATTTATTAATTATTAATTATTTTTATAATTTTATATTTTTTTAATGTTGTAAATATTACTTATAATACTTATGAACATTAAAAATAAAATAAAAACATCAATAAAACTCAAATAAAAATACTTGTATACTCAAAACATAGGTATTATACATATACTTACACCTATATAAAATACACTTCTATTTTATTAAATATACAAAATATATTAATAAAATAAAATAAAAATATAATTACGTGTATAAAAGTATGTTATAATTTTATAAAATAAGAAATAAAAATAATAAAATTAAATACACAAATTAAAAATAAAAGACTACAATATATAGATATAGATACCTATAGGGGTATAAATACAAACTTGTAAAAATACATCTCATAAAAATAATTAAAAATCATAATAAAATAATTTATAAAATAATAAACATTTTTTATTTTGTAACCATAATTTAATAAAGTGATTTGCTATTTTTAATTGAATTTACAAATGTTTTTCCAGGGATTTTTGTGGTTGGTCCACGTGGACCAACCATGTGGAAGTTGACCCGCTGGTCAACTCCCTGGGCTGCACCTGCAGCCTACCAGCTGCGTTTTTTGTCATTTTCTCCTATTTTTCTAGGCCACGTCATCCACATTTTGACCTAGAGTCCTTCTTCACTTTTTCTCCCCATACAACCATGATACACGCCCAGTACTTGCTTTGGTCTTTAGATCGAAGATTTGCTCTATAAACCTCGATCTTCATGCCTCCTCGCCCACTCTCTGCCCAATGTTCTGAAGCTTGTCAGACTGCGTTTTTTTGGCGTTTTCTCCGAATTTTGGAGAGCGCGTCTTTCACCATTTGGCATTGCTTCCTTCTTGACTTTTGTTCACCATATATTGAGGATACACGCCCATGGTTGTTTTTGGGGAGTGCATCACTGGTGTGCTCCAGAAGCACCGTTCTTTGTGCCCCTTCGACCACTCTTTCAAAAAGACCTCCAATCCTCCATTTCGATTTTGAACCCTTTTTGCCCCTTCTTCCTCCCTTCTTTCATGTGCTGAGGTTAGAGGGAGGTGACAGCAACCTCACCTCGCCGTTAGGAGGAGCGGAGGAGCGGCGCGGAGGCGTCTCCATCCATCTCCGGCCAAGCTTGGCCGTGAGGTCCCCATCTCAGGCAACCCGCCTTCGAGGTCGTTTTCTTTTCATTTTATCGCTGATTAGTTAGCTCTTAGTTTCAGTTTTTAGTTTTCACATTTAGATTGTTGATTCAATCATTCACTCGCCTAGATTTCTCACAAGCAAACACCTCGCCGGAGCTCCATGAGCTCCGGCCATTTTTGCCATTCCGCCACCTTCTCCACTCCACACGTTGCCCCTTGGGACCCTCTACTGTGATTCTCGTTCTTCATTTTCAGGTCCATAGGCCAAAGGACTCCATCAAGGGGGTCGTTTTTGACGCAGGCCAAACCTTTTGGAGTTTCCCCCCCGTTCTTCATCACCGTGGTGACGCCCCGACGGAGCAACCGTCATTTTGAGGCCGCCAGTCGATAGGGGAGCCTCTCAGGAGCTTCTCGGCCAGCTTGGGACTTTCCAGGTTGTAGGAGGAGATCACGCCGTCAAGCCAAAACTCGCCGAGAGGCTATTCTTCGCGAGTTCATTCACATTCCTTCGCAGCCGTTCGATCGTCGGGCGAGGGTATTTTGCCCCCATTTTCCCCCGCCATTTTGTGTAATATTTATTTAGGACTCAAAGCATTCATCTGAAGTTGTGTACTTTTGTATAATTCGCATATTGGTCCTTGAACTTTGCTCTATTTTCATTCATACCCTTGTTAGGCCTTGTATTTTTGTATGCTTTCCCTATTTATTTCATGCATCTATAAAACTCCAAAAATTCTCAAAAAATAGAGTTAAGCTCCTGTTGCATTGTAGATTCACGCCATATTTTTATTTTTCATTTTCATTGCATTTTATTATTTATAAAAATTCAAAAACACTCATTTTCAGCACTGTTTGCGTTATAAAATCACAAAAAAATATAAAAACACATCAGAAAATTCCCAAAAAAATATATTTTGCTTATCTTATTGTGTTCTAACTCCAGTCCAAAAATCATTAAAAAATACAAAACAAAACTCCTAAAAATTAGAAAAGCCCAAAAACCTTCCTAAAAATCTAAAAAATCCTAGAAAAATCCTAAAAATATAAACTCAGTTTCTGTAGTTTCTCTATTTTATTCTCTTTTATGGAAAATTAATTTGAGGAATTTTTGACACTGTTTACTATTTTTCATCCTCAATTTAATTTCGGCCAGCAACTTTTATTCACTGTTTTCTTTATTTAGCCAATTAAAAATACCAAAAACATTCTAAAAATTACCCAAAAATCACAAAAACAGTAAAAAAGTATAAAAACACCAAAAAGACTTTATTTCCTCATTTTTGAGTATTTTTATCTATTTTTATAAATACTTTAGTTTCCCTTTTATTACATTGTCTCTATTTTCCAATATTGAAAAAGAAAAGTAAAAAAAAATATAAAATATAAAAAGAAAATACAAAATCAGTAAATTAAAAATCAAAATACAAAAATATAAAATTAAAAATTAAATTAAAAAAATATAAAATTCAAAAAGCCCACCAAAATAGCATAATAGGCACTTGATCACAACACACACATTTTTGAGCACTTGTGCCCCGATCTACCTGTCTGCTCCCTGTGTTCGACCTCTACACATACTTGCACTATACACATCTTGTTGTAGAGTTATAATAAATTTTAACTCCGCACATTTACTTTCTTTGTTTGATTTATCTGTTGTGGGTTAATTGTTGTTTTAATCCGGATTTTCGAGCGGTCACCGCATCGACTGTTGATCCACCTTGTGGATCAATACGACCGCTTGACTTTTTGGGTTAAACAAATGGCGCCGTTGCCGGGGAGCAACAGCGCGTAGTTCGGGTCTTGTTTGTGTTTGTGATTATTTGTCTTCACTTCGCGGCTTTCATTTTTGCTATTTTATTGTTCTTTATCTTTGATATACCTGTTGAGCTGTCTAACCCCCTCTCTTGTTGACTTCGTGCGAGGAACCGCGGATCGAGGGAGGCGCTCCACTCGAGGCGCCGAAGCACCCACGTGAAGCCGGCTTAGCCACCTAGCACCAAGGAGACGAGAAGAGAATTTTTGAAGACCGCGCTCTACTTTAGTTGCATTTTAATTTCATTGCATTTATTTTTGTAATTTAAGTGAGTGAGAGACTATAATTGTAATAATACAGGTACCCCCGGACTGGACTCTCTGGAGCCTAATTTCCAAGTGATTGTTCACTTGGGGGCTCTCGCGGTTTTTGTCGGCTTTTCTCGCATTCTTTTTATTTTGTTTTGTTTTTCGATTTTATTTATTTTTGTGTGATTGAGCCCATAGTTTTAGGATTGCTTGCGATAGACTAAGGCCAAACACCTAATACCTTGCATGCTCCTATAGTATCGTTTGGACTTAGTCAAATTTAAACAGTCTATTCATTTATCTCTTAACCCGTGTGCCGTGAGCGAGCCCCATCAAGCGCTACTCCTGAACTCGAGTGTGTCGAGAAGAGGAGGAGTAAGCCAAGACCGGACTCTTAGGTTAAAGATAAGTGGCCGACTTGTGGTGCTTCACGCTAATAGCAATTTTTGAACTTAGGGCGATTCATCGGCTTTGCATTTGCATATAGCTAGGTTTCAATTCTGCTGAGCATCCTTGCATGTAGAGTGCTGGAGGCAAGGTGAGCATTTACGCTTTAGCATCCATCATTATTTGCCGCTTGCATTGCTTTTCCGACTCTACCTCTGATTTTGCCAACCTAGGATCTTAAAGGAATTGAATCCCCGATAGGCTCGTGCATTTTTTTTAAAAAATCCAAAAAAAGTGATAACCAAATAAAATTGGGACTGCTAACATCACTTGACCCTAAAATTCACCAAAAAGAAAAATTTTGTATTGGGGCGAGTAATCCCCTCATTGTCTTCGCTTCTACTTGTTCGCGCACACACTAAGGATTAGTGCCCAAATCCCATATTCAGCCCCCTAAGTGTTTGCGCAATTTTGGACTTCTCACCTAACTCTAAAACAGACAAGATAAAAAGACCGACTTTTCGGTCTCTACCGAGTTGAGTAGGTGAATTGAGGGTTTGTCTTGTCTCATTTTTGCTTGTGATTGTTTTGTGTGTGTCCTAGATCATCCCTGCGCACTTGCGCCTTCTTCTTCATTCTCTTGACTTGACCATCGTGCTCTCCCGATCAGTTTCTTTTGTTTCGAGATGGCCGACTGGAGCGTATTCTATCCGGACTTCGCGGATCCCTCCTTCACTCCAGCCAGTCCACCTCCTTTTTTCCAGGAGGACTTTGCTCCTGACTTTTGTACATATCCGCCTCAGCCACAGTATCAGGACTCGGATTTCTACCCACACCCACCTCTATCTCCACCTGTGTACTATCCGCCTCCACCTTCACATCCACCCGAGACTGAGCTAATGGAGTCACCTTTCATGGAGTCCACCCTTGAGCACTTGACCCAAATGATGGATCATATGAGACAGAGGATTGACAACCTCACTAGTACCAATAAGAGCGACCATGATATTCCACCATTTGATGATATGGGTTCATTCGAGGATTTCCATGAGAGCTTGCAATCACCAAAATTACAAAAAAATGAGAAAAATTTAAAAACACAAAAAGAGATTGGGAGACCTTTGATTGAGTCATGTGAGGAGAGTGCCCACCTGCCAGACCATTTGACCACACATTCATTCACACCCCGTCCCACCTTTGACCCCGAGGATGCCGCTGTACAGACTGCTCTTGGCATGCCTCGTGTATATGCTGATTCCGACTTCCTCCCTTGTATGGAGGAGGTCCAAAAATTCAAAAAAATACTGATTGAACCCGAAGTGGTGGCCACCATTCATGAGATCATCCGTGCCCCACTTCAGCAGGCCATGACCAATTTATCTGCTCCTCTTCCCAAGAAGAGAAAGCGAAGGAGCAGATCTGAGCGTCATATCTTGACCATGGCCACTGCCCATGCCATCACACACCGTCCCATTCCTAGGAAAAAGAACACTGCCACACCTTTCATTAGCTGCACCATTTCTGACCACACATGTGATCACACTCTCCTGGACGGCGGTGCTTCGATTAGCATCATACCCTTCTCGCTGGTACAGTCTCTTCACTTAGGGCCTCTCAAAAAGACCAGGATGATCGTTCAGTTTGCTGATGGATCAATAAAGAGGCCGAAGGGTATCCTTGAAAATGCCGTCATTTCAATTCAGGGCACGAGCTACACCGTTGATTTTTGTCGTTTTGCCCATGGAGACCTCCACATGGGAGCCATCTCCAATCATCCTGGGACGACCTTTCCTCGCCTCTGCGAGGGTCGTTATTGACTATGGATCAGGAGAGATTCGCTTCCATTCTGTTGACGAGAGCGAAGTGTCGATCACCGCACCTACTGCCGACCAGAGACCTGCACGTGATATGACTTCACCTATCTTGGCTGACCCCGAGGACTATGATCTATATGAGGATATCAGAGAGACCTTCTTCATGACCGATGATGAGACCCGAGAATTCCTCTCCAAGGAGGAAAGCTCGGAAAGCATAGACCTTGGTGTTGCTGCTTCCTGTGATTGGCGATGTGTTGATGACATCCGCGGGATTTACACGATAGACACCATTGAGCGGAGGGCAGATGTAGAGACTATACAGGACGGACATGTTTTGACTACTTCCACTGATGGGTCTGCTCCTGTCCATGTAGATACTGATGAGACTAAGGCTGAATTTGATTTAGTTGCTTTTCTACAGAAATTCGGACCTTTTGATGAAAAAGATGATCCGGTTGAGATTATAGAGGACGAACAGAGTTCGACTACTTCCACTGATGAGTTCGTTCCTTTTAGTTTTGACCTGGACGAGACCTCGCAGGATGACTCTTATTACACTACTTCCGATGATGAGGAGTTTGTCCCTTTTCACTTTGACATCAGCGAGACCCCTAAGGCCGGACCTAGCTGTACTTCTTCCACTACCCCGTCTGTGCCTCCACACCCTAGGGCCACTGAGGATTTACACCCCGTTGACCCTGATCGGATTCCGTCCACTGTGGACCCCGATGTCGACCTGCACCACACTAGATCTATTCCTCCGCGGTCCCGCAAGATGGTTCGCTTTCTACCTTCTTGATCATGTGTACATTCATCTCTGTTGTACATTCTCCTTTGTTCATCTCTGTCTCTCCCGTATTGCTCGTCTACCCATTCCTCGAGTCTGCCTTACTTAGGACGTACTTTGTCCTAAGTATAGGGGGGTGGACGAGCCGAGTGTTCATTCATTGTTCCGTCTGATCACTCCTGTTGTTGCCTATACTTAGGGCTTCTTTTACCCTAAGTATAGGGGGAGTGATGTGTATATCCTTCTCTAGCTTCTGCCATCTTCCGATTTATTTTCTTCTTTTCTTCTTTTCTTCTTTTCCTCTTCTATCTTCTTCATCTACCTAAAAGGTGCCGCCCTTGTAGACAGTTTTCCATACTTAGGACGTACTTTGTCCTAAGTATCGGGGGGCGTGCACCTCGAGTTGTTCCATTCTTTTCGATCCTCTCCCTTGTCTCCTCTTCTTGTCTATACTTAGGGATATTTTACCCTAAGTATAGGGGGAGACAATCTGAGTACGATCTGTTCATTCCCACCCTTGACCCTCCCTACGTTGTGTACAGTCTTCTATACTTAGGATTATTTGATCCTAAGTATAGGGGGGACGGTCAACTTCTCATTCGTTGATTCATTCATTCATTCATGTATTCTTTAGACTTGTCTATACTTAGTACGAGTTATGTCTTCTCTTTTCTCTCCGATCTATGAGGACATAGCTCGAGCTAAGTATAGGGGGGTCGTATATACTACGTATATACTTTAGCCATAACTCGTACTTTCGTATTTTCTTAATAAATATGGCTAATAATTCTTTAAAATTCATTAAAATCCTTAATAAAAAGATGTGATTATTCCTCAAATTCTTTTTGTATTTACTGATTAATAAATCAGGTGAAAATGTTTTTTGCAAAATGTTTGAAAAATAGTTTGAAAATCTTTGTGAACATTTATTGAAAACTATTTTGAAAATATTTTGTTTCGCGTTTTCAACCTGTGTGAAATTGTGTGGTTTGTAAAATCTATTTTCTTTGTGTGAAATAAAATGTTTGAAAAATAATTTGCAAAATGGTTTGAAAAATGGTTGCAAAAATGATTTGAAAAACCTATATATACTGTTTTGAAAACCTTTGCAAAATGATTTTCAAATGTGTGTAAAGTGTTTGTAAAAACTATTTTGGACTATAGTTTTCAAAAATTGTGTGTAAATTGTTTTCAAATAAGTTTGAGGAATATTCACATCACACAAAAATCCACTATATGTATATATGTATAAAATTGACCACTTACCCTTGTAAATTCTAAAATCCACTTCTTGTAAATATAAAGAAGCACTCCCGTGTACATATTTTCACCTAGTTTTTAGCCAAAATCTTTTTGTTTTCAAAAATTCCCAAAAACATTTCCAAAAATTAAAATCCAAAAACATTTGAAAAATCTTTTTGAAAAATACAAAAAATGCATATGCATCATCATCATGTTTTCAAAAATCCATAAAAAGTTCAAAATCTTTGAAAATTGCATCATAAAAATATTTTCTGCATTGCATTGCATAGCATTCGCATTTTTCGGATTGAGTTTGATAGTTGAACGAGTCTAAGTAAAATCCGGAGATTGGAGCTTGATTGGACCTTATAATCTACCTAATAACAGGAACCTTATAGGAACTGGGTTTGAGGTACTTCAGGTCTAGTTGACTTAATTCTTTGAGGATCACGGGACTTGGTTCAATGGATTCTTGACTGCCTAAGTAGAGTATTTCGGAGCACACGCACGATTCTTGTTGATAATGACCTAACTTGGACACCTGCACCTTTCACATGGCTCAACTCAGTTGGAGTGGTGAGGGGATTGGATTTGCCGGTATGAGACGCACACAAGTGGAAACACTTGTCCTCCTCTAGGGAGGGAAGTGCACCCCAACCCGTCCAGTGATTAGGAAGTCTAAAGACAGGAGGCTGTGGGTTGCGATAAAGCTTCAAAAGAGGGATAGTCTACTGGCTCAAGAGGAAAAACTCCTTATGTAAATGCTGCTGTGAATAGTATTTCAAAAAAAAAAAAGAAGAAAAAAAAAGAAAAAAAAGAAAAAAAAAAGGTTCAGGCATGTACAAAAATAAAAAGCCTGCAAAGTATGTACATATGTTGTAAAGTCAATAAGCAAGCTTGAGTTCCAAAGTCATATCATGTGAGCCTGCAGCTGGATGACTTGACTACACTGGTCTTGCATCCCAGGATAGGTAGCTACACTGGCTACCGTCCATTCTTCTCTTCACCCCCTCCTCTTGAGCTGGTTGCCACTTGAACTTAGAAGGGAATACCCCGCTCCTCGAGGATGGAGTCATTGGATTGGGGAATCATTGGGTTGTCGTACTGGAGAAGTCAGTTTCTTTGCCATTCTAGTTGGGGAGAGCCACCATCACTTACACTGTACAAGTCAGATTCATAGTCGTAAGAGTTTGCGTATGAGTTGAAGTATTTCTGAACTGGTTATTGAGGAGACTTGGATAGAGTTTTGGGATTCTCAAGGGCTGTTGGATTTCAGACACGGTTCTCAATAAGGTTCCGCCCGCACTAAAATTCTAAAGGTCCGACTTAAGCTCCAAACTTTGATTTTGTGAAGACAAGTTTGACAATTAAATTTAGTCCATCTTTCTTCTTTTTCTTTTCTTTATTTTTCTTTTTCTGCACTTATTGCATAAGTGTTTGCTAGGGACTAGCAAAGGCAAGTATAGGGGGATGATGAATCTACGTTTCATCATCTTTATTCTATCATTTTGGCCTTAAAAACCCTAGTAAATGCGTGTAAATAGCATTAATTCATGCATTTTAGCATTCATGCATAGGTGTGTAAATACTGTATAAAATGCGGTTTTTAGTGCCAAAATTATAGAATAAAGAAAAGAAAAGAAAAAGAATAAAATATTGTAAATATTTTATGACCCAAAACCCCGAGACCTAGACATCTTGATGAATAGGTCGACAAGGAATAAAGTAGGGGGAGATAAGGGCCAGAATACAGAGAAAATACCTATACACTCTATTCATTCTTTATTCATTTTGGGACCTATTTTTGGTTCCACTTTTTATACATCAAATAAAGAAACTTTGAACATGAAAGTTATAAATAATTTTATAAAGAAAAATACAAAATTGATTTCACAGAAAAATAATGTACAAATGAAAAGTTATGGTCTGAATAAAAATCCAGAATCCCAACTTCCCAGACCCGTATCTCACAAACGACAACTCCAAATGCATCAAACTCACCTTTAATTGTATATAGAAGAAAATAAGCTATTTAATGGCGGTGGTTTCGCATTTGGCGGAGCTACGGTTTGAAAGTTGAGTTTTGGACCCTCATTGTATACTTGTACATATTAAAATATTCAATTTATTAATTATTAATTATTTTTATAATTTTATATTTTTTTAATGTTGTAAATATTACTTATAATACTTATGAACATTAAAAATAAAATAAAAACATCAATAAAACTCAAATAAAAATACTTGTATACTCAAAACATAGGTATTATACATATACTTACACCTATATAAAATACACTTCTATTTTATTAAATATACAAAATATATTAATAAAATAAAATAAAAATATAATTACGTGTATAAAAGTATGTTATAATTTTATAAAATAAGAAATAAAAATAATAAAATTAAATACACAAATTAAAAATAAAAGACTACAATATATAGATATAGATACCTATAGGGGTATAAATACAAACTTGTAAAAATACATCTCATAAAAATAATTAAAAATCATAATAAAATAATTTATAAAATAATAAACATTTTTTATTTTGTAACCATAATTTAATAAAGTGATTTGCTATTTTTAATTGAATTTACAAATGTTTTTCCAGGGATTTTTGTGGTTGGTCCACGTGGACCAACCATGTGGAAGTTGACCCGCTGGTCAACTCCCTGGGCTGCACCTGCAGCCTACCAGCTGCGTTTTTTGTCATTTTCTCCTATTTTTCTAGGCCACGTCATCCACATTTTGACCTAGAGTCCTTCTTCACTTTTTCTCCCCATACAACCATGATACACGCCCAGTACTTGCTTTGGTCTTTAGATCGAAGATTTGCTCTATAAACCTCGATCTTCATGCCTCCTCGCCCACTCTCTGCCCAATGTTCTGAAGCTTGTCAGACTGCGTTTTTTTGGCGTTTTCTCCGAATTTTGGAGAGCGCGTCTTTCACCATTTGGCATTGCTTCCTTCTTGACTTTTGTTCACCATATATTGAGGATACACGCCCATGGTTGTTTTTGGGGAGTGCATCACTGGTGTGCTCCAGAAGCACCGTTCTTTGTGCCCCTTCGACCACTCTTTCAAAAAGACCTCCAATCCTCCATTTCGATTTTGAACCCTTTTTGCCCCTTCTTCCTCCCTTCTTTCATGTGCTGAGGTTAGAGGGAGGTGACAGCAACCTCACCTCGCCGTTAGGAGGAGCGGAGGAGCGGCGCGGAGGCGTCTCCATCCATCTCCGGCCAAGCTTGGCCGTGAGGTCCCCATCTCAGGCAACCCGCCTTCGAGGTCGTTTTCTTTTCATTTTATCGCTGATTAGTTAGCTCTTAGTTTCAGTTTTTAGTTTTCACATTTAGCTTGTTGATTCAATCATTCACTCGCCTAGATTTCTCACAAGCAAACACCTCGCCGGAGCTCCATGAGCTCCGGCCATTTTTGCCATTCCGCCACCTTCTCCACTCCACACGTTGGCCCTTGGGACCCTCTACTGTGATTCTCGTTCTTCATTTTCAGGTCCATAGGCCAAAGGACTCCATCAAGGGGGTCGTTTTTGACGCAGGCCAAACCTTTTGGAGTTTCCCCCCGTTCTTCATCACCGTGGTGACGCCCCGACGGAGCAACCGTCATTTTGAGGCCGCCAGTCGATAGGGGAGCCTCTCAGGAGCTTCTCGGCCAGCTTGGGACTTTCCAGGTTGTAGGAGGAGATCACGCCGTCAAGCCAAAACTCGCCGAGAGGCTATTCTTCGCGAGTTCATTCACATTCCTTCGCAGCCGTTCGATCGTCGGGCGAGGGTATTTTGCCCCCATTTTCCCCCGCCATTTTGTGTAATATTTATTTAGGACTCAAAGCATTCATCTGAAGTTGTGTACTTTTGTATAATTCGCATATTGGTCCTTGAACTTTGCTCTATTTTCATTCATACCCTTGTTAGGCCTTGTATTTTTGTATGCTTTCCCTATTTATTTCATGCATCTATAAAACTCCAAAAATTCTCAAAAAATAGAGTTAAGCTCCTGTTGCATTGTAGATTCACGCCATATTTTTATTTTTCATTTTCATTGCATTTTATTATTTATAAAAATTCAAAAACACTCATTTTCAGCACTGTTTGCGTTATAAAATCACAAAAAAATATAAAAACACATCAGAAAATTCCCAGAAAAATATATTTTGCTTATCTTATTGTGTTCTAACTCCAGTCCAAAAATCATTAAAAAATACAAAACAAAACTCCTAAAAATTAGAAAAGCCCAAAAACCTTCCTAAAAATCTAAAAAATCCTAGAAAAATCCTAAAAATATAAACTCAGTTTCTGTAGTTTCTCTATTTTATTCTCTTTTATGGAAAATTAATTTGAGGAATTTTTGACACTGTTTACTATTTTTCATCCTCAATTTAATTTCGGCCAGCAACGTTTATTCACTGTTTTCTTTATTTAGCCAATTAAAAATACCAAAAACATTCTAAAAATTACCCAAAAATCACAAAAACAGTAAAAAAGTATAAAAACACCAAAAAGACTTTATTTCCTCATTTTTGAGTATTTTTATCTATTTTTATAAATACTTTAGTTTCCCTTTTATTACATTGTCTCTATTTTCCAATATTGAAAAAGAAAAGTAAAAAAAATATAAAATATAAAAAGAAAATACAAAATCAGTAAATTAAAAATCAAAATACAAAAATATAAAATTAAAAATTAAATAAAAAAAATATAAAATTCAAAAAACTCACCAAAATAGCATAATAGGCACTTGATCACAACACACACATTTTTGAGCACTTGTGCCCCGATCTACCTGTCTGCTCCCTGTGTTCGACCTCTACACATACTTGCACTATACACATCTTGTTGTAGAGTTATAATAAATTTTAACTCCGCACATTTACTTTCTTTGTTTGATTTATCTGTTGTGGGTTAATTGTTGTTTTAATCCGGATTTTCGAGCGGTCACCGCATCGACTGTTGATCCACCTTGTGGATCAATACGACCGCTTGACTTTTTGGGTTAAACACTCAATAACATCCTCCAATTGACCATAGTATGGCACATTGCTAAATGTAGGTAGCATGTCTCTCGGATCATTATATTTTGTGGTTTCTGCAAGAACGTAAACACCACTATTTTGTGTTTTTCTCATACTTTCTACAATTTTCTTATGGAATCTGCAACCATTAACTGTATATCCATTGAAAGACCATACTTCAGGTGAAGGACCACTTGCAAGCCAAGACAATTCCGAATCATTTTCTTCCAATAATTGAGGAGATTCCGCAACCTATTAAATTGACCAAAATATTGTATACTTAAAATAATATGAAAAATGTATTATATATACTATACTTACATATTGTTTTAACCAAGTTGGAAATTGGCGATGATGTTTGAAATCTAAATTTCGTTGAGATGATTTAAGATTGTTTTCTCCTAGCTCCTTTAGATGCAACCTGAAGATAATGAAATTGAGTTAATCACTTAATACATAAAATATATATATTTAAGGAAACAGACATCACTTACTTGCGATATTCGATAATTGATTCCAAATTGAAAAGAACATATCGATGAGCACTTTCTAAACTTTTTCTATCTAACGTACGTAAGACACCACCTCCTATTGGAGAAGCTTCTGGATTTCGAACTTCACGATTTATCCTTGATTCGGTTTCATGTAGATATCTTGAACAAAATGTTAAACACTCCTTTGCCCAATAGCCTTCTGCAATAGACCCTTCTGGATGGCGTTTGTTCCTCACATATCGTTTGAGAGTAAGCAAATATCTTTCAATAGGATACATCCAACGATAATGGACAGGTCCTGCTAGCTTAGCTTCTGTTGCTAAATGTATTGGTAAGTGCATCATAATTGTAAAGAATGATGGTGGAAAGATTCGTTCAAGTTCACAAAGGATAATGGCAATATCATCTTCCAGCTGTTCAAATTCTTGTACATCTATAACTTTTGAGCATAGCTTATTGAAAAATAAACATAGTCGAATCAATGGCGCACTAACATCAATACTTATTGACTTTCGCAATGCAATGGCAAGTAATTGCTGCATCAAAATATGGCAATCGTGACTCTTCATACCGGATATCTTTCTTTCTTTTATGTTAACACACCGTGAAATATTAGAAGAATACCCATCTGGAACTTTTAAAGAACTTAGTGTTGTCAAAAAAGAATCCTTCTCTGTAACTATCATCTGATAATTAGCCGGTGGTATATACATTCTACCATCGTTAGTTTCTATAGGCCAAAGAGATTGTCGCACGCCCCATTCTTTGAGATCAAGTCGTGCTTGAATATTATCTTTGCTCTTCCCCTCAATATTCAATAAAGTGGCAATGATACTTTCACATACATTCTTTTCAACATGCATAACATCAATATTATGTCTAATTTTCAAAAACTTCCAATATGGTAATTGGAAAAAAATGCTAATTTTTTTCCATGCATAAGGAAGGTTCAATTTGTGTGTAGATCTTCTTTTCTTTTTGCCTGTCAAGGAGTCATCAGAAATTTTTCCAAATGTTATGTTTTCATGATTATGAAGTTGTGCAAGGATATCAGATCCAGATAAAAAATCTGGTGGTAGCCTTTCTTCAACACTCCCATCAAAGTTCTTCTTGTCATAACGAAATTGATGGTCTTTTGGTAAAAATCGTCGATGGAAACCATAACATTGTTTCCTTCCTTTCGATAATCGACGACTGATTGTATTCTTCTGACAATAAGGACATGCAAGCTTTCCACTTGTACTCCATCCTGACAAGTAACCATATGCTGGAAAATCATTGATGGTCCATAGAAGTGATGCTCTCATTGTGAAGTTTGTCTTTGTTGACACATCAAATGTTTGTACACCATGATCCCATAATAATTTCAGTTCATCAATTAGTGGTTGTAGATATACATCGATATCATTTCTAGGAGCTGAGGGACCAGGTATCAATAATGTCATGATAAAATTTGATTGTTTCATGCATAGCCAAGGCGGCAAATTGTACGGTACCAAAATAACCGGCCATGTGCTATGTGATATGCTCATATTTCCAAATGGATTAAAGCCATCACTTGCCAATCCAAGCCTAACATTTCGAGGTTCTAAGGCAAACTCAGGAAATTTCGCATCAAAACTTTGCCATGCAACAGAATCAGCTGGATGTCGTAAAATATTATCTTTGACTCTACAATCATGATGCCATTGCATTTCTTTAGCTATGTCAGATGTCATAAATAATCTTTGCAATCTTGGTATGAGTGGAAAGTGCCACAAAATTTTCTTAGAGATCTTTTTTGACTTTGATCTATTTTTGCTTTCTGTAGTCCATCGAGAAGCTCCACATGTATCACAAAACTCTTTATCGATAGAATCTTTCCAATATAGCATACAATTATTCTCACATGCATCTATCTTTCTATAATCATGACCAAGATCTTTGATAATCTTTTTTGCATCATAGTATGAAGTGGGAATTGATGCACTTTTTGGAAGAACATCGTTGAAAAATTCCAATAACAATTCAAATGATTTATTGCTCCATCCAGACAAGACCTTCAGATGAAAAATCTTCACTAAAAATGATAACATTGTATAATTTCCGCATCCATCATATAGTGGTTTTCGAGCATTTTCAAGAAGACGATAAAACTTTTCAGCATCTAGATTTACAGAATCTCTAAGATCTGAATCTTCTGTATAATTGTCATTGACATTAGAAGATTGAAAATTTGTACTTGCAAATCTATCATTTAACATGGTATGCATATCATCAGTTGTTCCTTGTGAATACAGTGATGAAGAAGCTTGATTACGACATTCTCCATGATATATCCAAAATTTATAATTTTGTGTAAATCCATTAACTATAATGTGCTCATAGATAATATCAGGCATATGCCGCTTTCTATTATCACATTTCTTGCAAGGGCAAATGAGTTGACCTTCAGAGACAAGTGTAGAATTCAACTTCGCATATTCAATAAATTTTGAAAGTCCTTCTCGAAAATGTGCATCGTTAACTCTATTCCGTCCATACATCCAACTTCTATCAGCGAGATAATCCATCTATTGTAAAAAAGTCAAATAAGAAACATCTTCATTTATAAACTTTGTCAAGAGATAAATTTTTAAAATTACTTGAATACTAATATCTTATTTAAGACTTACTTTTCACATCAATACATAGCTTATATCAACTCAACTAATGTATCAAAAGATTTATGGAAACTGTTAGATATAAAAGTTTACTATTATGACAAGACAAAGTAAACTTTTAGTGAAATTAATAATTTATTATGATCAAGAAATTGATGATGTAGACTCAATCTTAAAATTTGAAATAAATGAAAAAGATAGAAAACACACCTTCTTCTATCCAAGAATACTTTTGAAGGGAACTTGTTGTACTGAAGGCTTCAACCTATTAAAGCATTGCAGTAGAGGACTAGTGATGAGTTCTGTAGACTATATTTCGAATGGTTTGCATTTAAACATAAAAAAAATTTTATCATCAAACTCTTGTATAGTAATAAATCAATCAAACAAACCCATTACTCAAGTTTGATTTTTTTACACAATTACAATAAATTTATATATATCAATAATTTTCTGAAGCACACATGGTTTCCTAACTCAAGTCAATGGTGACATAAAAAAAGTAGAAAAAACTTATAAAAACTAGAAGGATTAATCATAGACCTGCAAAAATTCTGTTTTTACGAGATATACCTTATAGTTTCTGTTTTCAACAACTGCACTTAAGGCCTTGCAATTTTTTGAAAGAATTGAAGCTTTACATTTCGAAAATGAGTCATCCCAGTATAACATCTTAAAAGTGATATTACAAACACCAAATGAGTCATCCCAGTATAACATATTAACATTGAATGCATTTAGTTAGTATCAAAGAAAATATTAATAAGTGAACAATCTATAGCATATATCATTCATAAGACGAACAGAACAGAACGTATGTTATGTAAGAATATCATAGATTCACATGTCCACAACATAAATATTATATATACATAAATTTATAACATATACAGTCTATGGTATCACATGTATGTAGGTGACCAAAGTAAGCATATATTTAAATTTTAGACTTTATTAAAATGCAATTATATTATATGTAGTTTGTATACATGATTTCCTTTATAACTAAGATTTCCGCCTCACCTCACAAATAGAAAACCGCCACAACAAGACTCGTGTTATTTAAACCTTGGAATTAATGAATAACAAATCTCTTAATCTCTACCTTCTTCCGCCATCCGACAACCATTTCTGGACTACATAACTATCTCTAACTTGATTCCTAGCCGCTTCCTTAAAAATTGATTCCTAGCCATCTAAGGTAGAACGATTCAGACTCGCAGGATACTATAAAGACGAGTACAATATCAAAATTGATAAAGTAGGTAAAGAGTTAAAGATTTACAGATTTCCGTCTTTGATATTCGGTGATAGGAGGAGCAGCAACAATGACGTTGGAAGAGGAAACCGTGCAACCCAATAGTGTCGAGGAAGGGGATCAATCATGCGATCCGGCGATGTCAGAAGAAATCGTGCGAGCCGGCCATATCTGGGGGAGGGATTTTGCTGTTCGGGTGGAAGGGAATGAGAGCAGCCGTTCTTCTATGTCTAATTTGGGAGGAATGATGAATGTGGGGGGGAAGTAGGGTTTCTTGGAAAGGCGTAAAGGGTTTAGAGGGAAACGGGAATTTTTTGGGAGGGAATTTTATTATGACCACCAAATGTTATATACTACAAGAAATTTGTCATAAATAATAGAGTACTTTACCTACAACTAATCCGTAGGGAATGTTACTTTTATGTGACAAGGTATAAATCGTCAGCAATAATCGTCATATATATGCATTTTTCCTGTAGTGTAAAGATCTTCGAAAGATCAACAATGCAAGTAATGATTTAAATTGCTTGAGATAAGATCAGTTCTCACTAATAATTTCAATTGTGACCTTACTCTCATTATCAACTCTTCCTTTTCTAAATCCTCTCATTTTTCTAAAGTCACTCTTAAAGCAATCCAAGGACAGTTGCTCCTAGTTTCGGTGTTATCCAGCAACAGTTCATTTGTCCCTGTATGACATTTTAAATGAAGTCAATTGTATTCCATGGCTAAATCCCACTAACTGGCCTTTTCTCTAACTTGTAGTAAACACATGAAATCCTCATTTAACTTGTATAGAGCATTTAAAACACTAGTATTCTCTCATAACAAAAAGGGATTTTTACACCTATAACCCTGAGTAATTTTGTAATTACATTCATAACCCTGCATCATCGTGAATTACATGATGAACCCTAAGTAATGGTTGATTATTACACAACATGACCATGTGTTCACCTCCGTCCATTCTCTCTGTCGTCTTTGACGGAATACATCGAATTTTGTCTATTTTACCCCTTAAACAAAATTATATTTGCAAAAGATACCCTTCACTCATCAAAGCCCCCCAACTCATGTCGCCTCCCTCCCGACCCCCCTCCTTCTCCATCTTCTCCCACCCACCCCACCAACCACCACCCTCTCCTTTTTGAAACTGCGGTGTCACATCGTGCCCTCAACGTACATCTTTTCTCCCATGTAGATATCGCCACTGGCTCTTCAGAGCCATCTGATGCAGAGCAGAAGTGGAGGGAATCCCCCATCTCAGGAGAATGGGGTGCTCCCGACCATGCCTTACCATTGTCGTTTTCCGATTACCTCCCCCATTCCCGTTGGCCGTCTCCAACACCACTGCGAACGACGGGTAGTTGAGGTCCTCCACAGCATACCTCATCACCAAATCGCACATGTAAACCCTCCTGCTCAGAGCAGATATCTGAAGTGACGTATAGTTGATGGTGCAGATGAAGCAGAGATAGTCCTCCGGGGAGATGTTGTGTGCAAGCCCCGGATTCAACACATGAACAAGATCCATGTGTCTAGCTCCCATATCAAATGGCGTGGCAGGCCCTCCGTCCCAACGTCGATCAAGCCCCCTTCACTCCCGTAGCCAGCCTTGTAGGAGAAGTAGGTAGTGGTCATTAGCATAAATTTGATGGCAGCCGAGCTCCAGTTGGGGTGTGCTTCCTTCAGTAGCGCCGCAAGGCTGCTCAAGTGAGGGCACGACATGGAGGTTCCTCATACGATGTTGTACTCCATCCTCCGGGTGTCAACAGAGAGCTTCGTGGGTCCCGCAGCTTCAGACCAACCCCCCAGGATGTTGACCCTATGGGAGATCAGGTCGAGCTTGAGGACGCTCGGGGTGATAGTGTTGGGCACCCGCAACGAGAATGTTGCAAGGATCGGTGTTGGCTTCACCCCCAGCAATGTACCGACGAAGACAATCTTCATCGTCGGCGCGTGATCAGAGGAGAGATAAGACCTCATCTTGACCCATGTTTTCTGCCCAAAGTGGGAAGAAGGTGAGCGCCTCCCACCATCTCGCAGCACGGGCCTGTGTGACGTGTGACTGCGAGAACCGTAAGATGGAGGAGGAAGAACGGGAGGGAGAGGCAGAGGTGGGGCAAGATGGAGGAGGAAGAAGGGGAGGGGAGGAGCTGGAGGAGTAAGAAGGGGAGGGGTCGGTGGAGGTGGGGCGAGATGGAGGAGGAAGAAGGGGAGGGGTGGCAACGACCTGGAAAAGGAAGACGGGGAAGGGGCGATCTGGAGGAGAGGAGGGTAGAGGCAGAGCAACGGGAGTGAGGGGGAGGACGTCGGGGAAGGAGGGCGGAGGCGGAGCGGCGGGAGGGATGTGGAGGGCGTCGGGGAAGGAAAGGGGACATGCCAGGGGGTTAAGGATTATTTTTATTTTTTTGAATATTTTAATAGCCGGTTATGGGTGAGATTAACCCAGTGATATGGTTGGGTTAACGGGGAATCTAACGGAGGGTTATGGGTGTAAGACAGAGTGACTATCTGAGGTTTTTCACGTAATTCACGATTTCATAGGGTTTTGATTGTAATTACAAAATTACTCATTGTTATGGATGTAAAAATCCCTAACAAAAATCTCAGCCTAAGATTTTGGAACTCTTGCCCTAGCCTTAGATTAAATAGTAAATCATCATAGTTCCCTTCTAACTATTGTTGTTATTCATTTGAAAATCGATTGTATAACTGGGATAACTTCACCAATTTAATCTAATTTATATACAAGGAGTACATTGATAATTTCACGTAATCATGTTCCTATGGTACTCAAATATAACATCAACTAAAGACAGATAGAAAACATGGTGTCAACAATAATTTTCTACAATGCCAAACAACTAAATTCCTTTGGCAAGGGCACCTCCTAGTGTTGCATGTTCTCGTCAACCCACTCCACAATCCTTTACCCATTATCATATCCCTAGCCAATCTTGGAATCCTCCACAACCTCCTTCACTTAGTTCAGGCCTTCCAATTACTCAGATCCCTCTCCAGCCTCAGGACACTCCCCAGGGTCAAAACCCTACCCAAACTCAAAATCCTCGCAGAAACTTGCATTTTCTACTATATGATTTTTTACATTACAAACACTTCTTTTAATTAGTATATATGTATACTTATTTATTTCTAATACATAATTTATGGAATTCAAGTACACGCTTGATAATCAGCATGATGTGGTCCGAGAGCTTAGCAAGGTCTTTCCGAGATGTGCATGTTTGCTCATATTACATATGGAGTTACATAACTCCAAAAGAATACGAGAATCCCGAATGATGTTTATGTAATATTCATTAAGTACTTTTTATTTATTGTTTTTTCATAATGATTATTAGTAATCAAAATTTGAAATGTAAAACTTGTTTGCGCTATTACATGATCATACTATATAAATGTATCGACATCCCTTATAAAATTAGCAATGGATGAGTAAAGAACAATGTTTTATAGGGATAGAAAATCTGCAATCACGAAGCTTGATGATGTATAAGATTGGTATATGACAAAAGCATGCGGACAATCGCTGTGGACTCCAACAAGGTGGAATCACTATTGTGACCTCCCCATTCAGAAAATTTTCAGAAGAGGTCTAAAGCAGAGAAGATGAATAAAGGGAAAAAGAGTATTAGATCCACTATCATACAAAAGAGTCATGAAACTTTGAGGTATGAATTGGTACGTAGAAATAAATGAATTGGTACGTAGAAATAACAAAGTTTGGCATTTAAATTATCATTTCTAAATTTTGGTTGACAACTAACATGTTGACAATATAGCTTGGAACTAATAAATGTCCATTGTCGTTCATCAAATGGTAGATTGTGACTCATACTCATGGGGAGGACTAGTCCACGTCTGAATCGAAGGCGGTGTTGTTATGTTTGTTATCACTTATAAATAGTTATTTTTTGATATTGAAGTAAAAGATATAATTTCTAGGTTCGTTGCATGGACATGTACGACGCCAAGTTTGGTGTTTCAACTTCTGATGATGAAATAGACTTCAACCTATGGAAAGAAGTCATTAGTGAGCTTGAGGTGGAGTCTAATAGAAGGCATACTTCGGTTGATTTGACACCTAAATTCACATCTTCTAGTAGTTCCACTAGAGCATCTAAATTTTTTTGAGACATGCTGACATCTCAATCCGGTGTATTCGAGATTGAGTTTAGACAGCTCTCATAGTCATTGCATGAGTTGGTGAATAGTAGATGGCATGTACTCTAGTATGGATTCTTTCAAGGAGACCTTTAGTCATTTGAGTTATACCAAACATTCTCATTAACATGTAATGTAAGATTGTAACTTAATAATTGACTTATCTTATTAGTGATTAAAACTCCTTCTGTGCTTCGTAGGAAACCACAATCAAGACATGATCACGAGGAAATGGAAGGGGAGAATGATGAAGAGGAAGAGGATGATGACGAGGAGATCGAGGATGATGTCACTGCATACATTGTATCGCTAAGGAAAGGGGTTGTCATTTCAGAATATTGGGAGAATTAGAAGAAGGAAATGGAAATCCAAAGGACAATGGCAAAAAAGATAGTGTTTCTACCAAATGGAGGAAAAGGAAACCTTAGTGGGAGCATTATATTCTCCACTAATAGTGATGATGTGCTCTAAAACTTTGTAATTTCAAAATCGCGGATGATATTAGTTAGGTATGTATTTTCTGGAACTTATAACTTCTTTTACAACATTTTTAACCTTGTCCGTTCAGTTTTGCAATATGGATGATAAGTGCAGGTTCACGTGAGCTGTTACGAAGCTATGCTTTGTTGATTACAAGATATATGTTTGGATTTGTATTTCTATGTAAATCATACTTTCTAATGTGTGGAATGATTTCTTACAATCGTAATGGATAGTATTATATGTATTTTCAATGTTTAGGTTGTGACTTCTAAAGAGGAGCAAGTTGGAGGTACATGTTTGGATTGTATTTTTTCCTTATCTATTAAATTGTGGCACTATATTGCCACTATTTTGCTATCACATTGGTATCAATGTGGTGGAAACAAAATCATTGTTTAGTGACAATGTATTGGCAAGCGGTCGATATGGTTGCAACTACGTACCATATGGCCGCTTTGCTCCCACGTGTATGTGGTGTCGACGTTTCCGCAATGTGGTCGCAAACGGTTGAAGGCATACCATTATTCCATGACTCAAACCCGACAACTAGCGACTATGATTGCAACTACATCTGCGACCATAACATGGTCACAACTAGAATGCGGCCATCTTGGTGCATCTATGCAATTTGCTACCACATGTCATCATAAATGTGATTAGCATCTTTGTTGCGACCAGACATCCGCCACTTTACTATGACAAATATAAGCAAAATCTACTTTTTCTTGTAGTGATTCATTGAGTATTGGATATGTGCAAATTCTTCTTTTTAATGAGTTTGCTTGTGATTGTTGATCAATATATGTTTCCAATGTCGAACTCAAACAAACACTTCTCTAAAGTTATTTACTTATCTCATATTGTGGGTATGGAGATCCATTCTTTCCCACCAGCTTCTGTAAACATGTCCTACCAAAGCTTTGTTTTTTCTCTTGGGCACTTCTCGATGACAATCCTTACACACAATAATCTTAAACATAGAGGCTTCGATATCCCTAGCAGAGGCATCTCTACTACATCATTGAAAACTCTACGGAGCATTTCTACACTTCTTGCCTTTCTAAATCTTCACTTTTTTACTCGCTTTCCCAAAACATTGCTAAATCCATTAGATGTTATTAGCTTTAACAAATAAAATTATTAGCACATCTTTCCTTCTTTCACCCTCCGTAAATCTAAAGGTCTTATTGTTACGTGCTTTTATGCTCTCTGGATGTGATGGATAGAAAGAAGCATCTACAATGCACTAACAATGTCAAATATAAAGAAGTCTGATCCATTACAACCATGCATTTGAAAATTTAACTAACTTCCCTCTACTATAGTATATTTCTTTTCTTTCGGGTTTTAGGTTTCCTTACTCAGTTTGGCACGTGTAAACTTGTTCCCCAAAGAAATTGCTTAATAGCTCTCCTCTCCGGCAAAGGATCCTCTGTTGTAATGGGTTTTACAGCAGAGATACTGTAATTCTCCTTTTTTGTGATTTTCATTTTGAAAATCAAACCTCATTAATTATATCTTCTACTAATGTTCCATATATCTTTTAAATTTCGCTTAAATCCGAGGCCATTGGTTATTTTATCTTAATGATAAAAAATTCGATTCTTTTTTATATGGGTTTTAAGCAGCTTAAATGTCTACCAGACCTTTGACCATTAAGTTAAAACAACAAATGACATCGGATTTGAGCGAAATTTGGTGGATATGTGGAAATTAGTAGAAGATATAATCCATAAAGTTAAATTTTCAAAATGAAAATCCAAAAAATTGGAATTCGAGCATCTCTGATGTACAACAGAGGATCATTTCCCCTCCTCTCCACTCACATGCAGTCTCATCTACTTATTTTTGTTTTCATTTTTGTTTTCGTTTTGACATTGGCTACAATAAATTGTAATTATTTTCCTTTTCCAAACTTTATTCACATTTTGCCCTCTTCTTCATCTCCTCGATGAATATATCAACTTTTTGGTTAATATATCTATTTTTTGTTCGCTAAAGAAAGACGAGTAACTTTCAAGTTGATGGAATAGCTATTCCTCTTATTGCTTGATTCCTTAAAAGATACAACACATTTAAACTTGTCCTCGGATGTTCGAATACAAAGATACATGTGAATATCATGGAAGAACAAGTACTAGGTTATTTCTTAACTTAGTGCTGATCCACATGAACTAGGGGCAGAAATTTGGAGAAGCAACTATGCAACTGTTGGGAAGCTCTTTGGTGGGAAAATACCAAAAAAGGCTTATGGGATCCAACAAAAAAGGTTACTCAAAGTTAGCCAAGGAGAGCAATTCAGCTTCATGAGGACTCCTTAAATTTCTCCACTTTGTCAAAAGACCTATGCAACTTTTCTTCCAACTGAAAGGGACTTTCCTACACTTTCTATAAATAAATAAAAAGACATAAGGTTTCATCTCCATGGAAGTGTAATATAATAAATACATGCATAGCATCATGACCAATTTATGTGGACTGTTGTGAGGCATCTATTCTTGTCAACTCCTTTATACTTCACCTGAAAGTATGCTAAATAGATATATATATGTCTGTGAGCTTTGTGTGATGTATTTGTTATGCATAGGATATACACAGATTCTCTTCTGGGTATCCGAAACCATTTGCTAATGTATATAAATATCTTCTTCCTTTATCTAATATCTAAAAAGGCATAGGTTTTTATATGGGTATCCGAAACCATTTGGATGTGTATAAATATGTTCTTATTTTCATATCCAAAGAATAAATATATAGTTAACACCTTTTTTTCTTTACGAAATGCCCTTAAATTAAGCTTCATTATAAAGGGTGCAATCTTTAGTTAAAATTATATGCTTTTTAAAAATGATATCAATGGACATTGATGTCGATAATTAGAAGTGATCGATGATATAATCAATCACAAGAACTGAAGAGGTAACTTGGATCCTTTTTGACATAGAAGGCGAGAGCTCTCCTTAGCGAGGTTTCGATCTTGAGATCGTTGTTCTTTCTCTCTTCATGGGAGGTTCCATTTATAGGGCATGTAAAGTCCTCGCTTAGTTTACCCTCATCTTGTAAAATCCGGTCTAACGTGAGATCCGACTTCGCGTAACCGTCGGCCTCACGCAACGACCGGCACTGGTTTTGACCAGGAGATTATTAGGTTTAGAATTGTTCAATAAAAACATAAAAAAAAAAGATATTGAGACATGCATGAAATTATTATGTACTTTCTTCTTTTTATCAATTTTCAAGATTAAAGGAATAGGTGTTCTAGAAACAAAAAAGTTTCAATTATAGTATCGTTGGATTGACATATCCTCTATCAAACAATTTACTACAACAAAATCGACCTATAACATTGAAAAAATTATTAAATGTTCATTGCAATATCTTCCCATATCAAATTCTTTACAACGAATATGATTCATTGCAAAACTATCTTTCATTATTGTAGTTGATGATGCTTTTTAAACATTCGTTTATAAATATCCTTGTAACTATGATTATCCATAAACTTTTCATTAAAATTTGACTAATCTATGCTAATTTATTATTATTACAAACAAAGGTTGATGAACAAATATAATTATATGCTTAGTTGCTAGCAATGCAACAAGGAATATCGCATTCTTTTTAAATTTAAGCAATGAAATAAAGAATAATATTCGTTCTTATAAATTTAGCAACACAAAATTTAGGAATATATTTATTTATTTTTTTATTCATTATTATAGATCAATTTTGTTGTAGTAATTCTGTGCTTGCAACTCTCATGCAGTTCGGCATGTTGATGTCAAAAAAGGCATAGCTCCTTTTTTCGGTTAACCATGTAACATTAGTAACCCTATAGATGGTAGTTCTCTCTCTCTCTCTCTCTCTCTATATATATATATATATAGAGAGAGAGAGAGAACCTTTCCTGGGAGCATGGAAAGTCCATCACGAGATCTATTAGATCTTGATCTATCGGTTCTTCATCCAAAAGGGTATTTTAGTCCATACATTTTTGTTTTAAATTTGAATTTAATTTCGAATTTGAAATTTATTTCGTCCTTTTATTTTTTTTCATTTTTAGCGTGTTTAATTTGGTATTTTTTGTTGCCTTTTAGTTAATGAAATTTCGCCAACATGGTAGCATTTTCACGCAATGTAGAATAGCAGATCTTTTTTTGCAAAATTTCCGTTGATATTGTAAAACTATATCCTGCATTGTAAAATAAAATCACAATTAGTAATAGTTATATTATTATAATTGTAATTTGGATAACACTATTGAAAATTCATGCACTTTTGTAAAATCTGTATGAAGATTGTAAATCCACACTCACAATTATATGAGTTTTTCACAAAAATGTACGGTACTTTCGCGTCCTGTAAAATGCCAAGCATCTTTGTAAAATTCGAATCCATATTATAATTTTGCATCCTGCATTGTAGAATAAGATCACAGTTAGTAATACAATTATTGTTGTAATTGTAAATTTAGTAATGACTTTGTAAAATACAGTCTCATATATGTAGGAAATGTCTTGTTATTTGTAAATTCTGGTCTCAGATTGTAAAATCCCCCTTTCGAACGTTATCTAAGTCTGAATTCGAATTCGAAACGTATTTTCGAGATAAATCCGAGTCCGAGTTCATCATCACTCGTTCAACTTGGTAGATACTCACATATGTTACCGTAGGTAGCGTGGGAAACATTTATCTCATTTAAATAGTTTTTGCCATATCAGGAATTTAAATAAATGTAGAAAACAGTCTGAAATTGTAAAAAAATGATATGAGATTGTAAAATACGATCTGAGATTTTAAAAAAATACTCGAGATTGCAAAATAGGATCTCTGATTGTAAAAAACTAGGCACGTCCTCCATCTCCATCATCCTCTCTACCCGCACCTCCTCCGCCCTTCTCCTCCACGACCCACCTCCTCCATGCACGTCCTCCTCCACCCACACACCTCCATTCACGCACTCCTTCAACTTTCTCCTCCATGATCCACCCCCTCCACGCGTAGCCATCATCCCCACACGACAGCACCTTTATTACATACAAGAAAACAACCTTGAAGAATGCCATCACTGGCCACCGTAGAGCAGCGCGTTGCATCTACCGTCTTGCACGCCATCAACGACGAGCAGCAACCTCCTCTCCTCATGCCATCGTCGAGAGAGAGAGATGGAGGAGAGAAACCTCGTGCGGCAATAGAGATCGAGAGAGACGGGGAGAGAGAAAGAGAGAGGAAGAGAGAGAGAGAGAGGAGAGAGATAATTATGGAGTGTTTGTTGCATTCTAAATTTAGAATATGTTAAAATGACCATAATAGATTTTTCAATATTAAAAATATATTAATAACGAGCTATTAATGAGAACCATCGGATTGATTGCGTATGGTTAGGATGACGAGCTTTCCATGCACCCAGGAAAGGTGCACCTCATTTGAAATATTCCTTATATATATATATATATGTGGGTTAAATGGGGCTGCCCCCTAGGGGGAGCTAACTTGGCTCCCCGCACTATTTCGCCTGATTTTTATTTTTTTTTTGAAAATTTCTTCCGTGAATATTCATCACTATATCCATATATTATGCTATTAAAATTTCTTACGAAACAGAGATTCGTATGGCCTCCATCCAGACAGTCATTGTTTAACGGTGACAGAATTGCTAAAAACGACCCTTCTGGATAGAGGCCGTAGGAGTCCCTATTTCACGTGAAATTTGAATGACATAATATAGGGATATATTAATGAGAATCCATGGAACAAATTTTGAAAAAAAAAAATAAAAAAGGGGGCGAAATGGCGCGAGGGGAGCTAAGTTAGCTCCCCTCACGGGGGTAGCCCCATTTTACCCTATGTGTGTGTGTCGATAAAATGCGTATGCCCCCTAGGGGAAGCTAACGTAGCTCCCCGACCTCATTTTCACATATTTTTTTATTTTTTTTTTGAAAATAAAAATCATATAAATTCATTATTATATCCCTTTATTATGTCATTCAAATTTCATGCGAAACAAAGACTCCTACGACCTCCATCCAAACATGGTTGATTTAAAAAATCCTGGAGGGATCTAACTTGCACCCCCTTCGTCACCTCATTTTTTTTCTAATTTTTATTTTTTGAAAAATACTTTAATGGATTTTCATAATTATATCCATATATTATGAAATTTAAGTTTCGTACGAGACAAAGACTCCTACGACCTCCATCCAGACCGGATCAAGTTCAACAATTCTACGATCGTTAAAAATGATTATCTTGATGGAGGCCATAGGAGTTTCTGTTTCGTGTGAAACTTGAATGATACAAAATAAGAATATAATGATGAAAATACACGGATTCATTTTCCAAAAAAATAATGAGAAAATAGGATGGAGGAAGCTAGATTAGCTCCCTGAGGAGGTAGTACCATTTTACAATGTATATCTAATAAAGGGTACAACCTTTTCTTTTTCACTAACCTCATCCGACTAATGGAACATCTCTCTTCTGTTATGGTCTCAGGTCACTCATCATGCATTTCTAGTGCTTAGAGTTATTTTCCTCGCACTCTCACTGCCTTCCTTAGCAGATCACATTCCTTTTAGAAAGAGGAAACAACTTTTCCTCAGTGAAAACGAAGAGACGACACTAAGAGGACGATGAGGATGACTACTCATTTATGATTCCGACAAATAAATAAAGCTGGTTAATGTTGATTGCTCTCCAATGGATTCAATGTTTTCTGTGAACAGAATTTAAATGCTAATAATCAACCTAACCTTCTAATGTCATTTGGATGGTGAGCTAACATAAGATGGTGCAAGAGAAAGTAAAAAACAAGGGAGGAATAAGGGAACTCATAATGACTAAAGAAGAAGCTAAATTATGTGCAATACTTGTCATGTTGTGAGAGGTATCCTAGAAAACATGTCTACATCTAAGAAAATCTTACTAAACCGATGCCATCTTTGATTTTTATCTAAAATGAGGAAGGTTTTATGTGAATCCCATTTAAGATGATAAGAACTTCTCAAGTGAACATAGATTTAACCACAGGAAAAAGAACTTCACAAATGTCACATCTATTAGCCAAATTGATATTAAATTTGGAAAGTTTATCTTGGTTATGAAATTGTTTTCTAGAGTTAACCACAAGAAAAAAGAAAGCCTTGTGGATGGAAGAATTTAGACCAAAATTTCTCAGTAAACATAGATTCCATCCCATGTTGAAGTAGTGCATATATTAATTTACCTGGCGAATTGATTTTTCTCTCCCTGCTCTTTTTAAGAGAAAGATTTTGTCCACGGATGTCCAAATTTTGTAGCATCTGATTTATGAGAGAGGTCCAAATTCTGCAATCATTTCTCAATAGTAACCTCCTCCCCACCCACACCCCCTCACGTGCAACGCCACCACTTCTTCTGCCCATGCTCTCCTCTCCTACACGCCCCTCACTTGCGCCACCACTTCCTCCTTTGACCGCCCTCCTTCGTGATCTCATCCTCCCTTCTCTCAGTGTAACACCCTAAACATAGTTTCGCATTTAAAAATCTCAAAGTATGCAACTACATTATAAGTAGTAGGGAATACTAGTAGATAACTTGAGTTTAAGAATTTTGAGTGGTAGTCAAAGGGACCAGCTGGGCCCCAAGCCTAACCAGTTGTAAGGGAGCTATCCATCATATTGCTCTGGTCTAGGTTCGAAATATTACAAATGGTATCAGAGCAAGTTTCCTATAATAATGGAAAAGGCTACCCAAGAGGAAGAGTCACTCCCATAAAGAGATAATGAAAAGGGATACCCAAGAACATGTAGCTGCAAATATTACTTAGAATAGGCCACGGGTCTTATGACCACAAAAATGTTGCATATATGGGGAGGTTGTAATACCCCAAATATAGTTACACATCTATTAATCTCAAAGTATGAGAGTGAATTATAAGTCACTCAACAAAATTGGGCTATAGTGGTGCTTTTTTCAAAATCAGTCATTAAATCAGTCGTTGTTAAATATATAACGATGATATTACCTTTGCGAAGTTATTTTTATACTTGAAATTCATGTTGCCATATCATTAGCAATGGTCCATATAGCGATGCCCATCCTTTACTATATTTCAAATTTGAAAAATATTAATGGATGAGTGGATTTGAAAAATAGTGACGGATGCGCCACTATATGGATCATCGTTAATGATGAGACGATGGATATTATATTCGTCGCTAAGTTCAAGTATAAAAATAACTTCGCAAAGGATGATATCGTAGTTATATATTTAAGAGTGGTTGATTTAGTGATGAATTTAAAAAAAACATCAATATAGCTCAATTTTATTATAGTGAGTAGTGGGGACTACTAGTAAAAAATAGGCTTAAGCATTTTGGGTAGTGATCAAGGGGCCCAGCTCATTTGAGCCCTAGCTCAACAAACCATATGGGTCAGTTATCTTCCATGTGACCTCCTCTTCCTCTCTCCCGTGCCCCACTCACATGCACCACCACCACCTCCCCCCCCCCCTCTCAGCCCATCCTCCCCACCCCCCTCTTATGTGTCCCCCTCCCCTACATTGGCAAGGAGGATATCCCTAAGGGGATGATGAATCTCCATTTCATCACATTTATTCTTTCAGTTTGGCCTCAAATCCCTACTTAAAGATATGTATATAGCATAAATTTTACAAAATAACAATAAATAAGTGACAATAAATATTGTATAAAAATGTGTATATAATTCCAAATAAAAGAAAAAATGGAAGAAAAGAAAAATAAATTAAGTGTCAAAGACACTAAGTAATCCTAGACCACGAGACATAGTCATCATGATGACTTGGTCGACAAGGAAGAAAGTAGGAGTAGATAAGGTAGCTAATTATATAGAACACACTCAAAAATCATAATTCCATTTACCAATAAATATCTTTCTTGGGCCTAATATTATTTTCCAAATTTTATACTTCTAATAATAAAACCATCTACATGAATATTGTACATAAAAGTACAAATGAAATACAAAATTGGTATCACATTAAAATAATACACAGTATACTCGGGACACTCAGAATAAAAAGCTACAAACAAAACTTCCCAAACCATTATCTCCTCAATACAGAATCAAAATTGATCAAACTCACATTTATTGTTCATAAAATTAAATTGTCTATTTAATGAAGGTGATTTCATTAAAAATGGAGTTAAGATGTAGAAACTGACTTTTGGGTCTATATTGTAATGTATACATGTATATAATATTCAATATATTTATTCTTTATATTTTTAACTTCCTTATATTTGTATATACTTGTAAATATTATTTAAAATACATGTAAGTAATAAATATAGAATAAAAATATTAAAAATTCATTAAAACAAATAATACATAAAATATGTAGGTAAACTTTGCTTATAATGTACATATACATATTTATTTAAGTAAATAAATAAAATCACTAAAATAAACAAAAAATGCATAAATATGTAATTAAATAAGTTTAAAAAATATAAAATACATATAGGAAAGGGATCCTACTCCATGGAGTAGGTAACTTACCTACTCCATTTTCATTTTTTTCTACTTTTTATTTTTTTTTTGAAAAATGCTTCCATGGATTTTCATAACTATATCA
>JAZKJV010002776.1:0-40172 GCA_037367405.1 Ottelia alismoides
TCTTTAGGGTCCGTTTGGTTGCAGGGTTGGACAGGGTTTGGTTGGGTTGAGGTACCCCTATGAATAGTAAACTGTGAGGAGGATTGAGAGGGTTGGAAGGAGGGGTACCCCGGGTTGGACCAACCCAACCCTGTCCAACCTTGCAACCAAACAAACCCATACTGTTTCGCATGTTGGCAGTCAAAAGAAACATCTAGAAACTCCCATAAGGAGAATGGCTGGATGACTCAACTGGAGATATAACTTGAGCAAACCTTTGGTAAGCAGTGCAAGGATGTGATGGTGCCGAGGTAGTTTGATAGAGACCATTGTAGAAATGAAATAATGAATTGCATTATTAAGAGATCCCTAGGGTTCTCTTATATAAGAGAGGAACATATTCGGTAAATTACAAGAAGAAGATAAGAATTATAGAATTGATAACTCGAATCTGACCTACGGTTAATTTAAAGAAGAGAGAGTCATCAGTGTAGAGAAAACCTCGAAGAGGGATTCAAGTTGATCAAACAAAAATCAACGAAATAGGAGCTTTTCTCTCTCCTATTTTGTCTACACTTTATTATTTATCCAGGTAAGTGCGCATGGGTCTAACTCGAGGAGACAAAATATCAAAACTTCGGTTTTGATGAAAGAAATAAATCTCGAAGCTTTCATTATATTCTTCATTTTACAAAAATTTTTGAGAAAAGACTCAAAACTGAGTCAACTTTATTAAAATCAAATCGATAAAATGATACGATGAAAAATTGTGAAAACTACCTAACAATGTATCTTGGCTAAATATGAATCTACCCTAAAAATGTCGAAAAGAAAATGCAACAAAATATGTTCTAAAATACCCCTACAAGTAGGAAGCAGAAATGTAAAGAAAAAGTTATATGTTCTGTTAAAATTTGGTCCTTGGTAGCGACTATTATGAAAAGAAAACTAAATTTATTACATTTAGTCCCTGCGTGGGACCTAAATGTAATTATCTCCAACGAGGGGCGATGTTTTGGAGCCTCCGGCAGGGCTAAAGGAGTGACTCCTTCACCCCTCGAGCTCGCCTGCAAAGGGGTGACTTCAAGGTTGACGGAAGTGGCTGGGATAGCTCGATGAAGAAGGTGGTCCGACAAGCCTGAGAATTGGAGATGGATACATGTGCCTTGATCGTTCTTTGGACTTTAAAGATCCAGATTAAGTTGTTATGCTCTAGATAAGGGATTACTCTGCAAGTGATGTTTATTGCTCGATTCTAACTTGAATTAGCCAAAGAATTAAAGGATTTGCAGTTTACAAAGTGTATTTCCAAAAAATGATGAAAGCTTGGAAAGAAATGGAGATGATTTGGGGTGCGAGTTGGATCGGATTTGATGGGTTGAATGTATGGTGTCTAATGATGAAGGTTGAAGTCACTAATTACATGATTAATTACTCTAATGCGAGTACATGAATTGAGGAAATAAATCGGGAAAAGGATGAATGAAGTACCTGTGATCTGGAGGTGTACGACCTCCGGGTAGTGGCTTGACGAGGCGGCCTTCTCAGAGTTGAACGTGGCACGATGGCGGTGATGCAAGACAGTGGAGCCTTGGAATGTCTCCTCCTACATACCCTTGTCCACGCAAGAGGGCTATACAGCTCTTTCACAGCTTGAGGTGACTGGAAAGCGGAGGAGAAGTCAGGTAGTCAGCCAAGTAAGAACTGGAAGACGGGAGCTTAGGAGAGTTAGTTGTTATATGGAGGTTTTGGTGGTTAGAGGAAGAAGATCAAGGGTTTAGAATTGAGGAGGAGGTTAAGAGTTAGCTTGGAGAAAAAGGTAAAGTTCAGTGGTTGTAACAGATTCCAATCGGCCTTCTTGAAGAAGAAGGTCCCAGGTGTTGACACGTGTCAGCACTTTGCTGGCCAAGTTCAAGAAATACTTTAATAAATACGAAATATATAGTAAATAACCTTATTTTAATTAGGTATAAAAATGAAAAATGTGGATAATTAAATTACCTAAATTATGGTACAATTATTTTAAAGAAACAATAATTATTTTACAATATATAAATATTTTATTAATAAATAAGTATAGATAATATTTAATAAATAGGTTTTACGTTTTTAACTCAATAAATTACTCACTAGTATATTAATTTTATATTTTCTTAATTATTAGATTAATAAATAAAGTATGTACATTTTTTGTGTATTTTAATAAATTAATTTAAGTATTTTAATAAATACAAGTATATGTTGTACAATTCATTTATACCTATAAATTAGAATTTTTTATTTATTTAAAATCATAAATGAGCTTTAAAAATTATGAAATAAATTAGGGTTAAAATACAAGATCAAAAAATAATTAAAAATTATAAAGTCATAAAAATAGTAAATAATGTATCTTAAATAAAATTAATAGCCCAGAAACCCAGTTGTGGTTATGTCCCAAATCGACTTTTTGCAAACGGACTCCGATTTTAATAAATCACCTTCATTAATTAGAGAATACTATTTTATGAAATTTAAAGGTGAGTAGAGTAAAATTGTAGTTCATATGAGAAAGTTATGATATTCGGAAGTTAGGATTTTGAGAATTTATAAGTTGGATTCTTGTTATATATAAAAGTAATATTTTTAATTTATTTTATATTTTTTGTATATATTTTTAGAAATAATTAGGCGAAAAGTTTGGTAAAAAAATAAGTTTATATGAATTATATAAAAAATCTTAAAAGTTTTGATTACATAACCCTAATTGTACAGAGGGACCTATTACACAAATTATTTATTCTTCATTTCAGATCAGGGAATGATATGTGCAATAATATTTATTGCATAATAGCTTGTCGTGGGCTCGCATGTCCAACAAGAGGATCCCGTGAGCTCCTCTGCTCGTAGCAACTACCTTATCCGCCTCCAACCTTCATCACCGACAAGGCACGTCGTCACCCTTGGTTGCCTTGTCCTCGACGAGCCATACACACGCCACCGTCAACTTCGCACGATACCACCCATAGCAGCTCTCCATCACACGATACTTGTGCATCCTCCCAGTCATCGAGCCTCCTACATGGACCAACTTATGTGACCCCAGCTATACCTGTGCCATACGCTCCCCCTTGTCTTCATTATCAAATCCCACCTATGCAAGGCATGTGCCCCCCCCCCATTTACTTAGCATATAACATAAATGTCCATCTATCCAAGGCATGTACGTAGCACTCCCTCCTAGGGAATTTTGTAGAAAATCCCTCGGAGTATAGGCAATTGCCTAACCATCCTTGTCAACATTTTTTATTATTTTTGTATTGCATTCATATCCATGTATTTGGACATTAATTTGAGTCTTATTTTTCATCATTTTAACATTCTAAAATATGCACTGTTGGAACATTTTATTCTCTATTATTCTTAATGTTTATTATATTTTTGCGAGTCATGGATTATTTAATATAATTATTTTTGTGGAAAATAGCATATTCTGCCCACTCTATGTTCATTATCTCATATAAACCAAATGGTGCTCTAAAAAATCTCAAAAATTCAAATTACGCAGTTTTTAGATTGTTTTACAATGTGCCCAAATTTCAATTCATTTGCATGCATATTGAGGTCAAAATAAATGAAATGATGATTTTAATAATTGATTTTTAATTGATTCCTCACTTAGTATATTTAGGGATTAAAAATTATTCAGGGTATCTCTCACATAAACATATCCATAATATTTATTTTAAGGAAAATATTAAAGTTTGTTATTTACTAAAATTAATTACTTAAAATCACCAAGTTCGTATATTTTATTCATAGTTAATTCATTTTGCATTCAAAATTCTAAAAAATAGTGTATTTTCATCGCATTTCACATTCTGGCCAAGTTTGAGGATTTTTGGACAATGTTTGAACTTAATTTACATATTTGTCTCTGAACTTTGCCAAATTCGCATTTTACTTATTTATTGCTTTTAAAAATGAAAAAAATGCCTCCATGAAAACCTAATCTCTAGATCGATTTTAAATAAACCTAAGGAGGCAGTGGCCTCCTTGAGTTCGACCTTTGGGCTTGTCCAAGTAAAAAAGAATTGACTGCTCACTTTAATTGAAAAAATAATTAAATTCACGGTTTTTGATTGATCAGATTTCGCCCGACTGTAATGAGCAAACATCTTTTAATCATTAATTTGATTAAATTGAAAGGGTGATTCTTGGATACATCAGTACTCATTAGATGAATAACCATTGTAGTATTCTTCCCTTGTCAACGGATTTCCTATGTATGTATTGTCAGTTGGCATGTCATTGGTGAGTTCGTGTGATAGATTGAGTTTATCAAGGTGGTCAGAGAAGATTTTGTCTGACTCAGGGTAAGCCCATGCTCGTGTTTCCTCGTCACCATATAAAAAATCTTGTATCCAACGATCTTCTGTAGAATTTATCATGATAGTAGTAGAGGTGAAAGTAGCAGAGAATGAGAGGATGAGATGAGTCTCTGAAACAATGGTCTGCTCAACAACCATTACCTCAGTTGTGGCAGCGCGATAGGGCTCGTCTACTACTTGATGATTACGATTGTTTTCAACTCTGTGGGTTACCTTATATCATGATTCCTCGAAGACTGGTTGACCTTGAAGTGATCCATTGCTGTGAAATTAATTTCATGAGTCTCACATTCAATAGTTGCCTTATCCAAGGCTAAGAATGACTATCCGAGAATTATTGGAGGCTGGGAGGATTCTCCTTGATGCTCAATATCAATGATCGTGAAATCCACCTTGAGTGGAGCACCTTGGAATGTTATGGTGAATGAAATAGTTCCTCTCGGTCATTTTATAAATCGATCAACCAGTTGAGCAATCTCTCTTATCTTCCTAATAGGCCCGAGTTTGAGTTTATCAAATACCAAGGCTGGGAGGATTTTGATTGGCGAGTCATCATCGATTCAGGCATGGGTGAATATTGTGTCTTTGATTCCACAACTAAATTGAGGTAACCGCTTAACTCTGTAGCTCTTAGTCTTTCTTCTCATCATCAAAGATGTGGCCATTGACAATACATGTCTTTTGGTCCTTGTTCTCTTCCTGCTAAACATTTTCGACATTAATTTACTCCTTAAAAAAAATTAAGGTCGGGGAAGTGTTTAATGGCTTGAATCAAGGGAAGTTCAAAATCAATCTTTTATCTAGAGCTTCCCTCAGAGTAGGATCCAAATTCCTCAAATCTTCTCCAATTTCAGTTTTTATGATTTTTTGAGGTTTTGAATTTTTTGGGTGTTTTTGAATGTTTTGATTTTTTTTGGTCTTTTTGGTGTGGTATGTAGATGTGTAGTTTCCCACATATGAGGACGGGCTTTGATCAGAGTTGGAGTCATCCCTAAGGGAGTAATATGCAGAGATGTCGTTGTTAGAGTCGTCCCTAGGGTGTTCACAGGTTGTGGGTTTCTGAGTATTCTCGGGGTTTTCGACTTGAGATCAAATCATTTTATCTTCCATTTCCATACCTGAGCTACCATAAAATGAAATTAATTGATCAATGAAACTTCTAAATTTATCCTCAGATAATTCATATCTTCTAATAATCCTCAAATTTTCATTCTCTAAAAATTTTTAATTACAAATCATGGGATCGGTCTATTCAATTAGAGCATACTGAGAACTTGAGGTTTTATACTGAACATACTGTGACTCAGGCATGTAATGTTGGGCTGAGTATAGTCTATTTCTATGGTTACAATTGGTTGGATCCTCATATCTTGGAATCATACATGGTTCATGTGTGTTGATACCATCAGTCATGTTCTTTGTATGTTCAGGTTGTCCGAAGGAGTGATATGCAGGTTGGTCAATAGGGATTTGGATGTCACGGTTAATCCAACACTGATGATCAGTGGGCCTCTCCATATGGTTTGGTCAATCCATTCGTGTTATTCCCCAAGGTCTAGTCTGGATGTATATTTGTGAAGTTTGACCTATCCCAACATTATGATGAGGAGAGAATGTAGTCAGTTGGAATCGTTATCTCGGTCGATCATTGGTCTCAAAAGTGGTGCGATCTTCAAATGGATCGGCGAGAACTCAGGAATAAGATGGGTTAGCCAAGTATGAAGTCTGATCATGTGTACAACGTGGATGGGGGGTGGGCAATATGAAGAAGGAGAGAATTCGATCGGATGATCAGATAACATTATTGGAATTTAAAGAGCGGGTTGGATTCATCCAAGGGTGAGAGTCTCCTGTGAATATTGTAGGATGTCTGAAGGAAGAGGATTTAGATGATTTGGGTTTGACTGAGAAAAATTCATTTTCATAGTATATATCTGATGGATTCTCGATGTAATGTCATGATATCTTCAAAGGATGTGGATGAGTTGTCATAATGGATCATAGTTAAATATATTCAAGTGCACTGGATACTCACAAGAAGAAATCCTAATTTTTTTAATCAAGGCGACCGATAACACAAGTGTGTGGTTTTTGATATTCGAGTCGGTTCATGCACACCATTCAAACACCATTCAAACCTCAAGTTCACCAACTCACACAATGAAGACCGCAAGAGCTTGACCAATTATCTTTTCAATTTTAGTTGGTGATAAATTCAATCTTGGAAACAAATTAGCGAGTTGTTAGGTGCCGAAAATTTTCTTAAAGACTGACCTGAATTCTTACGACTAGTGAACCTACTTTCAGCAACTATGGGTGTAAGTACGGACCGTAAAATAACTACATGTTATTTAAGGACAGAGACTTACACAATGTCCTTTAAACCACCCACTCTACTAAGGAAATTCAGACCATTTACTAACTACTCGTATTTCCTCGCTAAGAAGTAGCCAATTGTTTTATAGAATCAGTAGTCTGAATGAAGATTCCAGAGTCAGGCTCTAGACTTAAGTGTCGTCTCTCGCTCACTAGATAAATAAATGAATCCAAGGATGGGGTTACTCTCTCGCTAAAATTCTCAAGTTGATTTAGTCGGCCTTATTAAGCTGTCCCAGTTTTAATTAGGTGATCACTGAAAAATTAGGTGAGTACAAATGTAAGTCTACCATCTAATCCCTATTTCCTTTAATATTTTAAGTGACACAATAAGAGAAAGAAATTCAAGAAAAGTCGATGCATATGAAAATGATGATGTATGCTTACTTAGAAGACTTATAGTATTCCTCACAATCTCCATGTGAAATGCAATACAAGAATTGAAAGTTATTCTACATGAATGCAAGCCGAAAAAAACCATACCTATCAGAAATTTCTATTAGCATGAAGAATTGTTAAATTTTTACTAAGTTAAACTATCTAATATACATCTCGATTAATGTGCAGTGTGGTCCTAGGTTCTACGAGCATAAACAATAAAATCCTAGATGCATTAATAGTTGTAAGTGCAGGCCTAACCTACGAGCCACTCAAGTCTGGTCCCACCCTCATTGGAGAGTGAAATAGACCATGATACACCACAAAAAAAGTTCAAGTCTTATTACACATACGAGAGTTCAAACAGACACCGCTTTAAATGAGAAATTAATTACAAAAATTAAATTTTGCAGAAATTAAAATCATAGACTCTGCGCTCTCTCACGACTCAACTCGATCTTAATTTTAATGCTGGTTGGCGGTCGACGAAGATGCATTGATTTCTGGAAAAGCTGCTCCATGTACGTTGGGTACCTCGCACGAAAAATAAGAGAGAGTGTGTAAGAGAGTGACATAAAAAATAATAAAAAAAATTAAACAAGAAAATAAATGCGTGAAAATAAAATGAACAATTTACAGTGAAGATTCAGGGGTCAGACTACCCGAATAAGTAAAACTGATCACTTAATATTCTAGACGGAAACCTAAGTTGTTTGCCTCCCCAGCAACGGTGCCATCTGCCCATTCATGAATATCCTCTTTTAATTTGCATGAATTATAGTTTTAAATATAATGTTGTGTCGTTTCATTATAGGCGGGTAATCAGAATCAATCAAGAAATAATCACTTCAATATTTAATTCAATTAGTTAGAGTGATTTTATGTTATTTTACTTGGGGAAGTCCCAAGGTCGAACTCAAGGAGGCAAAGGAACAACTTAGGTTAATGTCCATCGAATTTCTTGCACGGTTTTCGAGGCGAGATATTTTTGATATTTTTTTAAATAGAATTTTTGGAAGCAAATGCAATTGTTACCAATTTTAGGGGCCAAAATGCAATTTCAATCAAATGATGTTCAAAAATTATGAAACTTGTCCGAGAGGTAAATAATGATGAAATAAATGTACTATAATTTTTTGGAATTTTTGGATGCAAGATGAATATTTTATGAATTTATAAATGCAAACACTGTGATTTTAATAATTAATTATAATAAATATTAAATCTCTTATTTTCATGACATAAAATTATCTAGGATATATCACTAAGTAATATATCTAAAAATCCGAAACCCTAAAAATGTTGAATTTAATACCCATTAAAAATGAATTAATGAAATGCATAAAATGATTTTCATAGGGCAAATGATGCATGCAAATGCAAATCTTTTTGGGTATAATGTAAAAATTAATTAATTCTACAATCCGTGAATTTTTAGAAACTTTTGAGCAATGATTAATTATTTTTAAATTTTCTAATCGCAGATTGGCCGAAATATGCAATTTTTCACACAAATATGAATAAATTAATTAACTACTTACAATAAAAATATGATGTCAATGCCAAAATGTTAATAATCATGTCTAGAAAAAGGCTTTATTTTTAAAATAATAAATTGTTGCAATAAATATGCTCAAAATAAAATGAGAAGTCAGGGTTCTGTTTGCAATATTACAATAAGTAGAATAAAGAAATAAATATAGAAAAGGGATTGAAACGTAATTACCTAAACTACTAGGGTAGTTCCTATAAAAATTCCAAGGAGCACATGCATAGCATGTGCCCTTGGATGGCGGGGGTAGCTTCGACAATTTTGTGGACCTCTGAGGGCTTCAATGCAAATAGCAGAGACGTCGTGCGTGACACCTGCCCTTTGGACGACGGCTTTTTCTGTGAATTAGTGGATCTTGGGGGGGGGGGGGGTTCTTGCAATTATTCCCAAGAGCGTACCTCCCTCACATGCTTTTCTCTTCAACTCTGGTGTCAGGCGATGGATGAGCGGAGCCCTCGGCTGAGCTCTGGTCGCTGGAGGCAAAGCGAATGCAGAGGAGTCCAGCTCTTGATGGCGTTTAGCGATTGTCGCCCAGTGAATAGTGGCGAGAAGATGACACCCTTGCATCAGTCAGCGAGGCGTGAAGGGACAGTCTAATCTTTGATGAACGGGATGGAGTTGAAGTCGTGAGCGGTAGATAGTGTAGTTGTTGATGGAGTTCCTAGAGCTAGTGGGGTCCACTACAGAAGGAGTCGCCGGTGAGTACCCATTGTGCGCGTGCGGTGGAGGCGGTCGCCTGTGACGTCAGTGGCGAAGAAGGTTCCCCTAAGGTGAGGCCCTGATGTTGCAGATGCATGGAGAGTGTGGTAGGGGGGTTGGAATCGTAGGGATATTAAAAGTGGTGGAGAGGAGTGGATCGAAGAAGAATGGAGGGGAGGTGTTGTCACCACTTGCGCCCTCCTTCTTAACTTATGGCGATGTACGACTCGGCGGTCTAAAGATCAGAGCGGAGTAGGAGGTGGAGATGAAGTCGTGTTGGCTCGAAGGTGGTTGACACCAGAGTAGAAGCAGTTCGCGCGGAGGGTGACGCTGCAACGGTGGGCCAAGCCACTGGATCTCACTGCGGGAGGATGAGAATCGATGCTGTCACCACCGTGTATTACCCTCAACTGTGCAAATGGAGGATGCAGAAGATGAAGGGTGCGCTGCTCGTTAAATAGGTATGAAGGAGAGGTGATGACTGTCATGAATGGAAAGTGGTCGACGTTGATTAATTAGGTTGACGAGCGATGTTGAAATCGAGGGGATGGAGAGGGAGAGATTTGGGAGTGGAAGAGATCGTAATGGAAATCTGATTGGCGGTGACCGAATTTGGAGGGTGCGATGACGACTCAAGAAGGAAGGCGACGATGGGTGACAAGCAGTGGTGCCGGTCATGGAAGGGGAAAGGGGGAGGAAGGTGCACGTATTGGACACGTACGGAGGAGGTACGTACACAACACATGGAACCTTTATTATTTTTTTAATTAAATTTTTTATAAATACGAATATATAAATCCCAAAAATATGTAATAGGTGGCGGCTCTAGGAGCGACCACATGTCACTCCAAAAAAATTCAAAATAAAAAACAAAGATAAATTTAAAAGAAATAGCAAATGACTCGGACTGAAAAATTTCCATTCGAAAGTGTCTCATCTCGATGAGATCTACAACTCTCATGAAGAGGCCAAAACCAAAATAGATCATTTGTGCAAAATGATATTTTTGGGTTATTATATGTATATAAAATATCTTGATTTTTAGGTTTTGTAATTTTTTATTTAAATAAGATAAAAATTCAGTAAAAATATGATAAAATAAAAGATAAATATTTGCATATTAATCTAGTTTTTGGATTTTATTAATTAATAAAATGGAGAAAAAGATAAAATACGAAAAGGGGACTTTTGTACCAAATTTAGTGAAGACTCGGACTCAGTTAGTTTCTTTGATTTCAAGCTAATTTTGAATTTGAATTTTTGCAAATTTTAACAAAACTTTTGTCAAAGAAAATACATTAAAAAGAAACAAAATAAAATGAGTTAATTATATACATAAAATAATAAGTCAAAATTCGTTAAAATACACAATGTACAAAAGAGGTCCAAAACCCAACTTTCACATATGAGATCCGGTTAACTTGAACTTGGTCTTGTTTTGAAGGTAATTGAATGTACATTAATTCAAAAGTGAGCACGATCAAATCATACATCACATGAGGAAGATATCAGCATTTTAGTTTGAAAATCATAGAATTAGGGTTTAGGTTTATTTCTCAATTATTCCAGTTAGTGATTTTTTTGCATTTTTTATTCATGGTAGTCATATGTATACAATGGAGATAGTTTCAAGTCATTTGATTTAGTATGAATTAATTAAAAATCGGGAAAGTTAGCTTATTTTATAGATCAAATGGTTAGAATTCTTAGCTTCTTATTTTAAGCAATTATGCATGACAAAATACTATTATTATTTACATATATACGGATGCTAATTATGCAATATGATGGATAGAATGCAGATGAATTTTTGGTATTTGAGATTAATTAGTCATTTTTAAAGTGATGAATCTGAGATTCATCATCGACTTTTACGGCTATTGGTATCCAAATTAAAGTTGTGTTTTATTGTTAGACGTTATTATTTTTTATAATTTTCTTTGATTAATGTTAGTAATATGTATACATTGATTTTTATTTAATTTGGAGTTAGTAAAAAATGACTAAAAATAAAGAAAGTTACGAGTGATAATGTACAAGGATTTTGGGCCTCTTATTTAATTCAATCATGCATGCCAAAACATGAGTACTAGTTACATATGCATGAATGATAGAAATCTAATACAAATGATTAAATGTAAGTAATGACTTGGGAACAAAGCTCTATTTTCATCTTTTAGAGTGATGAATCACATATTCATCGAATATATATTCATATTTGAATTGGAACTATAAGTTGAGTGGTTAGAGGTTGCTTTGCGTGGGATGGTTGTTCTTTGCGAGGTGTCGTTTCTTAGTGGATGTTGGGAACATCAAAGACCACTTTGAATAATGTATCAATCAACACCAAGGAGCGGTCATATTTATATTTTTTTACTTGGGCAAGCCCAATGTCGAACTCAGGGATACGAGCCTCTTAAGTATTAATTAGACTCTTAATACCTAATTTAAGTGTTGAATTAAAAGTTCATAGGTCAATGATTGAAAAATGCATACAAAGACACAATGCAGACACATGAGACAGATAATTTGATTTTTAATATGCAAGGAAATGCAAGGTTAGAATGATGCAAATATTCCCAAATCAGATTTGTAGAGAGTATTAGTATTATATATGTTATGTACTGTTTAGTATTTCCGTATTGTTCTCTGGACTACTCTGTACTTTACCCATTAGGTCTCTTCCTATATAAGAGAGGTTAGGGTTCTCTTGAATAATCAGTTCCTTATTTTCTCCCAACATGGTATCGGAGCCTAACCCTAGGGCTCATCCCACCATCCACCCCCACCACCTGCCGCCCCACCACCTCTTCTTCTCCTCCTCTCGTCGACTCTTTCCTCTCGCTGGCTCCCTCCTCTCTCATCGGCCTTTATTCTCTCATCGGCCCCTCTCCGCAACCGGTTCCGCTTCTAGACGGTTGACAGCCCGGCCCCCACGTCGTGCTCTTGCCCGGGCACCACGACGTGCTACAGCCACTAGCCCAACCACCGCCGCCAGTCATGTCCTAGTCGTGCCCTAGCTGCCGTCGTGCCCTAGCTGCTGTCGTACCCTAGGCGGCTATCGTTGTACCTCCTGTTGACTTGATCGCAGCCCGCTCATCCTCCGGATCTATGGATTTAGGTGCGTAACGTCTACATATGCACTCAAATCCTATGCAGTTTCTGTAGACATTTGTCACTTGGTCTAGAAACCCTAGTTCTTCTTCAGCGGCGATATGTCAGAATCCAAGGTGGATATGCCATCCATAGGCGCGTCCAAGGGTCCCGCGCCAATAGTGAAGATGGATGGTTCAAACTACGAGCTTTGGGCGATGCAGTTCATGAGCCTAATGAAGTCAAACGGTAAGAAGCACATTCTTATCGAGGATGAGCCAACAGAGAAGATAGGAATCTATGCCTCGTGGGAGGCTGATGATTCGTATGCCAAGTTTGACTGTCTGATACACTGTCGATGGAGACTGTCAATGATGTTCTCCATCAGCCCACTGCTAAGGCAATGTGGGATATTCTGGCTGCAACATACTCACAATTGAGGAATGAAACCAAGATGTTACAGCTTCAGCATGATATATTCACGATGAAGCAGAACGGCAGACCACTTCACTCCTTGTACACGTCCCTGAGAGGGATGTTTGAGAAGCTATACAGTATCATCCCACTCACAGCAACCCCTGAGCAGCAAAAGACGTTTCGGAATGCCACCATGGTGGGTGTTCTACTTGCAACCCTAGATCCTGAGTACGAGGCTGCCCGCTCTCAGATTTTGGCAGATGCAGTTATTCCTCCAATGGAGGATGTTTACCGGAGTCTCAGTCGCATATCAGTGCCTTCCAGCTCATCTACTCTACCCCCATCGGTGATGGCGGTATCGCAGGGGAGAGGTGGACAGTCTTCTGGTCGTGGACGTGGTCGTGGAGGTGGTAGGGGTGGTCGCTTTCGTCACCCATGTTCGTACTGTCACCGCACATGCCCCTCGGAGGATACATGCTACTCTAAGAATGGGTTCCCAACATCAGCGAGGGTAGCCGAGCACGTTTTGTCCCAGTCAGCATCCAATGCAGACAATTGGTTTGAGGAGCTAGTGGCACGTCTACGTGATATTATGCCACAATCTACTGTTGATTCTCCTGTTGGACCTTCTGATGTCACTGCCTCTGCCTCTACCAGTTCCTCGGATGTCGCTAGTACCTCAGGTAGTGCTACTGCATTTACCACTTGTCATGATATATCAGATTGGATTATAGATTCTGGTGCTACACATGATATCTGTTGAGATCGAGAGAGACTTGAGTCCTACAGGGACATTCCCCATGGATGTTCAGTACAGATCGCAGATGGTACTCATTCCCCCCTTGTAGGACAGGGGAGGTCTTCCCTATCTCCTTTTATGCATCTACAGAATATTTTACATGCTCCTCAGTTCTCCATGAATCTGTTGTCCATTAGTCAGATTACGAAGGATTTGCACTGTTGTGCTATATTTAACCCCTCTTCTCTTATTTTTCATGACATACTAACGGGCAGGGTGATTGGCTGTGGCTCTGAGCAGAATGGTTTGTATCGCTTGGTCTGGAATTCTTATGCGGGTGTCTCTTTTTATTCAGCCGGACCAATATCTCCGTATATCTAGCATCTTCGCTTTGGTCATCTCCCGCTCCAGAAAATTCGGCATCTTCTACCTCAGATCTCTCCTAGTTCTTCCTTTCGCTGTGATGCGTGTTAGTTGGGAAAGCATCATAGGTCCAGCTTTCCTAGTCGTCAGAGTCGGAGCAGTAGCTCCCCGTTCGAGTTGTTGCGTATTGATATTTGGGGTCCAAGTCGTGTTCCTGATCATCATGGACATAGGTTCTATCTGGTTGTAGTGGATGATTTCTCTCATGTATCTTGGGTCTTTCTTTTAAAAAATAAATATGAAGCAGGAGATGTGATTAAAAATTTGATTAATGAAGTGCAGAATGTTTTTTCCTCTACTGTCAAATATGTTTGTACAGATAATGCTCTGGAATTCTGCACAAGGTCTCTTTCTCAGTTTCTCTCCTCAAAGGGCATTATTCATCAAACTACTTGTCCTTACACATCTCAGCAGAATGGCGTGGCAGAAAGAAAGCACCGTCACCTTCTTGACATTACACGAACCCTTCTTATTCAGAGTTGTGCTCCTATATCGTTCTGGGGGGATGCTGTCCTAACGGCTTGTTACCTAGTCAATCGTATGCCGTCTTCTGTCCTAGGTGAGAAAATTCCTGTGTCTATTCTTTTTCTCGATAAGGAATTATTCTCACTTACTCCTCGTGTCTCCGGTACCGTTGCTTTTGTTCCTTTTCTCACTCCAGGACTTGACAAACTCTCTCCTAGAGTGGTCAAGTGTGTCTTCGTTGGTTATTCTCGGACTCAGTAGGGCTATAGCTGTTATGACCCCATAAACAAGAAATACTTTGTCAGTGCTAATGTCGCGTTCTTTGAGTCTGTTATGTATTTCTCTCCTGCAGGTGACAGGTTGGTACCATCCCCTACCAATGACGATGTCTATGTTCCTCCACCTCCTATGTGGGGTTCACCTGAATCTACTCCTGTACCAGTTACTACGTCATCTTCACCACCACCTCCTCCGCCACCACCACCTCCACAACCTCCCATTCCACCTTTACCAAAATTCTATACGTGTCGGTTAGGTCCTGCTCAGGCTACACATCCGACATCCAGCACGCCTCAGGTACATGTTGATGACATTACTACTGACGGGTCAGATATGGTACATGTGCAGGATCCTTTATTACAGGAGGACACGATACCATCCAGTTCAGTGGACGATGCCCTAGATGTTCCTATTGCTATTCGGAAGCAGATGAGGACGTGTGCTTCTTATCCCCTTGCTTCTCATGGGTCTTTTCATCGCCTCACAGGCAATTTCCAGAGATTTGCAACAGCTTTGTCATCCGTGGACATACCACGGACCTATCAGGATGCTTTGAAGATTGATGTCCGGCGATTGGCTATGGAAGACGAGATGCGGGCCTTACAATCTCATGGCACATGGAGCTTGGTTACTGCTCCTCCTGATGCGTCCATTGTTAGTTGTAAATGGGTATTCACAGTGAAATACCATGTAGATGGCAGCCTAGATCGTTACAAGGCTCGGTTGGTAGCTCGAGGCTTCACACAGACGTATGGTGTGGACTATATGGATACATTCTCTCCGATGGCTCGTCATTCTACACTTCGCATACTCTTATCTGTTGCAGTGGTACATGACTGGACTATATCTCAACTTGATGTCAATAATGCTTTCTTGTATGGAGATCTGTAGGAGGAAGTCTACATGCAGCAACCACCAGGGTTTCCTACTGGGGGGAGAACCATAAGGTGTGTAGACTTCACAAGGAAATTTATGGCCTTAAACAGAGCCCAAGGGCGTGGTTCTAGAAACTTTCTCATTTGATTGAAAGATAGGGGTTCAAAAGATCGAATGCAGACCACTCACTGTTTGTTCAGAAGTTCTCTATAGGTACGGTTGTCATCATGGTCTATGTTGATGATATTCTGGTTACAGGAGATGATGTTCAGGGAATAGAGAGGGAAAAAGCTTTCCTAGGCCGTCATTTTGTCACGAAGGACCTTGGAACCCTAAGATACTTTCTGGGGATGGAATTTACCAGGAATGCACAGGGTCTAGTGATTACCCAAAGGAAGTACGTTAAAGATTTCTTGATCGAAACAGGCATGGTTGGATGCAGACCATCGACTATTCCCGTGGATCCGAGTATAAAGCCGTATGATGATGACACTGTGGAAGTAGACAAGAGGAGATATAGAGAAATGATGGGTAAGCTCCTTTATATTACCATAACTCGACCTGATATTGTCTTTGCAGTAAATCGGGTGAGTCAATTTATGGAGCAACCAAGGAAAGTTCATATGGACGCCATATACATGATACTGAGGTATCTAAAGTCTTCTCCAGGTTCATGGTTGCTATTCCGAAAGGGCACTATTTCAGCATGTGCAGATGTTGATTATGCAGGTTGCCCTAAGGATAGAACGTCAACATCAGGATTTGCCATTTTTGTTGGGAGCTCTTTGGTCTCTTGGAAAAGCAAGAAGCAAACCGTTGTGGCAAGTGCAGAATCTTAATATAGGGCCATAACGCAAGCAAGCACGGAAATGATTGGGGTTTGATCTGTGCTAGAGGATCTACATGTAGCCGTACCTGTACCTATGCAACTTCTGAGTGACAATCAGGCAGTATTGTTTATTGCCAACAATCCAGCATTCCATGAGAGAACAAAGCATATTGAAGTTGACTGCCACTACACTAGAGACTTGATCCAGAGAGGCTTAATTTCTACATCTCATGTGAGCTCACGGGATCAGACTGCTGATATATTTACCAAGCCGTTGCTCAGAGGACCCTTCCAGAGATGCTCTTCCAAGCTGAGCATGATCGACATCTATGCTCCACCTTGAGGGGGAGTGTAGAGAGTATTATTATTATATATGTTATGTACTGTTTAGTACTTCTGTATTGTTCTCTGGACTACTCTGTACTTTACCCATTAGGTCTCTCCCTATATAAGAGAGGTCAGGGTTCTCATGAATAATCAGTTACTTATTTTCTCCCAACAAAATTAAATCCATGAGCAATAAAAGATACTTGATTTCAGTTATTTACCAAGCACTTTTCATTGCCTAGATAACTAATGACATAAAAATCGATGAGCATATGACACGATGTAATCAAAATTAATCAACATAATCCAAAGTATCCAGAACAAATCAAAAAGCGATGCCATTAGAAAGACAATAAAAGCAGCTTCGCAATGTAACTTAAATCGAGTAAAAAGGAGCACGGATGCTTAATATACGCAAGAAAGAAACCAGGGGCATAAACGTAAGAAAATATGAAGATAACTAGCAAACAGGTCCGTGGGAGGACCAAAATGTAATTAAAAGTTTGTGTGAGGCCTTCCCTGTTAATTACCCAAACGCGTAGGGGTATATTTTCAATTATTAAAACCCGTAGGGGGTCGGGTGCAAATTACCCCCGTAGATATCACGTACTCTCTAGACCTATCTGCAAATAGAGGAAGTTGTGGGGCTTCTCTGTAAATTTCACAGCCATCACGTGATTACGACCCGTGAGGCCAGGCTCGGGTGCTCCTCGAAGGCTCGACAGAGGTTCGATCAAGGCTCGATTACTCCGAGCCTAAAGGTGCGGCGTTGAGACTCGGGGATGATGATGTGGACACCTGTAGACCACCCGATTGTAATGATCAGATGATGGCTGAAGGATCGTCGTTGGATGAACACTGGGAGTGTCATCCAACGGCATTTGGACGTCCCGGACCTTCGGTCTCAACCGCGGAGAGGCGACGCTAATGATCCTCCAGTGAGATGGCTAAAGCTTTGTCGCTCTCCTCTAGGTTCAACGAAGCTCGAGGCCGACGACTCTTGGAAGCTCTGCAACCTTTGTAGTAGTGCGGAGACGAAGCTGGCTGGTCTGAAGGAGGGCGAAGATGTCTCTACGCTGGCGGTGACACCTGCGAAGGATGCTCCAACCACAGCTCCAACCATTGACACGAGTACCTGCAACATTAGTCTACATAGCCGAAGTAAATGCAAATTGTGTAGTGGATGAGACGCGGAGACTGGATGAACAAAGAAGGTGGAGGCTCAGGTGCTCCTCCACCGTGAAGGCGGAGGAGATGGGTCGGTTTGGTCGGAGGTTATGGAAAATAGAGAGAGTGAACGGAGGACAAGGTGAAGATGGCCGCGGACAGATGAAGCTCAAGAGATGATCAATGGAGGTGGATGTGATGTGTAGGAAGCTAATAAAATAGGAGAAAACGAAAGAAAATACAAAGGGAGGTCGGATAAGCTTACCTGGGCGATGGCGGAGTGAATGGCATGGGCTTGAGATTCTTGGAGTAGCTTGGGGTCTTCGCACGTTGAGGTCGGTCAGCCTCAGAGTTCGAGTAGGGAGGAGCCACCGTGACGCAGCCACAAGAGTAGCGGGTCTCACCGGTGGCAAAAGGTCATCTTGGCTCCTGCAATCGAACCTCCCCCTGTCACAGGGAGGTGGAATGGGGCTGGGCCTCTCCCCTCGTAAAGGTGGATGAGATGTTTGTTTGGTGGCAACGGTGTATTTAATGAAACGAGGTGGCGGTCCTGATGGCATATGGAGTGGGTGGCATGGTCGATAAGGAGAGAGACAACAGGGCTCGTGGGGAGTTATGGTGCTCGCAAGAAGGAAGGAAGTGCGGGCTTAGACGTGGGGTAGTTCGCTAGTGGAGAAGATGGTTGAGATAATGAGGGAAATAGAAGGGGGGAGACATGTTGGAGAAGTGGAAGACGTGGGAAAGATAGGAGCCGGAGATAGATGGAGGAGTCATGACCGTTGGATCTTGTGATCAAACAGTCAGGAGAAGTGCATAAGCGAGAGGCATGGATTAGATCGAGGGATGGTGGATTGAAGGGCGCAAGGAGCACCATGTGTCGTGAGAAGGCATAGGCGGGGGTGGACGGCCTAGATGCATTCACCCTTTTGATCAGATGGAGGATATCAAATGCGGGGGGAACGGTTGGGATTTGAAGCTCTTACGAATGATTGGGTGGTGATGGAAGCTGACACGTGGCAATCTGAGATGAAGGCGCCAACGGACAGAGTAGATATGATCAGGGGGTTATCGAAGGGCTGAGGTTTGATGGGAGAAGGGGTGGCTGTGATGGAAGCACCTAGAGGCAGTCGTGCGGCTTTGGGAAAGACACGCGGCGCTATGGGAGCAAGGCGCTAAGGGATGGACAAGATGTGTCTGGGTTTTGATCGGGCGACATGGAAATAATGCGGGAAGAATGGTAGTGATTTGAAGGGAAAAAGGGCAATCAGACGATGGAGAGTGGGGGGGCAGGTGGCGCGTGAGGATATGGGTCACGTGGCATAACCAGAAGGTGCCACGTGGCCCAATTAGGTTATTCAGATACAAAACCTCATAAAAGAGGGTGAAAACATCGAATTTGGAAAAAAAACTCAAAAACATGAAAGTTGTAGATCTCGATGAGATCTACAAGTTTCATGTTGACCAAAAATATAGATGAGGTCAAACAGAGGGAGAAATATTTTTACGAGCATTTTTAAAGGCTTAAAAACACTACAATTTTTAGTTTTGTTATTTTTTGTATTTTTAATTTATTTCATGACTCTGATATAAACACAGATTTATCTGGTTTTTATTGACACTTAGTCTAATCTAGGGGATTAATATCTGCAAATTAAGATAATGAAATTGGGTTTCATCAACCCCCTATACTTAAACTATGCTTTTCCCTGATCATCACAAAAATGAATGAGATGGATTAACCCCTTGTGCATGTGCATACATGATTTGATTAGTTCAAGAACTCCCAATTCTAGAGATCCAAAATCTTAGAGCTCAACTCTGCCTTAATCAAGAGGCACCCTATTCCTCTATTTTTCCATACTCTCTCTTGTTTACATATAAACTAAGGATATGAACTTAAGTGTTGACCGCGATCACGAGAGTAGAGTCACAACGTCACCCAAAGTCCCGATCCAAGAAACTCTCCTAAAGATCCAATCCTCAACACTAGGGAATAAATTAGATATTGCCTCTAATCCACCATCTCTTTAGTTGTCTGACTTAGAAGTGTAGGTGGCAGGCCAGTTTATGGAGGATTGTATCATTTCTTCTCTCCATCTCATTGGAACAAAGATTCTCTCTAGTGCCTTATTACTCAACGCATATTTTTGGTTTTGATCAGTGCGTCCGTTAAGAGAAGTTGGATTCATCTGCACTTGTTTTCCCGGGAATACACAAGGGTGCGCCTTTTTTGAGTACCTATCGTACCTTATACACCTAGACCTATAGCATTTGCGATGCAGAGCCCTTTTTGGTGCATGCCCGACTCCTTGGTCCTAATAGTGGTGATCCAAGTGGACACTCTGAAGTGGTTGGGAGCGCTCTCCTTTGGTGGAAGCTCTTTCGATATTTGACTTTGTGGACGAAGAGCTTTATTTTCAACATTGATATTTCTTTGATTTGCATTATTTTTGGCTAGCTCCACTGCTTCTACTAAGAGTTGGTGCACACTGATCGACATTTTTATTTTTTTCACACCCTGGAACTTAGGTCATTATCAAGAGATTAACATAAGAACCAAGTTCTCATACTGGCTAAAAAATGTTGACACTCCGATTTCATGAAGCCTTCAATGATTTTACCTCATCCTCGAGCATCATTAGATAAAATCTAGACTTGAATCCCTCATTCCAGTCCCTCAAGTAAAATTTCAACTCATCTCATCATGACCGCAGTCATGTATGTGAAGTACTGATCATATTCTTAAAGTAGGATACTAAGCATGCAATATAGCATGCAAATCTAGAAACCTAAGGAAATGTGGATGATTAAGTCTAAGACCCTGATGGCTAAGGTTGGTTAACCTAAAATCTCAAGACCCCATAAACCAAGTATTCTCGAACATTTCTGATCCTGAATGGAAGTGAAAATGTAAGGGATTTAATCCAACTCCTTCATCCAAGTTTTTTTTTAATTTTTATGAAGACTTTAAAAGACATATTAACTTCCTAAACTCAAATGAGTAGATCCATCTTGATTTAGCCAATATAGGTGTAAGTACAGGCCGGAACCCGTTGCTTGAGGATGGAGTCTTACACGATGCCCTCTAAACCACCTACTCTTCTAAGGGAAAACCCTCACTGAACGCGACTACTAATTTGGTTTTAGTAGTCAATTTGTATTTTTAAAGGATTTTTGGTTTTTTTTCTTATTTTATGGACTTTTTTGTTTAAATTTAGAACACATGTTAGACTCACTTTCCTTGAAATCAAGAAAATAATTTTCAACACCATGTCACATAAATAAAGATTTTCCAAATATTTTTCAAACAATTTTTCAAAATAAGTGAAAATCCATTTTTAAAATCATTTTCAAAAATATTTTTCTTGAAAACAGTGTTACATAGTATAGAAAAATCTTGAAAATATTTTGTCCACTTAGTTCAAAAGGTTGTACTTTAGCTCAAAAAGTTTTAAAATTTTCATTTTTTTTCAAATTTTAGTAAAGTACATATATTGTATATATGTTATACTACCCAGTACTTAAACTTTGCTATATCCTCATAGCACAAAGCCAAAGCTCCATTTAGGTATAGAACAATATACGAACTGATGCGGACTCTCCCTACACTTAGGTTAGAAATAACCTAAGTATTAATGCAAGGAAAGATGAGTAAAAACATCACAGGGACTCAGGTCCCCCTATACTTAGTCTGAGAGAAGCCTAAGTATAAAGATGGAGAATTGATGTTAGGGAGACCCGAGGGAAACGAATAAGTAGGATGGATGTACACATGAGCGTATGAATCTTTGGAGATGAATGGAGTATCTAAGATCTAGGGGAGGGTGTCAGAGCAATCAAGGCTCAAACAAGCATGCAAGACCCTTTGATTTCACTAATCACACGTGAAACCAACAAATGTTGGTTAATTATGTTGTCATTTTTATTGGTGATTAAAACATTCTAATTTACGCAAGAATCAAGAAAATGACAGAAGAAACTGTCCTACGTAAACAAGGATGTTGCTCCCCCAAAATATTATTTTACTCCATTTTAGGTCAACTTGCAATTAACAGTCCCTTGCTTAAGGTTATCACTGATTGAATGTGAACATAAATCAAGCAATCATCGTCTATCGCTTATACCCAATTTCCATTAACCTAGGTGATCAAGCCAGAAACGGTGGTCGATAAAAAGCCATGTATTCGATATAAAAAAATCATGACCCTATGCTAAGAGAGAAAACATGCAGCGCCTTGAGAAAAATTCATGAAAACTCAGACTAAAATTCAAAATCAAATCCAAATGTACGCAAGTCGAGATCTTACATATGGACAATTCCTCAATATCTTGTTCATTCGCAACAAAATATTTTTCTTGTGTGTCGATAAAAGAAAACATCTTTTTTTGGAGAGAGATAGACTATTTCACCAATCGAGTTACGGGTATCTGACGAAAAACCACATCTAAATGCTTCTATTAGTGGGGAAGAATAGATTGAATTTTGGCTAGGTGAAGCGATGTTTATGTGCATCTAGAATTAAAAGTGTGTCCTACCTATGATCAAACATGTAAGAAAGATATGTGAAAGAAGCTCGGAGAGCCGCGTGCATGATCCTAGGTTGACACTTAAGTGGGGCGATCCCCACACAACCACGGAGAACTTCATTAATTTACACGCGTGAGTCTTCGATCGAAGACCGTTGTAAAGATGATTATTACATGAAATGCAAATGTGAGAAACATTACTTTTATTTATCTCCAAAATTTGCTTTTGCGGCTCCTCACATCGGGGAACACTTGCTCCTCGCCTCCTTGAACACCAAGGGTCCTACCACAAAAACAAGAGTTAGATATCCATCAAAGAAATTTAAACAATTATAGTGCATGATAATCACATGACCTACGAATTAAAAATTAACACTTAATTAAATAAATAAAAAATCTAAACAAAACAAAAGATGAACTGTGTCCTCGGCAACGACGCCATTTGGCGTACCATGATTTTACCCTTCAAATAGTGTAGAATTAATAGTTTCATTGCAGTCGGATAAAAATCGGATGCGTCAAAGACTGCTTTGAATAATTTATCAATCAACACCAAGGAAGCAGTCAAATTTATTTTTTTTACTTGGGAAAGTCCAAGGTAGAACTCGCGGACAAGAGCCTCTTAAGTATTAATTAGACTCTGAATACCTAAATTAAGTGTTGAATAAAAAGTTCACATGTCAATGATTGAAAATGCACACAAAGACACAATGTAGACACATAAGACAGACACTTTTTATTTGATTTTTAATATGCAAGGAAGTGCAAGGTTAGAATGATGCAAATATGCCCAAATCAGATTAAATCGATGAGCAATAAAAGATAATTGATTTCAGTTTTTATTTACCAAGCACTTTCATTGGCTAGATAACTAATGACATAAAAATCGATGAGCATATGACACGATGAAATCAAAATTAATCAACGTAACCCAAAGTGTCCAGAACAAATCAAAAGCTATGCATTAGAAATACAATGAAAGCAGCTTCACTGTGAATTAAGATAATGAAACTGGGTTTCATCAATAAGGACTAGGGCAATGTTGTGGAGGATGTGGTGTAGAGGTAAAAGCGGTGTTGTAGAAGGTTGAGGGACGCTGGTTAGACTAGCAATTCCCTATACTTCCCTGCCAAACAGGGTCCTGGGTGTACCATACACCGTTGACCTCCCACATTAGTAGAGGCTCCTTCTGTATTGTTTCAGCTAGTTGTGCCTTCTGCTAGCAAGATTGGGTATAAGAGTGGTCTTCTACCCATGGTTGGTATTGCCCTGACATCGGTTGCTCATGTACATGGTGTATACGAAAAACATGAGTAGTCGGTGCAGTCGTGGCAGGTATCTTAATCTCTGATACCCTCTCTGATAACGCCACATGCTTTGGGAGCATGATTAAGCTTTCAAGCTCATTCATCCTCTTATCGATCCGCTCAACCACTGTCAATTTATATGCAATAATCCCCATGGTGGGGACCATGTCTCTGTGAGATCTTCCACAATCTTTCCCTCCTTTGATATGAATGTAACTGGGGACCCGGTGTATGTCCTACTGATCGTCTGTATGTGGCTAGTGTCAACCATATGCTCGAATACCCTCCAGACGATATCCGCTCCACGTGATGTATAACTGCCTCCACATGCAGCGCTCACTAAACCCTACATCTCAGGGTTGAGACTAGTGAATAGAGATTGGAACATTATGTTATCATCCAATCCATGACATGGAAACTTTTGCAATTGTCCTTGAATCATTCTAAGGTATCATAGAAAGGTTCATTAAGCAGCTAGGGAAAACTCGTGATGTGTGTCCTCATCTGATTAGTTCTACTCGAAGGGTAGAACTTCTTAAGAATATGTACTTGAACTGGGAGTGGTCATTGTCACACCTAAATTCTTAACTCAGTAATCAACCTTATACTCTAAGGAAAATGGAAGAGCAGTGAGCCTAATATAATCATGGATAACCTTAGGACGATGTAGGTTAGCACAGACAAGCTCAAAGTCCCTCAGGAATGCATATGATTCCTCTTTGGCATTACCGTTGAAATGTGATAGCAAATTCAGAAAGGGCACCTTCAACTCATATTATATTTATGGCTCTATGCAACTCACGTAATTTTGCACTTTATACTATCTCGGTTGTATGCCGCATCCATGGGTGCATCAACCACTACATTTAATTGTCCCACCCAAGCTCTAAGTAGGGCATGTTGCTACTTAGATGCAACCATCCTATCAAGTATCATCTAAAAAGGACTGTCATGATGTTCTTCCCCATCATCTTTCTTCTTGGGAGGCATCTTGAATGAAACTTCTTTGTCACCTTCATCAACTAAATGGATTTGAATCAGTCGAGGCTAATGAACTTAAATCATCCTCACCAAGGAGAAGGTCTTCCTTGGTAAGTAAAGAAGAGAGGAAGGGGTTGGTCAGTGGTCGACCATCCCCAAAGTGAGTGTGCCTGAACTCAAGAGGCTAATAAGTCTAGGGACATCTAAGAAGTGAAGGGACCTCTAAATACGATCACTTTGAAGGGTTCGATGATATACTCATGGAGTCCGAATGAAAATCCCTCCAACTAGTCATCTTATATGTCAAAGAGGATCGTATATGGCCACAAATATCAAGGAGAGTCTATGCACTATGGGGAACGTAAATGTGAGGAGAGAACTTACGCAAATCAAACACAATGCAAACCCTTTTAATTCACAAATCGAACACATGAAGCCGTAAATTTTCAGTCAAATTATCTTGTCAATTTTAGTTGGTGGTAATATAATATTTCAGTCCATTACACACATTGTGTCACCTTATACCCATCGGTACTCCTGTGTGCTCCCAATCAATGAGGCGATATGCTCGGATTGCTGGTCTTTAATATCATGTATCAAAGGAGACACACATGCTTAAATCAAAACATGTACTAAGGTCGAAAACAAGCCCTTGCAACTCCCAAGCCCGTAAGAGTCGGACCTGGAGACTTATGGGGCAAGTCCATGGATTCAGGCTCTAACCTTAATGTATGCGTCCTTACCTACTTTATCCAGAGGTAAGTACCTATGTCCATTGAGGGCTTATGCACCTGTAAAAATAAGTTTTCATTTATTCTGATATTTTGTCAACTTGCATCAATTCAGTCCCAATTTTAAAACTTTGGTTATCATTGATATTTATGTAAGTAATATATGACTATCATTAAATCCCTTTTTCCTTTTAGACTTAGGTTATAAATCAAGATAGGAATCATAAAACAGAATACAAGCGAGAAACTATGATGTATGCTTACGTAAGAATGCACTTACAATGATTCCCATCATTCTACATATGTCATACTAGACTGAATTAGAAATTTTACTCTAAATGCATGCAAGTCAAAAAAGTCGCACCTAAACACGATATTATTAGTGGGGAAGAATCAGATTTTTATTTGAGATAATTGTACGTATTTATGTATGTCTTTTTAATCTTTCAAGAAAGATGTAATCAATGAATATGTGTGTCCTATATTACAAGGGAGCAAATAGTTTTGAATTTAAAATTGAATGAAATTTAAAATGTCTTGACACAACTACTTAAGTTGAGAACCATTCTTGATACAACCACTCATGACACTTAAGTCGAGAACCACTCTCGACACAATCATAACAAAAAAGAAAAATACTGTCCAAGTCTTTGATACACATGCGAGCTCCCAAACAAGAGATGTTGTAAACGATGCAATTATCTAAATTATTACAAGGAATATTTACACCCTTATTCATGCATAATTTCGTAATTATATACATAACCATGGATAATCACGAATTACACACATAGATCCTAAATAAATGCTTTGTTTTACACCCATAACCCTCAGTTAATTTAGTTCATTAACTCAACCTGATACGTAAGTTAATATAACCAGTTGATGATCTAACGGTTGGAATTAATCAAAAGTAAAAAAGAAAGAAAAATAAAAATATCCAACCCCCAGGTCTAGCACCTACAACCGTGTGGCTTTCTCTTGGTGAGGGGGGAGGGGGTGATGATGGTGAATGGTGAGGGGAGGGCTCGACGAGGGCTTGCAGGCGACATTGGAGACGGGGCTTGCAAGTGGTAGGAGGACGAGGGCTTGCAAGCAGTGAGGGGAGGGGGTGCTTTGACGGTGGTGGAGAGCAATGACAGACAGGGGCTTGCAGGCAGGGGGTACGGGGGCTTGTAGAGGGGGCTTCGACGGGTTCTTTGTAGTAGGTGGGTGAGGGTAGGGCTTCGATGACCAGGGGAGGGGGGCTTCAACAGGTGCAGGCATGGGGGGTTGGGGGGGAGTGGGGGCTTCGACGGGTGCTAGCAAAAAATGTGTCTTCGAATGAGGAGCTTCGAACGGATGCAGGCAGACAATGGTCGAGGGCTTCGACGGGATGCTTCCATGCAGAAAAGGGACACGGGTGCAGGAAGAGAGGCAAGGCAACATGGGGGTGCTTCTAGGTAGTGGAGGGATGCGGTCTTGCAGGCGAAAAGGCAAGGCTGTAGGGAGAGGGGTGGGAAGGGGGGAGGCGAGGCAACATGGGGTGAAGGGGAGGGGGAGGCGGAGGGCAATGACGAGGGTAGTTAGAAGACTTGTAGGATGGTGTCAGAGGATGAAGGGGGGCAAAGGTGGTCACGGAAGGGAGGGAGGGGAGGAAAAGGTGGGTGTTGGCGGATGAAGAAGAGGAGGAGGGGAGGGGGTTGGAGGAGGAAGGATGTAGTCTCATTTGTAAATAGTAGGAATTTAAAGGGTATAAAATGTAAAATATTTGATACAGTCATATTTAATGGGAAATTGGATGGAAGTTAACATGGGGTTATGGGTGTAAGAGTTAAGTACTATTTAGGATTATGTGTGTAATTTGTGATTATATAGGGTTATGTATATAATTATGAAGTTACTTAGGGTTATATGTAAATATTCCTTATTACAAATTAATAATTACAAAAAATGAAATCTCTCTCAAAAATAATTTTAATCTTCTTGGCTCTTTAGCAATCAGCTCGCTCCACGTTCGTCGACCTTTGATGTACTCCAAGTCCACCAGGGCCTCGCTAAGAAAGATAGAATTTATATAAGAGAGATGACCGGATATAAATAAAAATAAGTAGAAAATACTATGAATAAACATCAAAGAAAGAAAAGGAGAAAAAAATAAAATAACTACAAAATGGTTCAAGGGCTAGACTATCGAGTGAATGGAAAACCTAACTCTAAGTTTTCTAACTGAACCAAAGTCATTTGCCTCCCCGTCAATGGTGCCATTTGACGAACCTAAATATATGCAATGTAATTTATCATTTTTATGTTGTAGCCAGGTAATCAAAATCAATAAAAATTGACCACATGAATAAATAATCTAATCAATTAAACAATGTGCGGCTATGTGTTTATTTAACCTGGGCAAACCCTAGGGTCGACTCAAGGAGGTAAATGAACAACTTGTGGCTCAAATTATCAAACTTAATGTATGGTTTTCAAAAGCAATTTTTTGCTATTTTTATGCAATTAATGATTCAAATGCAGAATGGATACTTTTTATTGGCTTTCTACAATTTTTCATGCAAATTGGATGCAAAAATTATAAAACTTTCTTGCTAAGTTATTATGATAAAATTAACCTACTGTAAATTTTGGAGATTTTTTTGATGCAAAATGAATTTTCTCGAAATAAAATAATACAGACTAATGATTTTTAATAAATTAATTTTAATAAATAACAAAGTTGATTAGTTTCCAAAACTAAAATTAACCTAGATGTTTCTGATTAAGATTTATGTAGGAAAAATTCTAATTCCTATTGTATAACGAGTTTACAATGCTTTAAAAATTAATTACATCAGTCACTATAGAATTTATTTTAAGAAAATGAAACCTGAAAATGCAATGATTTTTTGAACACAATACAAAACATAATTAATTTTACAAACATATAATTTTTTGAGAATTTATGGATCAATGGTTGAATTATTACGATAAAGAGCTCACATTGGGTAAAATAAGCCAATCACCAAAATAATAACAAATCAAGCACAACTAAAAAAAACATTCATTTTTTCTCAAAAATGATAGAGAATTAATTGTTCTATGATGTGTAATTCTTGGAATAAAAACATGATGCTAAACAAAACTTCAAAAATAAAGTTCAAAGATAGGGATATGTATAGGGTAAAATGGAGCTGCCCCTGGGGGGAGCTAACTTAGCTCCCCCCGCCTCATTTCGGTTGGTTTTTTTATTTTTTTTTGAAAATTTCTTCCGTGGATTTTCATCAATATATCCCTATATTATGTCATTATAATTTCGTGCGAAACAAAGACTCATATGACCTCCATCCAGGTGGGTCGTTTTTAGCAATTATTTTACCGTTAAAAAATGACTGTCTGAATGGAGGTCGTAGGAGTCTTTGTTTACAAATTTTGATGACATAATATTGGGATATAGTGATGAAATTCTACGGAAGAAATTTTCAAAAAATAAAAAAAATGGGCGAAATGGGGCGGGGAGAGCCAAGTTAGCTCTCCCAGGGGACAGCCCCATTTGACCCATACATACATACATACATACATACATATAGGGTTGAGCATGGGCTGGGTCCGGGCCGGGTTCGGTTTGGCCCGGCCCAAGCCCATTTTAGTATATGGGCTAATGGGTCGGGCCTAGGCCCGTTTTATTTTTCAAAATCTAGGCCCAAGCCCAAGCCCGGCCCAAACATTATGGGCCGGGTTCGGGTCGGGCCGGCCCCAATTGAAACTCCGGGACATATTGAGCTTGTTTTTATCTTACAAATACACCACCCATCCCCAACAAAAATGAGTATTCTTTACACATGCAAATATGTTTTACACATTGATAATATTAAGGAGTCATGTCCATGATACGAATTTGCTATGTACAACAACATACTCTAAACATGACAAATATATTACCAATGTAATATAATTGTTTATAATATATGTTTGTTAACATGGTAAATTATTATCATGATGGTATATATAAAAATGATGGTTGTTAACTTTGCTAAATTAATATGTTTAGAATTTAATATCCATCTAAATTCTATTATCACTCATATGCATAAGTAATGGGTCAAGCTAATGGGCCGGGCAGTTTAGGCCCTTGAAACGGGCCGAGCTATCGGGCCGGGTTATCGGGCTTTCGGGTTGGGGCCCTATCAGGCCCGAACCCGGCCCGAATATACATTTGGGCTTGAATTAAGGCCCAAAACCCGGCCCAATTCTTTGCGGGCTCGGGTTCGGGCCGGGCTACATGGGCCGGGTTTCGGACCGGGTCGGGCTGGCCCGGCCCAATGCTCAACCCTACATACATACATACATACATACATACATACATATATGCAAGTTACAAATTTAAAAACTGCTAAATTAAACATGCAGAAGAGCCTAACCTTAATTACCAATTTCCATAAGGGTTCCTCTTCAATAATGAGAGATTTCAAATGGAAGTAGTGGTCGAACACTCACAGCCCCTTTTCTCTTCTTGGTCAATCTGATAGTGTAGTTTGGCTTTTAACCTTAGCTCATTTACTTTGGATGTGCATAAATCATTAATTGTGATGTGTGCACTAAAGATAAGCATCTATTTCCTACTTTTCTATATGTCAGTTTCCATCCTTATCCTCAATGATGGCTTTCAATGAACGCTCTCGGGCTGGAAGATGAATGTAACAGATGATGTTACATACAGGTCTAACGAGAATTTTGATAAGGACCAATTCAGTAATATTTTGATGGAGTTTACGGCAAAGTCTCTTGCTCCTCAGCTTTATGGAGTTGACACCATGAAAAATAGGAAACAGGGAGATCTTACTGTGGCTAAGGATGTCTGGCAATGCCTTTATTGCTTTGGCCATAGAAGTGCACATATCTCACAGATGGGTGGTGCAGACATAGATTAGTATCCCCGCTTTGGTTTCTGCTTTGGGTTCTTCTGAGTTGTTTGTATAGTCCGTCCTGAGGCTACTCATGTTGAACTTTGTCTCAGCTTCATGTGGTTTATTTTTTAAATAAAGTGCTCTGTTGTACGCCCAACCTTGGGATCACACCCTTTTTCCTTTTAAAAATAACAATAAAAATAAGAATGAATACGTCCTATTGGCAAAAGGTTTGGTTTACCGGACCCTCATGACATAGCATATGAAGTCATGCATAAGAAGACCAAGGATATATGGAATTCCCTTGCCGTTGTCTACTCAAAAGCTTGGAATATAATGAAGATCTTACATTTGCACGATTATATTCATTAGACCAAGGACATACAACCTCTTCTTGTCTATCACACTGCTATGAAGGTGATGTTTGAGAAGCATTATAGTTACTACCCACTGTGTTACCACGAGTCCCAGAAGGTATGCAGATGCTCGTGGTTGGAGTAGTTTTGTCTTGAGTTCTGACTTGATGAAATCTATGTTTCTACTAGGAATTAAGTACCCACTAGTGCATAAATTCCTCCTATTGACGATGCATAGGTTCCTCCTATTGAGGAGGCTCACAATTGTCTCAACAGTATTGCAGTTCCTACCCTTTCAAGCACTGACATCAAATCCACATGGATTCTAGACAAGGATGAGGAGGCTCTTTTGCAACGAGAGGTTGTAGACGTCAAAATTGTAGTGCTTCCAGACTACAGTGCACCTATTGTTGGAGGTATGCCTATATGGAGGATATATATATATATATATATATATATATATATATATATATTATATATATATATATTCATATAAGCGCGGTCACCAACTTCGGCTTAGTAAATCACTAGTCAGACTGATCTCTTGATGGAGCCATCATCCTCTACATCCAATCCATCTATAGATGACTCATTAAGATTGAAGTAAGTGATAGTTATTGGGCCTTCCACATGCTTCTGAGACTGACACTGTTGTGCTCGCCAGCTTGTAAAGTAAATCATATGCTTGCATAATTTGTGGTTCCCATTGAGGTGCATACTGGCTTGTTGACTCTGGATCTTCTTGTCATTTTTTATGGAAAAAAATGTGTGCACTCAGATGGTGCCCACTTCACTATAGATTTGTGGTCAACACTGGCCATCTTATAAAATCCAGGACTCAAGAAGAGGATTGCCATGGTGCGCAACATTCCCAACATAGAGTTTCTCCTCACACAAACGAGCCCTTTATGAGACAACGAAAGGACCCACACAAACACGAGAGCTTTCAATTGTTCATCAACCTGAGCAGCATTGAAGGAAGTCTAGAAACTCTTAAAATACGAAAATAAAGCCATTTAATAAATTCCTGATGCTTCCATTCGAATCCCTCTACCTTGATCACAGTAAAGAAAAATGTTCAATATATTATGTGTTAACATCATGTATGACATAACAGGCAAGCGGCAAGCCCCAGCATTATCGTAGAAGAACTTTGTCCTGTGGGTCTTCATTATAAGTCTACTGCATCTTAGTAGACAAAGAAAACCTTCACTTCTGTTGGGAGCTTTAGATTAGCTTACAGTTTCATTACACTATTACAGATCTAACATGGTAGGGATTATGGACCTATAGCCCTTCTTAATCAAGTAATCACCCTCCTCCTAACCCAATCTTCTTGTCATTTATGTGGAGATAAAGAACAATTTAGGGTCCTCAAACCCATTCCTATAGATAAACGGTTTTTGCAAATAGCAGACACTTGTTGATTAGAGTTTGTCATGTTGTCATAACTTTATTAAGATTTTGATTTATATTTTGTTATGTGCCCGATCATCTTTACGAACTTTACGTATGAGTTTACTTGCTTCTCAACATGACTAGAGATGTATCATAATCGTCTTTAGCTGCACGACGAGTGTGCTTGGTATCAAGATGATTGGAATCAAGGTGATCTATGTTGTATTGTGTGATTAGGCCTATATGTAGGTGTTGATATGCCTTGAATCCTAACCATCTGACCCAGGTTGAAGAACTGCATATGCATCCCCTGCCATACCATACCCCAACAAGACGGGGGTCTCGCTGCCCGGTCAGCGAGCCTGTGGGGGGGGGGGGTCTAGGGGGGGAGCTGGTGCCCCCCCCCTGCGGGGGTGTGGGGGCAGCGCCCCCGGCGAAAATTTTATGGAGCGGTTCTATTTGTATTCGGGTATTTGGATCCTTCTATTTTTAGGGATCCGTCTGTATGGGAGTGCTATATAAACTCCTTAGGGTTAGGGTTTTAAGTATCCTCTGTATCCATTCTTTTCTCCACATAGTGAAGCCGATCGCCGCCGCCCAAGGACGTAGCCCAGTTACGGGTGAACCTTGTAAATACGTGTGTTTGCGCTCTTGCTTGTTTCATCGTGTTTGTGCGTATTCGCTTCCGCGATTTGCAACAAACTGGTATCAGAGCTTCGGGTTCCGTCAGGATCATCCAACAAGATGTCGTCACACAATATGAAGATCGAGAAGTTCACAGGGAAGAACGGTTTCAGTTTATGGCAGATCAAGATGCGCGCCCTTCTGAAGCAGCAGGGCATCTGGGCGCCGTTGGACCAGGAGCGTGCGAAGGCACTCGAACCCTCCGAGTTGACGGTGCAGGAAGAGAAGGCGCACTCGACGATTATGTTGTGTCTGGCGGACGAGATCATCGCGGAGGTTGCTGATGAGACTTCTGCGGCCGGTCTGTGGTTGAGACTCGAAAGTCTATACATGACGAAGTCTCTGACCAACAAGTTGCTTTTGAAGCAACGTTTGTTCTCTCTCCGCATGCAGGAAGGTACATCTCTTAAAGAACATCTAGATCGCTTAAATACATTGTTGATGGATTTAAGAAACGTAGATGTTAAGATTGAAGATGAGGATGCTGCTTTGATTTTGTTAGTTTCTCTTCCATTATCATTTGAGAACTTTGTTCAATCGTTCATTGTGGGAAGAGAATCGATAACCCTAGAGGAAGTTTGCGCGAGTCTGCATACGCGTGAACTTCAACATATGGCTACCGGGAAGCAGGACTCTAACGCTGCAGGTTTGGTTATGACTCATGAGAAGAGTCATACCAATTCTGGCTACGCAAAGAAGGGAAAGCAGAAGTCCAAATCAAAGAATCACAATGCTAGGGACATTTGCAATTACTGCAAGGAACCTGGACATTGGAAGAAGGACTACCTGAAGAAGAAAGGGAAAGCCACAGTTGCTGTCGTGGCTCATGGAGGTGCAGATTCTGAAGATGACCTGGTTCTCACCGTCACAGATCAGACGACCACAGACAACACATGGATTCTTGATTCAGGTTGTTCTTACCATATGACTCCCAATGAAGACTGGTTCTACAACTACGAGAAGATAGATGGTGGGAACGTTGTCATGGGGAATGATGCAGCATGCAAGATAGTAGGGATCGACTCTGTGAAGATCAAGATGCATGATGGAGTCGTGAGGACGGTCACAGAAGTACGTCATGTCCCTGATTTGAGGAAGAACCTAATATCCCTTGGAGTCCTGGACTCTAAAGGATATAGGTACAGTGCTGAAGGTGGAGTCATGCAGGTTGCCAAAGGCGGGGTGGTTGTCATCAAGGGCAACAAGCAGAAGACCCTATACATCCTGCAAGGGTCTACAGTTACAGGTTCTGTTGCAGTGGTGTCTCAAGCCGTAAGATCAGTGTCCGAATTGTGGCATATGCGGCTAGGACACATGAGTCAGATGGGGATGAATATCCTCAATCAGAAGGGTCTCATCGGGGATCTCAAGGGATCTAAGCTGGAGTTCTGTGAGCATTGCGTGTTCGGGAAACAACACAGAAAGCAATTCAGTAAAGCTATCCACAGGACGAAGGAGACACTTGACTACATCCATGCTGATTGTTGGGGCCCTTCACGGGTTCCATCTTTGGGAGGCGCTAAGTATTTTCTATCTATTATTGATGATTATTCCAGGATGGTGTGGGTGTATTTTATGAAGCACAAGAGCGAAGCATTTCAGACCTTCAGGCAGTGGAAGATCTTGGTGGAAAATCAGACTTCTAAGAAGGTGAAGCGTCTTCGCACAGATAACGGACTGGAGTTCTGTTCATCGGAGTTCAATGAGTTCTGCAAGGAGGAGGGTGTTGCGAGACATCTTACTGTTAGAGATACGCCACAACAAAACGGAGTTGCTGAACGAATGAACAGAACGCTTCTGGAGAGAGCAAGGTGCATGCTCTCTAATGCTGGACTTGGTAGAGCATTCTGGGCTGAAGCTGTGAATACAGCCTGTTACTTGGTGAATCGGAGTCCCGCGTCTGCCATTGATTGCAAAACACCCATGGAGGTATGGTCTGGTAATCATGCTGATTATTCTATTTTAGGAGTCTTTGGTTGTGCTGCTTATTATCATGTTAGTGAAGGAAAGTTAGAACCAAGGGCAAAGAAAGGGGTGTTTACAGGATATGGTGCAGGAGTGAAGGGGTATAGAATCTGGTCCCCTTCTGAGCATAGAATTATTGTTAGCAGGAATGTTACTTTTGATGAGAATTCCGTGCTTCACTCGAGTAGTGAGTCTGTTGATGCAGGGACAGGTGATGATGTGTCCGAACAGGTGGAGTTCGAACTGACACCAAGTAGTGATCACGCAGTTGGTCACACCACTCCTGATCAGGTTGTTGTTGAACAGCCTGAAACAGAGCAACCAGAAGAGAGGCAACCTAGTATTGCTACTGATCGGCCCCGTAGAGAGATACATCCACCGCAGAGATACGGATTCGAAGACATGGTTGCATTTGCACTGCAGGTTGCGGAGGAGGCAGAGTCACCAGAACCCTCCACTTACAGGGAGGCAATATCTGGGGCAGAATCTGAGCAGTGGATTGCTGCTATGGGTGAGGAGATGGAGTCTCTTCACAAGAATCAGATATGGGAACTTGTCAAATTGCCAAAGGGGAGGAAGATCGTTGGATGCAAATGGGTCTTCAAGAAAAAGACAGGAATTTCAGACAGTGAAGGCATCAGATACAAAGCACACCTAGTTGCAAAGGGTTACAGTCAGAAGGAAGGTGTGGATTACAACGAGATATTTTCTCCTGTTGTAAGACATACATCCATCACGGTGCTACTAGCTCTTGTAGCACATCAAGACTTGGAGCTGGAGCAGTTAGATGTGACGACAGCCTTCTTACATGGTGAACTCGAAGAAGACATTCTTATGAGCCAACCAGAGGGATTCCTATCTCAGGGTACGGAAGATCATGTATGTAGATTGAAGAAGTCTTTGTATGGGCTTAAGCAGTCTCCCAGGCAGTGGTACAAGAAGTTTTATAGTTTCATGACTGATCATGGGTTCAACAGGAGCCCATACGATTGTTGTGTTTACCACAACAAGGTGGAGGATGGATCCTTCATCTATCTATTACTGTACGTCGATGATATGTTGATTGCTGCCAAACAGAGGAGTACCATAGATGATCTGAAGAAGCTCCTTAGTTCAGAATTTGACATGAAGGATCTTGGTGCAGCGAAGAAGATTTTAGGGATGGAGATCATTAGAGATTGTGCAGAAGGGAAACTTTTCTTATCTCAGAAGAACTACATTGAGAAAGTTCTACTGAGATTTGGGATGTCTACAGCCAAGCCTCTAAGTACTCCATCCGCTTCAAATATTCATCTCTCAGTTTCTTTTGCACCACAGTCAAATGCTGATAAGGAATACATGTCACGTGTTCCCTATGCCAGCGCAGTTGGGAGTCTTATGTATGCCATGGTATGCACAAGACCTGACATCGCTCATGCTGTGAGCGTTGTTAGTAGATTCATGGGTAACCCAGGAAAGGAGCATTGGCAGGCAGTCAAGCGGATTTTCCGCTATCTGAAAGGAACAACAGACATTGGCCTCATTTATAGAAGTGATTCAGAGTGCTTGGTTGCTGGATATTCAGATTCAGACTATGCAGTAGATATTGATGGGAGGAGATCGATGACAGGCTACGTCTTCACTTTAGGGAATTCGGTCATCAGTTGGAAGGCTACCTTACAGCCATCGGTTACTTTGTCTACTACAGAGGCAGAATACATGGCACTGACAGAGGCTGCAAAGGAAGGCATTTGGCTGAAGGGCTTACTTGGAGACCTCGGTCTGCAACAAAATCAGGCTATAGTATATTGTGACAGTCTTAGTGCAATATGCTTAGCCAAGGATCATGTTCATCATGAGAGAACCAAGCACATAGATGTCAGATATCACTTCATTCGTTCTGAGAAGAGGATCAAGGTGAAGAAGGTTGGTACAGCAGATAATCCAGCCGATATGTTCACGAAGGCGGTTCCTGGGAGTAAGTTCAAACATTGTTTGGACTTGCTCAATGTCGACAGTTGGGAGTAGCCCCAAGGAGGGGCTGGCGGCGGCACGACGAAGCTTAGCGAAGCTTCTCAGAGGATTCAATTCAAGGTGGAGATTGTTGATATACCTTGAATCCTAACCATCTGACCCAGGTTGAAGAACTGCATATGCATCCCCCTGCCATACCATACCCCAACAAGACGGGGGTCTCGCTGCCCGGTCAGCGAGCCTGTGGGGGGGGGGTCTAGGGGGGGAGCTGGTGCCCCCCCCCTGCGGGGGTGTGGGGGCAGCGCCCCCGGCGAAAATTTTATGGAGCGGTTCTATTTGTATTCGGGTATTTGGATCCTTCTATTTTTAGGGATCCGTCTGTATGGGAGTGCTATATAAACTCCTTAGGGTTAGGGTTTTAAGTATCCTCTGTATCCATTCTTTTCTCCACATAGTGAAGCCGATCGCCGCCGCCCAAGGACGTAGCCCAGTTACGGGTGAACCTTGTAAATCCGTGTGTTTGCGCTCTTGCTTGTTTGATCGTGTTTGTGCGTATTCGCTTCTGCGATTTGCAACAGTAAGCATTGTATTACCTGTTTGAATGAGATAGAAAAACAATGTACTATTGGACCTCTTTTCCCATGGAATGATAGGTTCATTGCAAATTTGAAGCTGATAATTGGGGTTTTGATGTTCGTGATTGTTGGGTGTGCTATGACTTGTTGTTGTTTGCGACAATTGGGACTGAAGATTAAGTTTGGAGGGTGCCAATGTTTTTTATGGGGGTATCATAATGATGTGGTGAAGGGTAGGTGGTGCTCGAGGGTAAGGAGATGAAGAAGCGACTGATAGGGAAGCAATGCTTCGTCATTGAAGTATCAGAGAGAGGATGTAAGTAAATGTACGAGATGAAGTATCAGAGAGAGGATGTAAGTAAATGTACGAGAGGGTGATGTAGGCTGGAGTGCTAGAAAACAGATGCATATGCCTTGGAGTAGGCTAGAAGGCAGTCACAAATTCGCCTAAAAGGAGGGTGGATAGATGCAATAATGGTGCAAGGACAAAAGTGAGAGATGGTGGAGGAGGGTGAAAGGGAGGTAGGGAAATAAAAAATGCTTTTGTTGTCATTATGGGTGTTGCAGGATGAAGAAGTGCGGTGATGGTGGTTGGTGGAGTGAGAAAAATGCATGTAATATAAATTTGGTAAAAAAGGATGCATAATTTTGTGGTGGGTCCCAACTCGGGGAAGCACCTTTTTTTCTTCAAAAAAACTTGCTTTTTGATTGTTACTATTAATTTAATGGGTCTTGAATGGATGTAAGGGATCATTGTTGGAAGAAGAGTATGAATTGTCTATTCCAGAGAACCCTAGGCTCTCTTATATAGAGAAGGCCTATGGGTAAACTATATAAGATGGATACAAGAAAATAAAAATAGCAGAAAGGGTGCATAGAACATAGAAATATCTCTACACTCCCCCTCAAGATGGAGCATAGATGTCAATCATGCTCAGCTTGGAAAAACACTTCTAGAATGGCCCTTTGAGCAATGGTTTGGTAAAAATGTCGGTAGTATACTCTCTTGAACTGACATGAGAAGTAGAAATCAAGCCCTTTTGAATCATATCTCTAATATAGTGGCAATCTACTTCAATATGCTTTGTTCTTTTATGGAACAGAGGATTATTAGCAATGAATAGCGCTGCTTGATTATCACATTGTAACTGCATGGGTAGATGTACATCTATATGCAAATCTTCTAGCACACTAGAACCCACATCATCTCTGTACTTGCTTGTGCCATGGTCCTATACTCAGATTCTACACTAGATCTAGTCACCACTGTTTGTTTCTTGCTTTTTCAAGAGACTAAAGAACTACAAACAAACACTGCAAAACATGAAGTAGACTTACAATCCTTAGAGCATCTTGCATAGTCTGCATCAGCACATGCAGAAACATAAAGGTTTGTTTCTTTCTTGAATAGTAATCCTAGACCTAGAGAAAACTTTAGACATCTCAATATCATGTATATGGCATCCATATGTACTTGTTTAGGCTGTTCCATGAACTGACTCACCCGACTCACTGCAAAAGAGATATCAGGTCTGGTGACAGTAATATAGAGAAGCTTTCCCATCATCTCTCTATATCTTCTCTTGTTAACCTCATTTGTATCATCATCATATAACTTCATGCTGGGATCCATAGGAGTAGTCGAGGGTCGACACCCGGTTATGCCCGTCTCAACAAGCATGTATGTAGTGTACTTCCTTTGGGTCATCACAAGATCTTGGGCATTCCTAGCAAATTCTAACCCTATAAATATTGTAGGATGCCAAGATCCTTAGTAACAAACTGATGGCTCAGAAATGCTTTTGTCATCTTTATCCCCTGCATATCATCTTCCGTAACAAGTATATCATCAACATAAATCATGATAACAACAATACCTCTGGGAATCTTCTGCACAAACAAAAAATGATATGCATTTGATCGTTTGAACCCTTACCTTTCAATTAGGTCATAAAGCTTCTGAAACCATGCCCACGGGATTTGCTTAAGGCCATATATAACTTTGTGAAGTCTACACACCATCTAACTCTCCCCATCAGCAGCAAACCCCGGAGGCTGTTGCATGTAGACTTCTTCCTGCAGATCCCCATACAAAAATGTATTCTTAACATTAAGTTGAAACAAGCGCCACTCGCGTACCACAACAATTAAAAGGACACGTAGAATCGAGTGACACACGACTAGAGAGAATGTATCCATATAATCCACGCCACATTGTTGGAGAAAACGAAAGAAATGTTTATTCCTCGACCCTAGGATCTCTTATATAGGGAGAGACCTATGGGTAAATTACATAAAGTAGACAGGAGAACAGAAAAATATGTAAAGAGGGTACAAAAGTATGTAACATATCACGACACTCCCCCTCAAGATGGAGCATATATATCTGTCATGCTCAGCTTGGATGAACACTTCTGGAAGGGGCCTCTATGGAGAGCTTTGGTGAAGATATCCGCCATCTGATCCCGTGAGTTGACATGAGCTGTAGAGATGAAGCCCTTCTGAATCATGTCACTTAACGAATGACAATCAACCTCAATATGTTGTGTTCACTCATGAAATGCAAGATTGTTAGCAATGAATAGTGTAGTAGCCTGATTGTCACATTTTAACGACATTGGAAGAGAAACAACTATATATAGATCTGTTAGGACTACTCCAACCCACATCATTTCTGTACATGGTTGTGCCATCGCTTGATATTCAAATTCCACACTAGATCTAGCAACAACAGTTTGTTTCTTGCTTTTCCATGAGATGAGAGAGTTGCCAACGTATATAGCAAAGACTGATGTAGATTTCCTGTCCTTGAGGCATCCTGCATAGTCTGCATTTGCACATGCTGATATAGT
>JAZKJV010002777.1:0-26315 GCA_037367405.1 Ottelia alismoides
AAAAGCTTCCTCCATGGGAGGAATAGTCGAGTCTGCCAAAATCTGAGATCGTGCTGCCTCATACTCTGGATCAAGTGCAGCCAGGAACACACCCACCATGGTCGCATTCCTGTATGTCTTCTGCTGTTCTGGCGTGGCAGTAAGAGGCATGAAGCTATAGAGCTTCTCGAACATCCCTCTCAGTGATGTGTAGAGAGAATGTAAAGGATGACCATTCTGCTTTATTGTGAATATATCATGTTGAAGTTACAGAATCTTCGTCTCGTTCTTCGCCTGAGAGTACGTTGCCGCCAGAATATCCCACATATCCTTGGTTGTGGGTTGATGTAGGATGTCATTGGCAATCTCAATAGCCAACATACCAGATAGCCAAACCTTGGTGTATGCATCATCGGCCTCCCATGAGGCATTGACTCCAGTCTTCTCTGCAGGCTCAGGTTCGGTAAGAATGTGCTTCTTACCTGTTGACTTCATCATACTCATGAACTGCATTGCCCACAGTTCATAGTTTGTACCGTCCATCTTGACAATGGGCGCTGGACCACGAAAGGCGCCAATAGATGGGATATCAGCCTTGCTTTCTGACATACTGGAGATGGAAGACTGGAGTGATTGACAGAAGATGAGCTTCGTCTACAATGACATAGACGGGATTAGTTGCATGTGTAGACCTCAAGCAACTATCCCCATGCAGATGTGCGTACTACGGTCTTCACGCGCACAAGAATCGCGCACTGGATCACGAAGATGCACGCGAAGGAGATGCGTGCACTGGAGATGCACTAGGCGGGCGCACAGATGATCGCGCGCACAGATGATCGCGTGCAGTAGGCCCACGGTTACGCGCAGATGACTGCGCACAGGGTCGCGCACCGGAGACTGCGCACAGGCGCTATGTGCGCAAAAGTGCTGCAAGATGCGCACTCGCGCACGCGGTGGAGGGTGCGATGCGCGTAGGCGCACGCGCGTGGCACAGCAGGAGAGCGTGGCGCGCTGGAGGCGATGGCGCAGGAGAGGCGACGCTGGAGCAAGCTTGGGCGACGCCGATGGGGGCGAGAGGGAGAGGCCGGCGGGTGTGGTGGGATTAGGGTTAGGGTTTCGAGAACTCCGGTCTAGGACCGTCGCTCTGATACCATGTTGGGAAAAATGAATGACTTGTTTATTCCATAAGCCCTAGGCTCTCTAATATAGGAGAGTAGCCTATGGGTAAATTACACAAAGTAGACAACTGAAAAAAAAATAACGAAGAGGTACAGGCACTACTCTATATGCGTCAACATAGATATATATGCTCCAGCTTGAGGGGGAGTGTTAGAATAATTATATTATTTAATCTGTTAATTGTCCTGTTTATGTAAATTACCTATAGAGCTTTTCTCCTATATAAGAGAGCTCTAGGGCTAATGGAAAGTATCTCGTTTATTCCCACAACAAACACAACCATGCTTCAGTGGCTTGCAATAAAAATAAACTTTTCCGAATCCTCCACGACCCCCAGCACCTTCTTTATTGTTGAGTTTTTTTTCAAAATTTTAGCTTTCCATAAATTAAACACCAGTTAGAAGATACGAGATTTGGAATGTTGAGCTGGCTAAGAGAGGGTGAGGAAGGCCCAAGAAATGTTGGATGAGACTACTAGAAGGAATCTTAGTTATTTGGATATAAGCCCAAGAATGACCCAAGATAGATCTGAATGGAGGCGAAGAATCCATGTAGCCAACCCTACTTAATGTGGGAAGAGACTTTGTTGTTGATGTTGTTGTTGTCATTGTTGATAAATTAAACAACACAGGTCTGGCAGTGTCCCTCACTTAGGTTTTTAGTTTTCTTTGTCCAGTGCTTTGTAAATCTGAATCAGCAATCAATAAAATAACAGTTCAAACAAAACCCCCAAGGGAGGGAATGCTTACTTTATTCGCAGGTAACATGAAGATATCTGAGGCAGTGCTACATCAGCTGCCCTGAAGTAAATGAAGGGGGAATAATGCATTATTCACCCATTCACTGATTAAAGAAAAGATTTCAAATATGTTTGGCTCTTACTGTGTAGCGGAAATCAATGAGAACCAAATTGGTCCGGTGCCCCTTTCACGTCTAACACCAGAGGCTTCTAGCAATGCCTGAGAGGAACTACAAAGTTCCTTGGCAGCAGAAGCTCTTTTTCTGCTCGCACCAAGTAGTCGCTTAACTCTTCTTGAAGCTGAAGCTGCGGGGCTGTCCTTTTCATCATGAGCTTTAGATTTGGTAGCTTTTGATTTATGAACATAAATTTCTCTATCTTGTCCGTTAATTTGCTCTGTTTTAGTAAAAGAACCATGTGGGCCATACTTCATCGATTTCGTTCGATTTGCAGCTTCAACTAGGCAGTTCAAAGGCTTCCACAATTCAGCCTTTTCAACAGAGTGAATCTCATCCTTCACTGTGCTTTTGTTAGGTAGTTCTGCATTGGAGAAGCTCTGCAGCAATTGTAAACATATGCATTAAATATGTGACAAAGCTAGCATGTAGCATACACATAGGAATGTGATAAGATTAATTACTACCTCTTTCCTGCTTTGCATTGCCTTAATTAGAGTCTCGGGTGAACTTGAGCATTCTGGTTGCTCTTCAGAGTGATCTTCTTTCTTTGTAATTCCATCTATAACAGAGCTTGATCCCCTAAAACCTAATGGCTTTCTGACAACAGGCTTTGCCCTCCTGCCTGTCAAGTTTGAACGGGCTGCAACTCGTGGAGTACTGACCACAAGAGAAGAAAGGGATCTTTCTTTTCTTCTAACAGGCAATAAAATTGTTGGAACTTCAGGTGTGCTAAGTTTTCTTTTCTTTAAAGGGAATACTTTTGCCCTTATATCTTGCAAATTGTGATCTGGTCTGCAGTAATAAACAACAAATATTAATTAAAAATCCATGGTTATGTGATAAACAAAATTCTTCAAACCAATTAGCTTTTATATATAGCAGAAATATGATGCATGCAACTGAGTTATAGTATAATTAATTATACTCCAAGTCCCAAGTCGGCATGATCATGGACAGAAGTGGCAAACTAGCACAAAATTCTATATTTTATTAAAGAATATCTAATAAAATAGGAAATATAATTCAATAGTTTACGAGTTCCAAGCACAAAGGCACTAATAGGTGAAGGTGGACTGTGGGCTTTGGAACTAATAGTTGATCACTTGATCTATACACTAGGAAAAGGCAACACAGTCTTATATCCACTAGAAAAGTCAACCAGAGTAGACTAATTGTAAATTTCACCAAAGTATTGAATTCTATGTTAAACACTATAAGTCCACCCCCAATATGTGCTACTATCACATTTCAATTCATCTCCAAGCCTTTTCCCATGTGAAATGGTATCAAACACCTATATTCTTTGCTGCCAATTGATTGTATATACAAGTTTTCATGTACTAGGATCCAATTGCGTGTTATCTTTCCTTCCATCAATTCTTTGGTCTTTCCTGACCCCACTTGTGGGGCAACTGATAGACGGATACACGTAGAATACAATTGATTACAACTGAAATAACTGCATTTCCCTCCATTTTTCAAATGTAGGTCCCCGGTCAGTGGTGACAGTCATAACTGCTGCTCCTGGCATTCCTCTTTTAGAAAGAATACAGCAAGTTTTCTAGAATAACTAATAAGCGTATTTAGGAAAACAAGTTGAGCACAGTAAATATCATGTGAAGACCATTAATTATGCAGCAGTCGCCACTGTATTGGACCATGAGACAAATTACAGATTATTCATTCCTATGATATGTCCAACTGCCAATGTCTATCCTCCTCTAGAAATACTTTGATGCTTTAAGCACTCAGAGGGCACCAGCTTCCCCCCACAACCCACTAAAGAAACAAGTTTTCTAACTATCATAAGATGCGGTTTATGTTAAGGTCTTAAATCAATAGAAAGATCATCCAGCTCCAGAATATTAAAATAGAGATCATGCTTCAGACAACACATATGTTCCCTATGATATCACTATGATAGAAAAATGGATGATGGCTCCAGAAAGATGCCACCCAGAAATAGTATTATAGGGGTTCCATTGCAATGTCGAAGGCAGACTTTGGTCAGCGTATCTCAACTTAATTATGTTCAGTCATTACCTTGACAAGGTCGGCCATCGCAGATTCGCAGTTTCAGCGGGCTACAATCTACGCCAAGGTTTAGGAAACCGGTATGCATATGCGTTCGGACAGGTCACTCAATAGTGATTAAGCGGTGTGCGGGGTATATGCAGTTCCATGCGATTTTCTATTTTTTATTTAAAAATAAATAAATATCTACAAAAATGACTACAACTGAACTAAATTTATGAATAAATGTGGTCCAACAGAAGATCTAAGAAAGATGGTTCTCGTGTAGAGCTCAAAATAGTACAACTAGGTATCAAAATCATCAAAGATAGTACATAATCTGATTTAATATATAAAATCAAAATAATACAAGATCCGGATCTTAAGGTATGGATTCGATTACTCAACCGGACCTTAAGCGGGCGTACGGAGCGCATATGCGCCCGCACAACCTGCATATGCGGGCCATATATGCGCAAATGGCGCATAAAGCGGGGCTTCAGGTAATCGGTGCGCTGAGGATGCCGCTTAGGCATATGCGGCCGCATATGCGACCTCACGAGCCGCTTTCATGAACAGAGATCTATGCGGAAAACAAAATTTATCCAAATTTCAGGTAAGTGATATTTTTGACAGGTTGAATTGCACTGTAATATGTGGAGTTATTATTAATTGTTATTCAACAGCGATCCTCAAACTGAAAAAAAAATGTGAATTTTTCAAAATTATTTCTCAAGATCTGATATGAAGTTCAAATTTTAAAATTTCTTTTGAAAATATCTTACTTTTTTTACTGCCAAAATCCCCTTTTTAGTGCATATAATCTCAATTTAAAAAAACATGCTCAAAAATAATTATTTAATAAAAAAGAATTGTGGCTGAAATGTTAGTAATTACTTATCATCTTTAATCTTCCGAAACTATTCAAAAAAAATACTAGTACTATTCCACTGCAATATATCGCTCTTTTTGCCCCGGTTATTCAAAGAGAAAATAATATTCCTCTGCAACCTATCAAACTTTCTGACCAAATTATTCAAAAAATAAAATGTTATTGCAGTGCAACCCATTAAAATTTCTGACCAAATTATTAAAAAGATAAAAACATTATTCCAGTGCAACCTATCAAACTTTTTGCGTTATCAGTGCAGTGTTTATATCTTCAACTTGCCAACCACCCAAATACTATCTCTCAAGGGAGTGTCCATATCAGTGTTTATGCCCTCCCCATCAGTATTTCTCTTTATGCATTTTTCAGCCACTGATCTCTCAAATTAATATGCCAGCTTTCATAATGTAACACAACTTCAACCAATCTTGATATTGTATGCAGACTTTCTGAATCTAATTGATGTCAATCTCAACCAAAACAAACTATAACACGTTTGGATTAAATAAAGAATGTTTCCGGACATTTCTAATTAAGGTCAACCGAGATAGCTTCAAGTTCAAATCCATCAACAGTGGTCAGCTCTAATTTCAGTATATTGACAGAAGGCAAAGGAATTATGGGAAGATGTTATGCAATATCTCACAATCACGCACTGAAGTCCAGAAAGTGCAAGGTTTGATCTTTGTTGAAGGCATGAACTAACAAAAATACAGTGTGGCAATATAGCAGTAACCACAATACAAGTAAACAAAATTCAGATATCAGCCTCACTACTGAGTGTACCTGAGTTTCTCAACAGGAGAGCAACCAAGCTCAATGTTGCAGGTCGGGCAGCACTCTAGCTCCTCGTCCGTTAACTTCTCATAAATACACTTCCTGCAAACTGGTCAAAGATAGAACGTGTCAATAAAACATCATAAAGTACAACAGCCCAACAGGAACGTCATCCCAAGATCAAATTTGTAAAATCTACACAGCAACTTTAGGTCCTCACCGCTCCTCCAACACATAATTGCCCACACTTGCCCGCAAACCCCCCATGCATGGTTTGAAAACAGTTCTCCAACCCCCCAATTCCAAGCTCAAACGGAGCTCAAACAGTAAAAGCAAATCACGTCAATTAATGAACGTAGTAAACAACAGTTACTACAATTTCCTTCGGAACAACACCACAAGACAACAAATCAACAAAAACAGAGACCCTTCCACAGAGGAAGCACTTCTTCACACGTACGTACGAACTCACATCACGCACAAAAAAACCAGCCCCAAACCAGAACCATAATCGAGGAAGGAGGCCAATTTACGTGCAACAACATCGAAGAAAGGCATTTCACGTCGACAGATTGAACCCAGCACCACTCACCACCCCTTCCCCGACGTCGACGGTAGCCATATGACCAACCAACGTGGTCAATCGCAGGAACCAACGCCGACCCACATTAGGAAAGCTCCCAGTAACCCATAATAGGAAGCAACAGCTCCGTCATCAAGAAAGGATGTAAATTTACGCGAACCAACAACAAGGAAGAACAACCCACGTCGATGGATCGACCCAACATCCCCCCACCACCCATTCCCTGCACGTCCAACTGGACCATGTAACCAACCAGCGTGGTCAATCCCGGGAATTAACGCCGGCCCGCATGAAGAAACGATCCCAACGAGCAGGAAATCTCCCTAGAACCCATCACAGTTAGCACATCTTCAAATTATCAAGAAAGGATGCAAATTTACGGATATCAACATGGATGAAAAAGCAACCCACGTCGACGGATACGTCGAAGGTCAATCCACGCCTCCAAGAACCCATCCGTAACCAAGAAAAAGGAGGCGAATTCGCGCGCACCAACATGAAGAGAAGCCAAGCCCACGTCAACGGATCGACCCACGTCAAGAAGCGATCCCGCGACCAAGAAAAGGAGGCAAATTTACGCGTACCAACAATCAGGAAAAGCCGAACCCACGTCAACGGATAGACCCACCAACCCACTCGACGACCCCCGAGTAGCTGGGGAGCTCTCGAGAGAGCCCCAGATCGAGCCCCACCCGCACCCATGCACGCGAGACTTACACGTGTGGAGGCACTCGGAGATGGTGGTGGCGTGCCGGAGCAGCTTCTTGCAGAGGGGGCACGTCAGGCACGCCCGGAGCACGGCCCTGCGCACCTTCGCGGCCTCCATGCGTGGAGGGAGCCTCTGCATGCTACACGGCGGGGAGCCGCGTGGGGGACGACGAGAGTGAGGCGCAGAGATCCGGCATTGGAGGGAGAGGGGTAGGGGGTGCCGCGGATGACGGGATCGCTCGGGCTGGGCTTTGGCGGAGGCGTGTGCTGCGGGGGGATGGGGAGGAGGGGCGGGGCGTATGTGCTGGGGGATGGGGTGCGGTCACCACCGGTGAGAGTAAGGAGGGGGTGGTGTGCGGTTGAAAGATTTTGGGGAGTTTTGGACAGCCGAGGGCGAGAGAGAGAGAGAGAGAGCACTCAATTTATTTGAGACTCTTCCTTACGTTTTGTGTTTATTTATATTACATCCGGATGGGGTTGGGAATCGGGATTGGGGTCGGGTTTGGATTTTGGGAGTTTATTGTGAAGGCCCTTGTGAAAATTTGGCATTGCATATGTCCACTTGTTTTTTAGTTGTGTGGGTTGGGTTTGGATTTGGGATTGAGTTTAGCGATGAGCATCGGTTCAACCCGGCCCAACCCGAGCCCGGTTCTAATTTACGGGCTTGCGGACCGGATCTAAGCCTGTCGAATTTCTGAAATTACAGCTCAAGTCCGAGCCTGGTCCGCAAGTATATGGGTCGGGTCGGGTCGGGCCGGTCCGCTATATTGAAAATTTATTTTAAACGTGAATATAATACACATTTAATATGCAAATATACATATTGAATATATATTTCTTCAAAATATGAACATAGTTGATGTCGAAACATCTTAGAATAACTGTAATTTAAAAAGGAAGATCTACCATGATATTAGAAATTAGAAATTACATACAAAAAAATATCGGGCCTACACTCGGGTCTATACTCGGGCCGGCCCACGGACTTCAAGCTCGAGCCCAAGCTAGCCCGAACCCGGTCCGAAAACTGGATTGGGCCAAAAATCAAGCCCAAGCCCGCTCATTTATCGCTCGAGCTCAGACCGAGCTCGGGCTTTATCGGGCCGGGCACCGAGCTGGGTCGAACCGGCCCAAAAATATGCTCATCCCTGGTTGAGTTTGATATTATCTTGCTAGCTTTCAGAAATCACAACTGGGGGATATTGCCAAATATTTCCATGCCTGTGTTATATAAAGCTCCATTATACGCGAGCAGTGTTTCCTGGAAATTTATATCTAAATTACATCAGTAAAAGTGATGAAAGGTCAAGGTTGAACGACAAAGTTGTATGAACATAACAACCTGAAATGAAGGTGAAAGTTCTCGATTGATTTACCTCTATGAAGCCTATCATTGTGCATTGCACCTAATTGAGTTCCCAACTTACCTATAGTATACATTTTATCTTTTAACTTATTACCCAGCTTAAGTATTTGGAAATCGTATCTTAATTAGTTGCTTCCATTGCATTTGAGCATCCATAACTATGCTGCCATCAGAATAAGGTGTAGTCGGTCCGGGAATAAGCTAGAATAAGGGTGAGGAATAAACTTGAATAAGACAATATTCCTGTTTAACTAGAATGATATGAATAAGGTGGAATAAGTTAGAAATAATGATAGGTAAGGTAGAATAAAGATAAGGATAAGGGTGGAATAAGAGGGACGGCAGGGGAATAGCCATACAAGGACAAAGGGGGGAGGGGAATAACGCCCTTATTCTTGGAGCTATTCCCCAAACGAATACACCCTTAAGATAGGTCACATATCTATCTTATTATAAAGGTTTAGAGAATCATTTGTGTGTCCATTCCCTTGATGAAATAATATACATCCATGTAGGACTCCTAGTTGGACATCTACCATGCAAAATATCTTTCGTCATCTATCATGGAATGCATGTGCATCCCATACCTCTTCTCTTTGCATGTCTTTTTGTACATACTATGAGGAATTTGAATGCAAACATGGAACGAATTGAATGAAGTTTACATCGTTACACATTACAACTCGTATATACGTCATGTTCGTATCGCTGACACTGAGTTGTTCCTTTGAAAATCATAAGTTTGGAAGAAAGCATCTGGATCAGCTTAGCTTTTTAAATAGTTGAATTCTCATATATTATATAGATCAATATATTTCATCTTTTACTAGTCCACTTTGATAACTGAAAATTTATATTAAGGCTAGATATATGAATTCTCTCATAGCTTAAGACAATGGCAGAGGTTCGTCGTTAATGTGACGAAATGAAGTAGTAGTGCACTATATGTCCCTTCTCTAGCTACTTGTTACCCAGCTTCCATTCATCAAAATTTTATAAAACCACTGCTTATTAAAAAATATAAGGATAATGCTCACGAATTTCTTTCGCAAGATCTCACGTAACTTTTTTGTGCGAAGCTCGTCCCTTCCGGCCACTAGGAATGACGAGAAGAAAGCATTGGACCTGAGGTTCAATTCACCCATGATCTTTGATAATCAACAAACCAACTCATGCATGTTAGAATGGCATTTGAGATTTATGATAGTATGAGAATAATAATATTAAATGGAAAATTTTACATTCATTATTATTCACTGCATATCAAGTCCATGTACAAAATGTGATACATGAATCTCACGATAGAAGTATGAAAGAAAAACTCACATAAGTATCTCACTACAATGTCATTCAAAGACAACATGCTGAAGCAAATAAATGATCAGAAGCTATCGATACATTGCCTGATACAAATATATCTACATAAGCTATGTAGTATCACGATCATTATTGCTGCGATGGTTGCTCAGCTACACATGTTGGACTTGCACGAAGGTAACTTTACGAGCCATTTTCCGGAAAAAAAAAAGACACATGCTAAACACTAGTGTAATTGTAAACAAAGAAAGTACACTAACATATGTATTTTAACGAGAAAATTAATCACGTTAACAAAATGATCAGAGCTGTCTCGACTTGAGCTTTCAATTGATTGGATCACTTCATCCTATCCACGGTCAATCGGCTTTAACAATGGTAGATCTTCCTTAGTTACACCTTTTAATTTTGGAAATCTTTAAGTATCTACTTCTTTTCCTAACTGGGTACCCTTACAATAAAAGCAAGTGAGGGATTGTTCTATTTAGTATTTATATCTTAGAGAATGATGGTAGACTATGTGCTGGAAAGTGAGCAAAAATAAAATATTGATGTACTTTAAATAGCATTTCAGAGTTACCATATCTATTCATAAAAATAGACATCTCTTCACAAAAATACAAACCGGAAATTAATCAGGTAGAAATAAATTAGTTTGTAAATTAGACCATAAGAAATAAATAATTATGGGCTAGTAGAATAATCAATTGAACTAATTCTTTGAGTTTGAACTCAGAGTTTTTATTTTATCAAAGGAATCAATCAGCAGTTGTTAAAAAGTAATTCATGAAGTAAACTTTAGTAAAGACTTTAGTCTGGTCACAACCTTTAGTCAGCTGAACAGAAAATTCATCGATCAAAAAATATGGTCAACCTATTGATTTCTTGTGTTGAGCTGAAGGTATATGTCATGCATGTGCATGAGGTTATAATGCATTCAATAAATTTCAAAGCACTCATAAATTTTAACCATACTCTTCTTGGTCTTCATTTCATCACAACTTGAAGTCTTGTTGTATAAGCTTATAAGCTCGATCATAGTTTGCTTTAACTGATCTTTATCATTTCAATTTTTGACAAAATGTTCTTTCCAAGATACTAAAAAAACAAGAACAATATTTTATCATCGTAAATGCATGTTATCAATGGTCTTCTCCTTTTCAATGAAAGAAAATCTTTTAATGTGCTTAGAAAAAATATAAAATTTGATTTGTTAAAAATGATTAGAAAACTTATCTTCGTTTGGAAGGGCTTAGAATTTTTGAAAAGCGCTTTTTTATATATTTCTATATCTTTTTAACATCACTAAAAAATTATGTTTATATTTTTAAAATTCTTTTTAAAATAGCTTAATAGATACCAAATAATATCTTGTATCAAATAATTGTTTTTCGTTTTATCTTCCAAGCTCTCTTTTCTTTATTTTATTTAAGAGCTCCCCATTATTTTAAACTTAAAACTCATGTTAATAAATAAAACTAAAGGGATCATCGCCAGCATTTTGTTCATGGATTATCTAAAATGATATATTAAGAAGTTACCTGGTGTTTTCAAGGGAAGTGGACTTCTTGTGAAGCTTTAAAAAGATCATTATGAGAAATCATACCGTCATCCTCATTTTTTGAATCATCGATGCTTACAAAATCTAGTCATGTACTTTTGTCGTCATTGTGGATGTTCCTGTAGTCGTGCTAGGTAACTTAATTTGTCATCTTCTTCGCATTCTTGTCATAGCTTTTCTCCTTTTTGAGTAAGGGGTAGTTTTTATTGATAGTTTAGGCTTCTTACATTTGAAACATTTATGTTCTTTTTTATTATCATCCCTTCTTGTATTAGCGACTTGAACCTTCTTATTCTTGAGAACATTTTTGAGTTGTGTAGTCATCATTGTGACATCCTCGTCTTGGTCTTATTCGGAATCTCCATTCAAGTCCTCCAATCAAGTGGCTTTTAATTCTGATGTCTTCTTCATTGATTCTTTTTCCTCTTACTTCTTATTATCAAGCTTAGTTTAATATCCAAGAAGATTACCTAGCAAATTTTCGAGAGTTGTATTATTGAAGTAAGTTGACTCTTTAATTATTGTACCCTATGCTCCTACCTAGATTGTAGTGAGTGCAGAACCTTAGCCTCTAGCTCTTTGGGTATAATTACTCTTTCCAAGATTTGAAGTCGACTGATTATCGTAGTTGTTTAACATTTATGTCTTTAATGCTTTCTTCCTTGTGCATCTTAAACATCTCCTATTCACGCAATATACATAGCAAGTCGAGATTGATTGACTCTGCTTATACCTTAATGAGTGATCTTGGAGACATTTCCATATCTCATGAGTTGTCTTTATTTGTGATATTTGACAAAGTTCTGCTACTGAGAGTGCACATAATATAAGAATCAATTGCCTTTAAATTTAGCGTCTTTTGCTTGTTTTCATTAGTTATATTCTTTTTCTTTCTCCTTAATGAATTTGAAATCCCTTTTCACCATATACCACATGTCGAAATCACCTCACTGCAAAAAGAAAATCATTTTTTCTTTCTACTACGAGTAGTTGGTTCCATTGAAATACACTGGTCATGTGGTAGAATTTCCTTCACTCCTTAATCTACCATTATAGGCCACAACACTTTGAGTTATTATGTCAAGCACGGTCCGGACTTTGATACCAAATGAGATTGAACAACAAATACATGGAAACATATTAATTTAAATCGAATAGTTATGCAACATGCATATCACAAAACAAACAATACCACAAGCATACTTCTGTACAATCATAGAATAATCAAGCAATCACATATGAACGCATGTATTTTTACGAGGAAACCCAATTGAGTAAAAATAAAGTCATCGTGACTTTGGATTTCAACCGAAAAAATCACTCAATTCTAACCACTATTAAGCTACTTTCAAAATGAACAACTCCTCATTGGGCATACCTTTCAATTACATAAATTCTATAGAATCGAGACCTCTCTTTGAAATCCAAAGAGGGCTTTTACAAAGTGGACACCCCAAACAATAAAAGTACAATGAAATAAAATCCCCATCACCTCAAAATATGTTGAAAGTTGTATGAGATATAACAATGAAATATCTTACATGTCAACTTGTGTAAGAATCAAAGCTTGAAGTTCGAGCACACAGAACACATTCTTTATCTCACAAGGATTGGAGTTGGGAGCAAGTGAGAGACTATTCCTTTAGTACTTAGGATGTTGAAAACAAGTTGAGAGTAAGTGCTTCAAGAATGAGTAAAAATAGACATAAGGTACCTCGAATATTCTTTAGGAGTCATTTGAAATCAATTTGGACCACGAAGGTAAATCAACAATTACCGATGGCATGTTTTAAACAGTAAACAATTAAAGATGCTTAAATAAACATGTATATACACGAGTTATTATCTTGACAAGCCATTAACTTGAGTTAATGAGTCCAAAAGAACTTGGCTTGAGCTCATCTGGACAATGCAATCGAGATCTAAGTTTTGTTAGAACTCGACTCATTAGCTCATCAAGCCGAGTTCATAAACCAATTAATTAATGGTACAAAGTTCCCTCAAGTAGAGGGTGTTTCAATTGAATTTTAAGCTCACTTCGCTACTAACCTCTAATTAAACCTTAATATGTCGTTGTAACTATCCTCTACCAAGTTCTAGCTAAATCCATGTTAAGTTACCTTTCTAAACCCTAGCAAAACCTAATTCCCCTAAAGTGTAGTTTTCCCTTTAACCTTGCATATTTATTACAGTTAAAACCTACATATTGTAGGTAGAAAATAGTGTAAATTTATTCTATGGGACATTTCATCGAACAACGTGTGCCCACTATATTACAATACTTCATCTCTTGTATTTTCAAGTTTATAGGATATAAACAACCTATATTTTGCATAATATATCAACATGCAATGAAATAAGCATAAATTCAAAAAATGAAAAAAAAATACCTTAGATAGGTATGCAGGCACAACATCACGTGAAGGGGGACATGCATGGGGTATAGAGTTCTGTCGGACGTGAATGTGCATCTAGGTTAATTATAAGAGATTTATTAATGGGTTTGTTGAGACTTTAGAGGCTCCATTAGGTAAAGGTTAGTAAATTGGACCATCATTAACATATCGTGCAAGACCGTCAGGGAAAGTTTTTTCCATATATTGTTGACGAAAACTAGGGCTCAGGAAAGCTCGAGCTCGATGAGCTATACTCGGGTTCGGCTCGTTAAGGGCTCATGAGCCGGAGTCAAAACTTTAACGAGTCTGACCCCGAGTTGGGTTTTATGGCTCGTTAGCTTATCGAATCGTGTCCGAGTTGGGTGTTGTTCAACTCGGAAATTCGACTCAATAACTCGTTTCCTCTCTTAGTAAAAAGTTGAAAACATATATACCAAAACTTCCACACGAGTTTGATATAAAATAGAGGTTAACATTTTGCTTATCCAAAAAGCTACAAAAAAGAGTATAAAAAATCAAAGCTACAAATGACATTTGCATAATTTAATGTATAAAATGGAACAATGACTCGTTAAGAGGTTCATGAGCCTGCTCATTTTGAGGAGCCAGCTCAGAAACTCATGACTTGATAAGAGGCTCGTGAGCCAGCTTAGAAACTCGTGGCTCGATAAGAGGCTCGTGAGTCAGCTCGAACTCGACGAGTTCGAGTTCGAGTTAGTGATCCAGGGCTCGACCCTTATCGAACCCGAGTTCGAGCTTTAGGTTTCTTATCGAGTTCGAGTCCGAGTTGAAGCCAACTCGGCTCGTTGAACTCGATTGACACCCCTAATGAAAACTGTTAGTATACAGGTCATCCCTAAGGACCCTAACAGTTCCATCTAGATCGTTAGAAAATATCAAGCATTCTTGACAATTAAGGCAGAAGCATTATGGATGGTCATGCATTATATCACCTAAACAAAGTTTCATACTAGTGTAACAAGTTGAACCTATAAGCTCGGACTTTCTTAATACCCCTACTAAATCCACATCATACGTATACCGCAACAAAATAGAACTGATAGCAACGTACAATTTGTAACGTCCCGGGCGTAGGTCCCCGATCCGTTATCGAGGAAAAATGGCCCTGACAACTTGTTGAGTTCGGACCCAATTGGACCCGTTGACAACCACCCAAAATGCTTAAGCCCAAGTTGTCAAGTAGTAATCCCCACCACTTATAAACCACACCTACACTTCGTGAGTTTTAGGTATGGCACTATGTTTGGGGTTGGAGTATTACAACCTCCCCCACTTATATTCGCAACGTCCTCGTTGCGACATGGCCCATCACTTATTCTCAGTGATAGTGGTGGCTGCATGCTCCGGGTAGCTATTTCCTCCAACCTCTTTGTAGGGGTAGCTCCACCACTCAGGTAACCCTTTCCACTATCAGAGAGAATTTGGCTCTGCTACCATTTGTAACGTCCCGGACGTAGGTCCCCGGTCCGTTATCGAGGAAAACTGGCCCTGACAACTTGTTGGGTTCGGACCCAATTGGACCCGTTGACAACCACCCATAATGCTTAAGTCCAAGTTGTCAAGTAGTAATCCCCACCACTTATAAACCACACCCACACTTCATGAGTTTTAGGTATGGCACTATGTTTAGGGCTGGGTATTACAACTGTTGTAACATCCCAACCCCAAACATAGTGCCATACCTAAAACTCACGAAGTATGGGTGTGATATATAAGTGGTGGGGATTACTACTTGACAACTTGGGCTTAAGCATTTTGGGTGGTTGCCAACAGTTCCATCTGGACCTGAACCTAACAAGTTGTCAGGGTCAGTTTTCCTCGATAACGGATCGGGGACCTAAGCCCGTGACGTTAAAAATGGTATCAGAGCCAAATTCCCTCTGATAGTGGAAAGGGCTACCCGAGAGGTGGAGCCGCCCCTACAAAGAGGTTAGAGGAAAAGGCTACCCGGAGCGTGCAGCCGTCACTGTCACTGGGAGTAAGTGATGTGCCATGTCGCAACGAGGACGTTGCGAATATAAGTGGGGGAGATTGTAACACCCCAACCCCAAACATAGTACCACATGGAAAACTCACAAAGTGTGGGTGTGGTTTATAAGTGGTGGGGATTACTACTTGTCAACTTGGGCTTAAGCATTTTGGGTAGTTGTCAACGGGTCCATTTGGGTCTGAACCAACAAATTGTTAAGGTCAGTTTTCCTCGATAACGGACCGGGGACCTAAGCCAGGGACGTTACAAATGTTGTAACACTCATACCCCCAAAAATATAGTGCCACATCTAAAACTCACGAAGTGTGGTTGTGGTTTATAAGTGATGGGGACTACTACTTGACAACTTGGGCTTAAGCATTTTGGGTGGTTGCCAACGGGTCCATTTGGGCCCGTTCCCAACAAGTTGTCAGGGCCAGTTTTCCTCGATAACGGACCGGGGACCTAAGCTCGGGACGTTACAAATGATATCAGAGCCATGTTTCCTCTGATAGTGGAAAGGGCTACCCGAGAGGTGGAGCTGCCCCTACAAAGAGGTTGGAGGAAAAGGCTACCCGGAGCGTGCAGCTGCCACTATTACTGGGAATAAGTGATGGGTCATGTCGCAACGAGGACGTTGCGAATATAAGTGTGGGAGGTTGTAACACCCATACCCCCAAAAACATAGTGCCACATATAAAACTCACGAAGTGTAGTTGTGGTTTATAAGTGATGGGGACTACTACTTGACAACTTGAGCTTAAGCATTTTGGGTGGTTGCCAATGGGTCCATTTGAGCCCGTACCCAACAAGTTGTCAGGGTCAGTTTTCCTCGATAACGGACCGGGGACCTAAGCCCAGAACGTTACACAATTTTAGTGATTGTTGATATATATTTCAATGTTAAACTCACAACAACGATTATCATTCATTTTATAATCATTATCAACTCTCGAAATTTGCAACAAGTTCCGTATTTGTTGTTATATAACAAGCAACGATTTATACAACATCGTCATATAATCTGTTAGTAATGAATATGACACTTGTTGTAAATTATAAAGAATAATTTTTTTGTAATGAATAACATTCAATGTTATAAATATAACATCGGCTGATATGACAATAAATATGTAAATTTTATTCATTACCATAGATGTTTTTTTACTTGTCATAACCATTAAGAAAAAAGAAATTTCAGAATTTGATCAATCTTATCAACTATTAAACGGTATTAACTTTTGGTGTATCACATGTAATTATATATATGGATAGAGAGAGAAGGGAAGTTGTTCTGTGTAACAGCCAAGTTGGCTATTACACGAAGCAGTTTCCCCTATTTTTTATTTTTTTCAAAATTTTTTCATTTATATTCATCTATATATGCCTCCTAGATGTCATTTGAATTTCGTGAGAAATGGAGATTCCTAAGCCCTCCATCTAGACCGGGTAAAATTTAACGGTCTTAATTTTGTTGTAATCGATCTGTTCTGAATTTTGCAGTAATGCTTCTACCTGTACAGGATCATAGTCATATTCCTAAGAGGTCTCTACATGAAATACAACTCAATTCTTATTAGGGCTAGGATCTTGCTTTCTTTAACAATATTACTCATAAATCTTGATAATGATAAGATAATGATATCTTACAACTAAAACTAATGTGATTTCCATAATATATATTCTAATTCAGAACCGGCTAATGGGTCGGGCTTGCCCACCTAGCCCGTTCATGAGCCAAGCGTGAGCCCAAAAAATTGAAGTATAGGAAGGTCAGATCCGACCCACACTTCGGCCTACTAGTTAAATGACAAGACATGAACATGAGCCACATAACTCAGCAATCGGCAGTAAAAAAATAAAATATATGTATAAGAATAAGATAAGATGTGCAATATTATACACTTCAAAGTTTTCATTTTGGTGCTACTAGTGTTATATTGTATATAATAGTTTCTATTTCAAGTAACATACAAAGTGTTTATGCTAGACTTATGAGGTTTAAGTGGTGTTAAAATAATTATTTAAACATATCGAATAACAGAATAAAATAAAGTTGTCTCATGGATCGAGGTTGGGCCATGAAGTTTAGCTCGTGGATCTGTCCGACCTAGGCACTCGACATGGGTTTTGAAACCTCGAGCACGTTTAATTTGTGGTTTGATTGAACATGCATTTTGACCTCATCTCGTCTCATTGTATTCTATTTTGGAATTTTTACACTGGTGTTCTTTCATATTCTTTCAATAACACTTGCATCCTTAATTCTCTTTTTCAATTACAATCGTGCCTTTAAATTTTTACAAAATTCACAGTAATGTGATTCTGTTATCACAGCCGCTAATTAGACTAACAGAAGGACACTAACTATTGTGAATTTGATAAAAATGATAGGAGCACAAGTGTAATTGCAGCAATAATTAGAGGAATAAATATTATTGGAAAATTCTCAACTGCTTAAGTAAAACTTCTTTTTTCCCCAATGCCTCATGCAGAAAAAAAGGCAATGGGGCTCTGCTGATGGATTCGACCACGTTCAAATGGTTAAATAATTATATGTTAAAATCTCAATCATGGTAAATTAATTGGCGTTTAAGTCGTAGGGAAGCATATGCAATTGCCTCGAGCTTTTGGAAATGGGAAAATTATAGTCCGTGTGCGTGAATCGTGGTCTTTGTTTATTATTTGGGATTTTTGAAGTGCCACCTCTAAAATAATGTCCAACTATACTATAATCCATATATAAATCAAGATGCCTCTGGCCAAGGGCTGTGTTTGTAACAGCCACTAAGATTATAACTGTCCAAGGGTAATTATGGGATTAGGTGTGATCCGAAATATATTAAAGGTAATGGTGCAAATATTCCTCACATTTCTAAGGTAAATTACATATAAACATTTTGCGATAGTATTGTAACACTTTCTCGACAGCATTCAATTTTTTCGTGAAAATGATAAAACTGAGCTTACATAAACGATCTACATAATTCATGGTTTTTACCGACATTATTTTATTGCCTACATCCCTTCTTTTTTGTTTTTATTACTATCGACAAATTTTTGAAAGAATATCATATATATATATATAGCCAAAAACACTTTTAACGAAAATCTTAAATTATATAGATCATATCCATAAGATTAGTTTATCATTTTCATGAACAAATAGATTGCTATTGTGAGAGCGTTGCAATGCTGAAGTTCAAAAGTCTATAAAATCTATGAAATTTAATGTAAATATGGAATCTAGAGCTAATTGATATTAAATGTTAGTGTTCACTGGACTTAAAAACCCTTTTAAAAAGGATTGCGATGTTCGTTTTAAAACGGTTTTTAAGCCTCGTGAAGTTTACTTTCAAGATAATACCGATAAAAATATCATATTTGCACATAATATCATTTCATAGAATTCTGTAGGTTAAAATTCATAAATTCGATGTATATGGTTGGATTTTTCACGTTGAATTTGCAAAAAATGGGTCACCGCATGCTATGTCGTGGTTAAATTTTCAATAGAGGATTTGTTCCGACCAAAGTTCTCTCGGTGCACAAATTACTACAAGTTATAACACATTCTCAGAGTTCGTGAATTTTAGATGTCGGACTATATTTGAAGACATGAGTGTTACAACTATATCCAAGCCCGACAAATTATTAAAGACAGTATTTCTTAATAACGAATCGGAGTTAGACTCCAAATGTTCCCCTTCTTGAGAATGAAAGATAAGTAGTATTTATCTTGTGATAGGAGGTGCAATTGAAAGATAAATAGTAATCGGTGGTGGAATATATATGACACATGAATAGTAATATCCCGAAAATCCAACGGATACGAATACGTGCGTATTATGTTTGCATATATATATATATATATATATATATATATATAGGAAAAAAGGAGTATGCTCTCTGGGTGTAGCCAACTTACCTACTCCTACCCCTTTTCTTCTATATTTTTTTATTTTCTGAAATGAGATCTATTGGAATTTAGATCACAATATGTCACCATGATGTCATTAAAAATTCGACTTAATTCGAGACTTCTATCATTTCCATCAAAACTATCAAATTTTAAAGGTTTCGGAATTGTTGAAATTGACCCCCTTTAGATGGAGGGCATATGAGTCTCTGTTTCTGACGAAATTGGAATGACATGTTAGGGGAATATAGTGATGAATATACAAATTTTCATTTTCTAAAAAATAAAAAATAGGGAGAAAATAGGGGTGGGAGTAACCAATTTATTACACCCACGATGTAGCCTCATTTAACCCATATATATATATATATATATATATATATATATGTATATATATATATGATGCAGTTCATTTTTTAAAAACAAATGGAGTAACGATTACATGGTCCCACTAATCTGCATATATAATCATTATAAAAGTCCAAAAATGATTGGCCTTCAATCTGATACCTTATATCTGTGCTCGTAATCTATAACATCTGAGCACTATTCTATACCTTAGCCAAAAAAGGATGGAATGGAGAAGAGCAGTGGACATTTTGCGTCAAATTGTGAACGTGTATAATACAGGGGCATCTATATAAAATTCACTGTTACCTTGTCGTGGTTCCATGCTTTTGTTGCAATGCCTGGAAATACTCGCGAGCAACTTGCAGCATGCAATCCATCAACTGCGGTCAAATGCTCTTTATCCATTACTCACATCAGTCGTTATCCCTCACAGCTCATGGATTCAACTTGAACATCAATATCAAGGCCTCCCTATCTCGAATGTTCAAAGTTTGGTTCGGTTTTTCTCCGTGACTGCTCGAGGTTACGTCATGTATTTTTATTTTAACCAACTTCTTTTAGGGATTATTACCCAGCAGATTCTATAATCTTTGTAAATTACCTCTACGATTTTTGAAACATCGATATTCCTCCCTAGACCCCGTAATCTTGCTAACCCTTACTCTACAGACCCTGTGGTTAACTCCCATCCATGTAACCGTTAGAACTAACCAAACTCTGTTATCTTCCTTTATATTATACCCATTTTAGTGGTCAAATTTACCGCAAGTGCCATTGCCTCCCACCTCACCTCCCACCCTCTACCTGCAGCTGAACACGGTACCCCTCTCCCCCGGTCCGCCGCTGCTCGAAGGCCCCCTGCAGCTTGAATCTCGTGCCTACCACCTCCCCTGGCTCGAGTCACCGTGGTGCCGCCCCCCCTCCCCAGCCACCCGGGGTCCCGTCCCGCCGCCTGTAGCCCCACCCCCCTCCCCTCCCGGCTGCTGAAGCCCCCACCATCCGGCTGCTTCCTCCCACCCTCCTGGCCGCGCGATGGGACTCCCCCCACCTCTCCTCGAGTGCCGATGATGGAGGACGATGCTGCTTCCACCCCCCCCCCCCCCCCCCGGCCGCCCCTCGGCGTGATGGAGCCCCCTGCTCCCCCTCCCCCGCGAGCCACACCCCTCCCCACCTCCCACCCGCGCGTGACCTCCCGGCCGCCCCCGCGCGATGGAACCTCTGCCACCCCCGGCGCGATGGAGTCCCCTGCTTCCCCCCCCCCCTCCCGCGTGCCGACGATGGAGGCCTTCCCCCTGCAGCTGATGCTTCGGCCCCCCACAAGAATGTCTGCTTGATTTTCTTTCCTGTTATTTTTTTATTTTGGCTAATCCTAGCCGTTCAATGGTAAAGTGGTTAGATTAACTCAGGACTAACTCAAGTATTGGACTCAAATATAGTTAAAATTGACGGCAGGGTTTGTTGGGTAAGACGGAGCAAGTTTAATGGGTCTAGGGAGGAATTACGATGTTTCAAATGTCGTAGAGGTAATTTACAAAGATTATAGGGTCTGTTGGGTAAAAATCCCCTTCTTTTAGTATGATAAAATTGTGCGAGACATATGGATGCTGTATTTTTCATCCAATGCCATCCATAAACCATGAAATATATGGATACACGTGCAATAATGTTACTGCTAATTTTGTAAGAATATAAGGGTATAATAACAATTGAAAAAAAAAATAAGAGCAAAATTGTTATTGGAAAAATTCGAAAGGGCACAATCACATAAATGTAGAAATCCCATATTATTTTTCATGTTTTTTTGCAGTATAAAAAAAATATAGTTTTGCGTGAGTGAGTAGATAATGGTTAGGTGACAGTACTTCCATAAGATTTTAACTGGGGAAGGAAATAGAGAGATTACTTTGGGAGATCTAGCTAGTAGTGAAAGTTACTTGAATCGTGCAATCTATAGACGAATACAAATGAAGTAGAGGAGGATTTCGAAGGTTACGAGACATGAGAAATGTGTAGGACTTGATGACATTCCTATAGAAGTTTGGAGAGTTTCAGGTGATGGTGGTTTAACTTGGCTTACAAATTTATTAAATGTTATTTGGCCAAACAAGAAAATGCTTGAAGATTGGAGGAGAAGCATCGTTGTGCATTTTTATAAAAACAAAGGAGATATTCAAAATTGTTCAAATTACAGAGGTACCCAGCTGATTGGTCATAATATGAAATTTTGGAATATGTAATCGAAAGAAGGTTGAAGCACGCTTCCAAAGTAAAAGAAAACCAATTCGAATTCATATTAGGTCGCTCAACTATTGAAGCCACCCACTTGCTAAGGATAACAATGGAGATTTATGGAGCTAAAAGAAAGAACCTTCATATGATTTTTATCGAGTTGAAGAATGCTTATGATTCTGTCCTACATGAGATATTGTGGAGCATTTTGGTGAAGAGACAAGTACATGCCCTATGCATTAACCTCATAAAGGATATATGTATGATAGGCCTTCATCTTGTGTAAGGATACAATATGGGAAGACTGACTATTTTGACATCAACATTGATCTGCTTCAAGGTTCAGGTTTGAGTCCATTCATTTTTTACTTTGATTATGGATGAGTTGACAAGTCATATTTAGGATGGGATACCTTGTTGTATGTTATTTGCAGATGATACTGTGTTGATTGATGAGACTAGAAATGGAGTAGATGAGAACCTTGAGATCTGAAGGCATGCATCAGAGACTAAAGGATTTCTTATAAGTAGGTTCTAATACTAAATATATGTAGTGCACTTTTGATGGAAGCAATGGTGAAGGAAGGGATGTGAAGATTGGTGACGATAACATTCATAAGAGAGATTCTTTTAGATACTTGGGATCTATTTTGCAACATGATGGAGAAGTTGATGGTGATGTTGCAAATAGAGTAAATGCAGGTTGGCTAAAGTGGAGAGGAGCCTCTACTATTCTCTGTGATATGAAAATTTCTTTAAAAATTAAAAGAAAGTTTTACAAAGCAGACGTGAGACCCTGCTATGGTCTATGGATCTAAATGTTGGCTTGTGAAGCATAGACATGTGCAAAGAATGACAGTTGCAGAAATGAAAGTGCTAAGGTGGATGTGTGGATATGCACATAAAGAGCGGATTCGGAATGATGCAATCAGAAGAAAAGTTGGTGTAGCTCCGATCAAGGATAAGATGCGAGAAAATCACTCAAGGATGTTTGATCATTTGCAAATGAGGACAGTTGATGTACCGGTGAGGAGTTGCGAGTTTTTGGGATGTTGAGCCGTCTAAGAGAGGGTGAGGAAGGTCCAAGAAGTGTTGATGAAACTATACGAAGAGATCTTAATTTTTTTGATGTAAGCCCAAAATAACCCAAGATAGATCGGAATGAAGACAAAGAATCAATGTAGCAGACTCTACTTAATGTGTGAAGAAACTTTATTGAGGTTGTTGGGATAGATAACCGGTTAGGTAAACCTGTAGCCAAAAGGATAAAGATCACATTTTCTTCCACTAGCTCAGAAAGTTTAAAAAAACAAGCGTGTTATGCAAATTACCCGAGACACAAAAACAATGTTTGCCTTTGGAATCATAGGAGGTGACAGCACGCGTTTAAGATGTGAAAAAAATGGTGATTGGGGGCATAAAGTGCGCTGCTACTGTTAACGTGCACCCATGTCTTAGGTTGTTCCGGTGGAGCATTTTAAGATATTTAAGTCAACTTGGAAAGCATGGTCGTTGCTCCAAAGACATTGGCTACGGCACCGGAGCTGGTTAAGTCGGCAGTACCTCCACGGACATCGTAACCTTAAGTAGTTGGATTGACACGTGGCATATGGATAGGTTAATGAATTAGGAGTGTTTTGGCTTTAGCTAGTGCATGATGATTTGACACTAAATTACTAGTTTAGTACACATCGCACGAACTTAGGGAACTACAAAAGGATCTAGAGTCCGGGACTAATACAAGAGAAGATTCCAATAAATAGTATAATTTCAAAGACTATTTACTTTTCTAAATAACATGCATTTGGATGTCTACGAGAGCTGAATGGTAATGTGATATTATTAATGTTGAGATATGTCTTTACGACTTAACCCATCTATGAGCTGATATGCTTCGTAAATGGGTTTTAATGGTACGGATTTTTAGAGTTCGATCAAGATTCGCCCATTGTGTATTGTAATGTAACCTATATATACACACTACAACAAATTGAGTCCACAATGACGTTTATTTTAAAGGGATTTTTACACCCACGACTCTGAGTAATTTTCACAATTATAATCATAACCCTGCGTAATGACGAATTATACGAGAAACCCCAGATAGCCACTCCGTCTCACACTCATGACCCTCCGTTAGTTTTCCCATTAACTCAATCATATCATGGGGTTAATTAACCCTTAGTCTATTCAACAGTTGCTAAAAAATAAAAAACCTTCTTCCTCCACAATTTGCTTGCAGCATAGCCGACCCCCTCCCCTTCTTCCTCCTCCGCCCCTCCACCTGCAGCCACCCCCACGCCCCCGCCGCCGCCCCTCCGCCCGCAGCCACCCCCTCCGCCCTCCGCCCGTAGCCACCCCCTAAGATCGCAGCCCTCGCCCCTCCTCCCCTCCAGCTCGCCACCCCCTCCAGGCCTGCCGCCCCCTCCCTCCAGGCTCGCTGCCTCCCCTCCAGGCCACCTCTCGCCCATCTCCCATTCCACCAACCATTCCTCCGGAACCCGTGCCACCCTCCTCGTCGCTTGCCTCCTCCGTACGCCCCTCCTCACCTCCTCGAGGACTTTGCCCTCGCCCTCGTCCCCCTCCTACAACCCTCGTCCCCCTCCCCTCCTCCACGCTGCCCACCTCGCCATGGTCAAAGGAGGCAACCACGCAACGTCATGTGGTAACCCTTCATGTGGAATCATATTGCTATGGTTTTCCTCCTTCCAGACCATCAGATTGTCGTCAAGGATGACGATGGTGGCGGGGTGATCGAGCACCACGTCCAGCCCCTTTCTGTCGTCCTTCGTGGAATCCTCGCGACTAATGACCTTCCCCTTGAAATACTCCTCCTCAGGGTCGAGCAGCATCGCCATGGCTTCTGCGTATTGTCTGTCTCCCATGGTGTATATATGCATATCGTACATGGTGCCCATCGCCCTAAGGAGTTGCCTTGCGAAAGGCCTGATCTTGGTGACCTCCTCTACGGACTCCACCGTGTGGATTTCACGGACGGACATCTAGTGGGATTCTTGATGGAGAGGGTGGGAGTGGAGGAGGATGTGGTCAAGGTTGAGGACTAGTAGGAGCTTCCCCATCTTTTGGATGATGTCGAGGTCGAGCAACTTCTTCTGCAGGAAGAAGTGGGCGTCGAGGAGGAGGTCGTCGCGCATATAGTTGAGGGCTACGAGAGGACCCTCGTGGTGTCGGACCACTGCTTCAGAGCCGCAGTGGAAGCAACATGATCCGATATAGGCGGGGCTGTGGGGAGGGCACACTTTGAGATGTCCATCACGACGACGCCTCTTCAAGGAATGTAACAGTCGATGCTTCTTCCTCTCCCACAACAAATCGCATCCTCTTGCGGGTGGAGGTGGCATCAAGCAGAGAATTTCCATCGGCGAAGGGATGGATCCGTAGCAACAGAAAGTATTGCTAGAGAGAAGAGAATAACAGGAAGGGGAAGAGAAAGTATTGCGAAGGCGATGGCCGCTGAAGGCGAGGTGCGGTGACTGAAGGTGAGGTGCGGTGCAGGTGCGCGAGGCTGCTGGAGTTGCAGGTGATGCGCGGGTGGGGGCATGGTTGTGGCGGAAGAAGGGCCTTAGAGGCAATTCCCAGATGATGGAGAGAGAATGCAACGACATGATTTGTAAATAAGAATGAGCATCAAGGGCAACTTTGTCTTTTTTTAATAGAAACCGTCAAATATAACGGGCATCTCAAACGGAACATAACAAAGGGTTATGTCATGTAAGAGTTAAGCATTACTCGGGGTTTCTCATGTAATTCACGATTATGCAGGGTTATGATTGTAATTGCGAAATTACCCATGGTTATGGGTGTAAAAATCCCTATTTTAAAATTGTCACTATACTGTTCGTTGTTAAATATATAGCAATAAATATTATCCTTTGCTAAATGATTTTTTATACTAGAAGTTGGTGATGAAAGTCATATCCGTTGTTATATCATTAGCAATACTTTGTATAGCAACGGTTATCCGTTTTTTATAAAAAATAATCCAATGGTCGTTATTTTTTGGTTCAAAATTTAGTTACAATTAGCTCAAATCTTGAAAAACAGCAATAGATAATTGTTGCTATATATGATGGTGATAATGCTATAGTAACAAATATGGCATTCGCCTTTAAATTA